>BGPR01001437.1:61545-72080 GCA_013235015.1 Araneus ventricosus
GATTCAATTTTTTAGCCATGATATCTGTCAAATCCGAATGAGCTATAAAATTAAATTGTGATTTTATTATCAACGAATTTGCTATAATGAATGTAAGATAATGAAAAAAATAGCATATTATTTGTTACCTTATTCGAGCAAGTCGCAGTTCAAATTTTATTTTATGAGTTCATGAAGCAATTTTTTTTTTATTTGAATTGTGAACAGTTCTAAATGTGATTGAAATGTTAACTTTTTAAAAATATTTTAGTTATGTGTCATTTTCATGTATTCCTTATTCCTTAATATACCAATTTGTGTAATGTAATAAATAACAAAATGCAATAAATTATTTATTCTGAATAAGAAATTATATCTGGGTTTCTAGTTCTATTTCTAAAAAATAGGACTAGAAACCCAACCAAAACTTATTACATTTTTTTCTACATGGTCTTTTCTTTGCAAAATTGGCAAAATAAAAAAATAGTAGAAATCTGTTACTTATTTCAAATTATTCATGCGATTTCAGGGATAAACAACTGCTCAAGGTGTTATGCGGAATGTTTGCTAAAATTGCTAAGATAATCAATTTAGAGCTTCATTCAGGGACATCTCTTCACAAGCATTTTTTTTTTTATGAAAAGAAAAGTTTATAAGCATTTCTACTCCATAATAAGAATCTGAGAAAGGTTTTCTTCCACAAGTTTCCGAAAAGCTGCATTGAAACTTCCCTACCTTGCCATTCGTTTTAACGATAAGGACTTCAATTGTTGTCATAAACGTACCACCTGCGAGCAAGTCTATTGTAAAGCTTATCACCACGGATCTGTCACTGTCAACTAAGTCATCGAGGGAGGGGAAAGCAGAGGCGAGAAAACACGTTTATGCGGCTTACGACTGCAAAATTCAATCCAGGAAAAAGCCGGTTGTTCCCATCTTCAAGGCGGCCAAAAGAGAAGAAATAACACGTTTCTGCTGAAGTCGGAGTAGATTTGCTTAACGTAGAAAACCGTTTGCGGAGCTCAGAGGGTTAATAACAGAATCTGATGAATTTGAAGGAAGAGGCTCTGGTTGGTTTTTATATGAAATTAAATATTTAGAATTAGCAATCAATAAATGTGATCCATTAAGAGGCTCCACTTAATATAGATTTACCTAAAGAAATAAAAAATAAATTATTAATATTAAAAATAAAGATAAATGTTTCATGTGGTCTTTTTTTATCATCTATTAATCCTGTAAATAAAGATACTAAAAGAGTTACAACATATAAAGAATATGAACATGAATGAATTTTAAAAGGAATCGAATTTCCTATTTCTTTAGATGACATTAAAAATTTTAAAAAATGAATAATATATCAGTAAATGTGTATGGATACGAAAAAAAAATCAGATTATCCATTAATATGAACTAAGCATAAATTAGAAAAACCTGTGAATTTTCTATACATGAAAGATCATGATAATGACATTTATTGTTGAATTAAAAATATGTCTAAATTATTAAAATTGAAACAGTTGATAATCATAAAATATTTATATGTGATAGATGCTTATTATATTTTGATTCTCAAGAAAAATTAAAGAAGCATGAAGAAGATTGTAAAAATCATGAATGCCGTAAAAAGTGAAATGCCAAAAATTATAATCATTCTATGACTACCATTTGTTATTTATGCAGATTTTGAATGTTTATGGGGAAAAAAATCAAACATGTCAACCTGATAACACTACATCTTATACAATGAAATATCAGAAACTTGTTTTAAGTTAATTTTGTTTTTATATTAAATACTTTTTCTAATATTTTTGATGTTAAAAACTAATTTTGCATAGAAAATTTCAATAACCAAATTCTTTTATCTTCTGAAACGTTTTATAATTAAAATGGGAATATCAATTGAACCAGAAGGTTTTTAAAAACCGCCGATAGTTAAATTTCCCCATAAGTTATTAAAATTTGTTGCATAGGTACGGCAAATTCTGTTCATAAATTTTGCAGTATAAGAAATATTTTAACAGATGTTTTGGGACAATTAATTATATAGTAAATTTTTAATTAAAAAAAGCGTTGAAATAAATATGAATAAAAAATAATAAAACTAGTCTTCATTCAGAATTCTTCTAATGTGAGATAGTAACAGTTCTTCTTATGTATTCTTGTTCTTCACCAAGTTCACACTTCATTTTTGAAAAATTATTAAAATGAGGGTGTCGAATTGAACAAAAATGAAACTTGTGTCGTGAGAAGCTAATTTTTTTAACTTTAAATGTGTAAAATGGTTTTTGTGACATAATACATATTTTCGAAAAATATCACAGAAAATGCCATAATTGCGCATTGCTTAATTTCCAATTAACTGAAATTTTAATAAGATTAGGGCTTTTAAAAGTTGATGATGATCTCTCTCTTCTTATATGAAATATATTTATAAAAATAAGCAAAATTTTCTGAAATAAAGGTAAATTATATAGTATATGTTTAGTATTAACATAAAAATATAGAAAAATTGTAAAAAAGCTTGAACTGAAAAGTGCGAAAAAATTCCAAAAAGCATTTCAACTGATTAATATCCATATACGGATACATATACATATACGTTCAGAACTACTTTATTTTTTGAAAATCTTTTGAATTATCTTATTTAATAATACTTTTTCTTTACTTTATATACTTATATTATAATTTTTATTGTATTAAAATTGGTAAAATGAGGAATACAGAAACTAAAAGAAATGTACAATAATCTGATAAGAACCTAATTATATACGTGTAAAAATTATGCTTGTTTTTCCAAGAGAAAAGTTGTGCACTTTTTACTCATTTTCGGTTTTTGGACTGGTTTTATTAAATAGATTATTCCTACAGATAAATTTTTCTAAAATGAATGCTTGTAAATTATACCAATACATGAACATTCAAACTCCTTGTATAAACATTTATATTAATGAAGCGAAATATTTAACGTCACAAACTTAATCCTTTGGAATCAGCACTATTTTTAGAGATTTTAAATTCGCTGAAAAAACATTTCTCTTTAAAAAGAGAAAATACATTAATTCCACCTTCAGCATAGTTTTGTACACATGTTTCATTTCTAATATGAGTTAAATGTTGCCAAATATAATGTTCATATATTTAATTTGAAATCAAAGTCGTTTTCAAAATTTTTAACGCAATTTTTGACTATGCAAATGTACTATAGAAAAATTAGTATAATTGAACAATAGTACTCACCACTTTGCAAGTATCGATGGAAACAAATTATATTCCTGTGCTTGTGAATGCAGTTTCACAAAACTCTTTTTACCACCTCAAAATCTTTATTTGTTTTATCAGGTGTTTGAGTTACCATTTATTTTTGTTCTCCATAAATTCGGTTCGAGAACATAGTCATAAAATTAGGTGTACTTTTTTCAATACATATCTATGCTTCATGTTTTCATAACAAGCTGTTAAAATTCTTTTATTGTATATTAGTTCTGGTATTAAAATGAGCTAATCTTTCATTTTTTTATCATTGAAATATTTGTGGCAAATCGAATCGTTTAGTCATATTTTGAAAGAAAAAAAAGTTGTTTTTTTAAATATTTGATAAAAAATATATAGGAACAAGATGTTTGTCAAATATTCATGAGAATACTTCACGTGCTGTAACAAAAGCAATACTCTGTAGACTGGAATAGTTTATATCTTTTTTTTTTCTAACCTGCACACTTTAATAAACTTGTTATTGGTCCAGAAAGGAATGAAACTGAAATAATAATATTTTTGCTTTAATATCACTAAATAAAATAATAATTATCTATTTATTTAAGTTATTTCATAAAACTATTTGCTAAAGATATAAGCGAATACTTTGTTTGTCAAATATACACGAGAAAACTTTACGTGCTATAACAAGAGCAATACTCAGTAGAGTGTTATATTTGAAATCTTTTGTTTTCGAACCTACGCATTTTAATAAACTTGTTATTGGTCCAGAAAGGAATGAAATTGAAATAATAAGATTTTACGTTTAATATCTCGTAATAAATAACAATAATCTAAGTGTGTATTTTCGCTTCGACTTCCTTTTACGTTGCTTTTACTAAGGCCTCGACATTTAGAAAGAAAAGGAGAAAGGATGCTATGAAGATTCATGAAATACATTTCAGGCCTAAATATACTTTAAATAGCTGATAACCCGGCATTGCTCGGGATCCATATTTTTTAATATACCCTCCTCCGTTTTTCTTTTTTATTCATACAAATAGTGTCATTTACTTTCCCCAATAAACGTAAATCTCCTTTCAACCCTAAAATTTCTGAATTAAATTTTTCAAATATTGCCTTTTTATTACCTTATAGTTGATAACCTGGCGTTGCTCGTAATCCATATACTTTCAGATGCCAGCCTCCATTTGTTTCCTACAAATATTGTCACTAATCTTAACCAACAAACGTAAATTTCGTTTGCATCCTTTTATGTAGAATTAAAAAATTCATATCTAACTTTTTATTATTTTATAATAATATAGTTTAAATGGAAACGCGAGAAGTTTGCGAAAAGAAAATATAATCTAAACTTTTAAACAGTATACCGCATAATAATTGATACAGGTTTAAGATAAACAATTTTATTTTACAGAATTTTCCCGGCGTTGTTTATTAAAAATTTAAACTTAAAAAAAACTTTATCAAAGTAAAATCTTTAAAAAAATTAGACTTGGCAATATAAAACATCAAAATGCAAAAAATAGAGAAAAAAAATGGCAGATAATTTTTTTCTTATTTTTATAAATTAAAACGCGGTAACATAATATTTTGTCTTGCAGAAGAAAAATAAAGCGAAATAAAAATAAACGATTAAAAAATACAACAAACTTCCTCTAGTAAGGCTAAAAAAGAATAATTTATGAAAAGAAATAATTAAAAAAAATAAATAAAATTGAGGAAAAAAATTCAAAAACCAACTTCCTTTAATGCGGCTCAAATAAAATAATATATAAAGATAAATAAAAAAAGATATAAAAACTGCAAGAACTAATACATTAAAAACTGGTATCATAACTCTTCTTTTTTCTCGTATTTGAAAAATAATGGAGAGAAAGAAATACGAGTCAGGAAGAATAATAAATAAATAAGAAAATAAAGAAGAATTCAAGATCTGATAAATCAAAAACCGAAAATATAACTCTTCTTCTTGTGCATGTTTGAATATCATTGGAGAAAAAAGAAAATAAGCAAAGAACGCTCAAATTTACCACTTAACCCTCCGTTAGTCGCGCGGATTACAGGTGTCCCCCAATAGTTTTTAAAACGCTGCGCTTTAAATTTCATTCATTGTTTAGAGATCTCACTTTCAGTAGCTGCCCCTTAAATACTCAGGAACAATATTATTGCACAGTCATTCAAGTTCTAAAGATAAGTGAACGGGAGATAAGAGAACACAAAGACACATGGGTGACAGGTGTACCCCGCGCGCCTAAACATGTAACAGGAATTCGCAGTTGATCGTTCTTCTTCTTTCGCTGGTTCTGTAATAATGCTTACTTTACTAAAGACTTATTATGCTTTCCGTTTGAAATTCTTGCACTTAGTTTCGTTTTTTTTTTAATTTTTAAAAATATTTATTAAATTTCAGTTAATTTCATTCTAAAAAGTAATAGCACTAGTTCAACAGCGGATAACTGGTTCTTTAGCTTAGAATTTCCCAAAACGCTTGTAACAGAGATCTAAACTAATTGATGTGGATGCAATTAATTTAAATAAAGGGGAATTTTTCTAGGAATTTTTACCATATACGAAGTCGAAAGTAAAGACTTGAATATTTGGCTATGTTTGCGTCATAATTGTTAACAATGCACTTTTCAGTTTTTTTTTTTGACAATAGGTGATAACAAAAAACCAGAAATTGTTGCATTTTAATTCTTTATAAAAGGAGTTGATGTTCTAGATCAGCTATGTTGGGAAAATGATGTTACAAGAAAACCTTGTCATTGTATTATGGTTCTTCCAATCTTTGAAACAACTCTACTATTTACGCTTTTGTAATTTTCAAACACAATAATATCGATAAAGTTACGAAATGACTTGATGCCATAAAAAATTTCAGTTTCTTACTAATTATATTTCAGATTTCATGCAGAGCTGCCGAGTGCCCGACTTATTATATGGAATTAAAAATAACAGAAAATCTTATGTTAGGAATCAATAGTACAGGACCAAAGAGCAACAAATTCGATGAGTAATACTGATAGATGGAAATATTGTGGAAAAAATAGGGACAAAACTAATAAAAATTATGTTAAAATGTCCATAATTAAGCCTGTAGTGAGCATTTAAAAGAAGTATATGTAAAATGTTGTGATTTTCCATAGTATTCTTGTAATCTCTATAAACATATTCAAAATAGTCATATAAAATTATTTGTCAGCTTTTTTGGAATTTTTAGACGTTTATTCTTTAATTTGCATTTGATATATTGAATATTTGTAGAAAAATGGAAGAGGAAATGGGGACATATGTACCTCGCGCGCCTAACCATGTAACAAAATTTCGCGCACCTAACGAAATGTTAAAATTAAATAAATAAAAATCGAATTCGAATCGGCTTTAACTCCCTCTTGTGCTCCGACATCACTGTGCATAATTTTGACCCATTAAGAGAAAGATTTGAAACTTTCGTCAATGGTTTTTTTCCTATGGAATTTGCTTGCAAGCATATTCGTAAAAAACCCCAATTATATTCTAGAACAAATAAAGGTTTTCTTAAAAAATCTCAAATTCCTCCGAATTTGTTCAATTATAACATGCAGAATTTTATACCAAATTATACAAAATTTACAGATTACTTGATAACAAATCAGGGAAATATGTTAAAATAAAAAGTAAATAAATTTAATAATCAAGATAATAAGAGTATTTGTAGTAATTAATTTTTAGCGAATGTCCGAAATATAGTCTAAATGTTCTAGCTAAAATTAATAGGTAATATATAGGGTAACTTACATAAATATTCCAGTTGAATACCGTTAATATTCGGAACGATATCGGTATTGTAGCGAGCTGAGTTTCAGTTGCTCTCTGAGAGTTATTAAGGTATCCGAACACGTTCGGAGCACTTTTTTCTTAAATTGTGAAATAGAAACACCAAAATATGTTTTTTAGATTCAAATTTAATAAAGATTAATATTAGCGTATGAATTTTGAGTATAAATTATTGTAAATTTACAAAATTCTTGAATTTCTGCTGCTTTTTAGAGGAAATTTCCCAAAACTTCAAACATCCTACAGGTCACACTTTTGTAATAATTCAAATAAAACTAATACTAAAATAAACTACATACTATGGACTAGTGCTTGTACTAGAATCTTAACATTCTTTGAATAAAAAAAAATTTTAGAGCTAATCGAACAATCATTATAAGATTTTCAGCAAATTTTCTGTGTCATTTTTCAAATAAAAGACCATAATTTAAAAAATATTGTTACAATATACATTATTCTAGTACATTCACTAGAGAAACATTTGAAGAAATTGTTCACAAAATTTCAGAACAATCGAATGATAATATCTTGAGTTATCATGTTTGAAGTGTGAAAAATATGCATAAAATCTAATTTTGAGAAAAATCAAATTTTAGTTTTTCCACGCGCTCAAATTATGTATCTAAACTTTAAAAAAAATTCCTAAAAATATACTAACATTGTATTAGCTTGCAAAAAAGGAGTTTAAAAGAATGTTTGACAGGTTTCTGTCCCTTTAAATGACAACTTTCGGCTAATTAAACGCAAACTTCCGGTTTTCGGTTTGTTATAAAACAATTAATATCTCATCTTCTAATTAACGTACCGACAAAAGTAAATATGATTTAGAAAGGTAAATGAATGAACTATCGAAAACATCAAAAATTTAAAAAATGGAATTTTGGTCGAAAATCGACTTTCGAACGTGTTCGGATACTTAAATGATTATCTATCAACAAATTCATACTTTTTAAACTTGAATGTTCGAACAGTTTTATAGATTTGCCTAATTTTCTACAATTTAAAAATATATTCTTATTTGATAAGTATGCTGGATTTTCAGAATATTCAACATTCTTGCAATGCAATATAAATATTCGAAGATTCAACGTTCATCGTTTGGCTTTTCTTTTGGGAATAAATGAAATTCTGCTCGTTGGAATGCCGATATGTTTTTGAATATTGGTGTTATACAACTGGAATTTTTACAAAAGCTGTTCTACATATCTTTCTTTGAATTTATGAAAGAAAACTTATGCTATATTTTGCACTTGAGCAGTTAAAAATTAATTACTACAAATACTCATATTTTATCGAAAATTCAAATTATTACCGTTTTGGATTTTAATTTAATATTTCACATGCATTTTGACACGCATTCCGCAAGTTTCATATAATTTGGTTGAAAATTCTGGCGAATGGATGTTATAAACAAAAAACATGAAGAGAAAATTTGGGACTTTTAAAGAAATTTTTTATATTTTCCCGAATTTATGTGCTATTTTCACGAAACTGCATGCAAATATTGCTAATTACAAATAAATTAAATGATGAAAGTTGCTAGTCATTCTCTTTAAAACGGTTTGGGCCTAAATAATCTGTGGGTCTAAATTTCTGGTGGGTCCCCTAAATGCCCTCGTGACTGAATCTTCAAGGTGAATGGTCAGTTCAAGCCTATTCTTTAAATGTTCGAATTTCAAGGTGAATTCATCCAAGCTTTCGAGAGATATTCGAAAAAATATGGAAATCCAAAAGTATTCACTTTATTTTTTCACCCACCTGTTTGTGTGAAGATGGTATTTTGTCATTTACTGAAAAGAGTCAAAAATTTCAAATTATGATATATATTACTTCTGTTACCAACATCCCTTTTTCTCAACTAATACTAATCCAACAGTGATGAATAAGGTATCTGTGGATATGATTTTTTACAGACTTCTGGCATAACATCTTAATCCTACGTTGAAACGCATTGTTCATTTAAAATTTAAGTTAAAGGAAAAATTAAAACATTCTAGAAGCTGTGACAGCATGGGTGCTCAGTTGTGCACCTCACTCACACCTTTTTTCTATTTTACAAAAGCTAAACTATAAAAATAACGAAACTTCACCTCCCTTCCTAACCTCTTCTCAAGAGATACTAAATATAACAATATTTTTGTATCAATTACAGATAATGACAAACAAACAATTTAAGATTATTGCATCCTGACATTAAATGGGGACAGTCGCCGCATTTGGACCAAATGGGCATTTTTTTTCAATGCACAGTGACAGAGAAGTGATTTCAATGGAAAACAAGGAGTAGATTTTTTTAGCTTATTTGTCTTCAAAAAATGTAATGGATTTAAAAAAATACACTTTAGAGTTGGAAAAAATATTTTAAAATATTTTGTAATCTGTCTAATCAAGGAAACTGGTTGTTCAGATTGGATACCAATGTCTTTATGCACAATTAAAGTAAAAATGCTTTTTATTCTCAAATTCACACCAGTACACAGAACATGAACACAGGTATGACATTTTATGCACTGTATACTTTCCTCTTCTCCCTTCGTTTCCTCACAAATGATATAAAACTACGTTACCTTAGTTTTTGTTCTTTCTGATCAACCATTTGATGGATTGAGTGTCCAATTAATATTCGTTCACTTTGACTAGTTCCACTTCCAATTTATGAGAACTACCAATGATGATAAACTGTTCTCCTGGAATATTTCATTAATTAAAGATAATAATCCCATTGATTTAAACAGTAAAATTTAGGCAATTTTTTGTGTCCAATCTAGGGAACTCTTGAACAACAAAAAAAATGAATATATTATAATATACATAACAGTTACAATTGATAAAATTTAACAAAAAGATATTCAAAATTAAATATTAATCAAAATTAAAATTAATTAAAACTCTTTGTATTATACAGAATGGTGCATATGCAGTAACTTCTGATGAAATAAAATTACAATTAATAGAAAAACAAAAAATTAAAAAAGAATATATATATATATATATATATATATATATATATATACAGTGAAACCTCTCTGAGCGGCCACCCCTCCGTTCCGATAAAAATTGGCCGCTCAGAGGGGGTGGCCGCTGTGAAGGGTTTCGTTACAATTACAAGATAATTGCTATAATACATAATATAAACAAGTCTGACACATATTTCTTATTTAAAATGAAGTTTGAGACTTATCTAAAGAGAAAATAGTACTTTATTTAATAATTTTTTACATTTTTTGTGAAAAGGATACAATTTGTGACTGTTTTAAGTTTTTACCCTTCTCGGAAAATTCTCTATAATACTCTCTTTCTAAAATACTCTCTTTCCCTATTACCCTTCTCCATTTTTTCAAGTTCGTTTACCAGCTTAAAAAGTAAATCTCTAGCCGATGCGTTTGTTAAATGGGATGGGCGAACCCACCCGGCGGCCGTTCAGAGGGGTTGGGTGGCCGTTGCTAGGGGTTATTTTAACATTAGGTCTATGGGCCGAAAAATCCGTGCCACGAAAAATTGGCCGTTAAGAGGGGTGGCCG
>BGPR01001437.1:72180-88490 GCA_013235015.1 Araneus ventricosus
TATATATATATATATATATATATATATATATATATATATATATATTTGTGAATGGTGAGAACAGGGATGCAGTTTCAATTTATTCTGCACGAACTGTGTCACAAGCATTTCATTCTTTCGTTTATCTTGAAGACTTAGCGGATTCAGCGATAGGTGTCTTGCAAATTTATATAAAAAATATAAGCAGAAGTGACCGCATGTAAACGTATCAGCATCTTGGAAACATATTGTGTTTAAAAATATGATGCTAGCGTTTCGATTCAAGAAATCGACAATTTGTTTTTGAGAAGGCGGAAAACCATAGCTGTCAAAGTAGTAAGCGTTTCCATTTCTGAAATATACACATACCCAGTAGCTTCCTGGTAGAGTTTTCTCATCGAAGTCGATATCGAACGAAACAAAATCCCCTTTAAACAGAGGTAGCGAATCAGATGCATACACACCTCCAAACCTTCGTTTTATCATAGAATCGCTGCATGCGAGGCGACAAATTGTTATTGTATCTATTGTTTTAATAGTCAATAAACACGCTGCGTGATCGATCAATTTCCATAATGTTGCAGAATTCTGAATAAAGCACCAAACTCACAGTTTCTGTGAGCGCTGTGTTGAATTTGAGTTCAATTGAGATGTTTCCATTTTTAATAATGCTGGTATGAGACTAATTAGATGCAAAATCAGGCGTTAAATCGATCGCGTGCAATGCATAACCGTCTTTATATCCTACATAGTTGATGTTAATATTTTGAAAATTATGATAACGGTTTAAATCAGTGAAAAGACTAAAATAACTGCGAGCATAAGAATTGGATCCGAAATCTGGAGTATATGGTTTTGCGGGTTACATTCTATTTCCACCCGAAACGCTCAGATAACTCAAAGTATAGTGAGAAAAATTGAACGGGTTTTTTGCTAAGTTTCCATTTAAAGCATCGTTCGCTACAAATCCTAAAATTAATCGCGATGGAAGAGAACCGATAAATGCATTGGGAATTGTTACACTTTGCAGTCCTGTTGCTAAAGAAAATGTTCGAACATCTACTCGCCAGATTGGTAATTTCATCGAACCATGTTCGAGCGCTTTTTCTTGAGCGATAAGTATAGAAGGTTCTACGTTTACTTTTGGAATAAAAAGACTCGCTTATTCTATGACAATTTTACAATCAGGAACGTTAGACATCAAAGCAAAATCTGACTTATTTCTGAGCAATCGAATTCTCACGTCAACGCCGTTAGGTAGCAAACGCGCTTGACTTGCAATATCCATGTGGAGAGGTCCTATTAGATCTAGTACTTTCGATTCTGCTGATAATTTCTGTCGTTCTCTAAAGCCCAAGTTTGACGAATTGCCTCCCATGGTGTTGAATTCGCCTGCAGTAACTTTGAAAAATAGTGCAGAACTCAGCATAGTCTCTTGAGAAGATTTTGACGAAAATAATAAAATATCCAAATAAGCTCGATATGCATAGTAAACCTGATTCACAACCTGACGATCATTCAAAAAGACGCTAAAAATTAATTATGAAAAGAGAGTGTTTAAGATATAATTTATCGGAGCGATATATTTTGCGTTCTCAATTATTCCGGCATTTTTCTTGACAACTTTAATTTGTAAATGTAAGATACTGTATGCTAAATCGAGGTATTGATCTCCATTGCCGCTAAAGAAAAATTCTAGAGGCGAATTCTCAGATAGCGAAGCAACAGGTTGAATCTCTGTGAAAGCTGATCCTTCAATTGATAGCTGTATGGGTACTTTTTCAAAAAGATCGAGTTCACTTTTTAGACAAATTGGACCTTCCATCTTATGAGAAAATATCTTCCGCTCCCTTTCGTTTTTTCTTGGGTCGTGTTTCGACTGTGATTTTCTCGGCGAACGCTTTCTTTTCATACCCTTTCCATGTTGAAGCTTTTGAAAGATATCGTCTTTAATTCGCCCCGAGGTTTCGATGTCGAGCAGAATCTCTAAACGAGATGCCCTCTGATACATCTGTGAGAACGTTTTTACCGCTTCTCAATAACTGACCTCCTAAATACCTCCTTTTCCAGCTCTTATTATCATAGGAGTTATGAAGCGTCTCAAATCCCCAAATAGTCCATAACCTCATTTATAGGGAACTCCTTTAAAATAGACATTTCCCCCCTGTTTGTTGGAGGCTGTAGTAAGCCCCGCAGCTTCTAGCATCCAACTGCATTTTGCCTGGTCTTACGAGCATATGAAAACTCAGGAGAAAAAAGCTTCTAAATTATAGATTTGCGCCGAAACGATAGTATAACGTATGTTTTTATACCACTCAGTATAATATCACTAGCAAAGCTTGTTTTTAATTCAATTAGAACTGTTTCCATATATGTTTTTCGCACTGGAAAGTATAAGGGTCGATCGTAATATTTCCTTATTTGGTCTTCTTTCTCATTCATGCACGGAAAGATTCGGAAAAGCTTAGCGTAAGAGTCTCCTACATGATGTGATTGAACTAGATCACTATAGATAAAAATTTCTGTTATTCCCCCACTTAAATCAAGCGAATATTTGGATTCATAGTCGCCGCTTTTAAAGGAAGTCTCACCAAATCCCAACATTTCGGCTAGAGCTTTAGAGAATCTTATTTCATGATACACTGGAATTATCTTATTTCATGATACATTGAACGTGAAACTTAGTTTTTGAATTTTCTAAAAGCGATAGTTTAACATATTTAAACGAATTCAGTAAACCTAACGGTGATTTGTATATTCCTGGATTAATAACTAAATCTTTCGAATGCTTAATAGAATTCACAAACGAGGGATATTTTTGAATGATCACTTTGAAAGAATCATGAGAGTTCAAGCGAGCTAAATAATCCACTTTTAGTTTCTGCGATTGATTTAAGATTGTATTCTCGTCCGGGAGATTCAGTTTACGTAGCAGTGAAGATCCATTAGATTTTTTTATGTGCAATTCGACATATTTCGCTAAAACGATGGACACCTCCAATTTATGTCTATTCTTATTGTCGTCCAAACATTGCAGACATCTCGATATCTATTTCTAGAATGCTTCTAGGACCTGAATCAATAATTTTCATGGATATATCTAGAGGCGATTTTTGAGAGAGACGAAATTTGTAAATTGTCGAAGAATCCAGAACACTGTCTTCATTTGGCAAATTTAACATATGCAACAATTTCGATTCTTTCGCAATGTGCAATTCCACGTCTTTGGGAATGTTTAACTCGACAGTTGCAGCTTGCGAATCGTATTCAAATATTATTTTATCGTTACCAATCACGTTTGCAGCTTTTCTATTCAAATCAGCCCAAAACGCATCAGCATCTTCTGACGTATATGATATTTTTATTTCATGTTCAAACTTGTCTGTAACCATAACATCTTCTTTTTCGTATAATGCCGTATAGGAATTGTTGAGATCCCCCACATTAAACCAATTGCGTGGAATCGAAATCTCTGATAAGGCGACTTCCCACTCTCCGTTTAAGAGTAGAGGAGCTGAGAGCTTAGTTCTATAAGATGATTGCGTATTCGATGGAAAATAGTTCATACTCGAATCACTTGGTAAAGTAACATAGAATTCTTTTACATCATCCATTCTGCTTTTATCCAGGAGTTGAAACGGTTGTCAAATCCTTTCCACTTTACAAAATGCTCTTTCTTTTTACCAGCGCCTCGAGTTTTCAGAATTTTTTCGATTCTTCAAAAATTGCTACTTGACTTAATTACGAGGTCATAGAATCGTCCCTGTATAATTTCATGTTTCAGATCTTCTAAAAGGTAAGTGACTGGGTTCGAGGAAAACCTCTTCCGTATTGTAAAGATCTCTTCAGACCAATTAGGCAAAAATCCTCTGCGAAATGTCCTAACGGTTTTTGAAATTCTTACTTGATTTCCAATTTCAAATCCATATTTTATTTTACCTTTCGAACCATATAATTTACGAAAAATTAACGATTCGTGCTCCTCTCTTACTTGAGCGGGTGCACACCCAGTACTGCGATGAACGCTGTTATTGTAAGAGTTTAAAACATCATCTAAAACATCGATGTATTTATAAGAGCCTCTATGTGTAAAAATGCGAAATAATTTATTCTTCAGAGTACGGTTAAATCGTTCAATAACGCTTGCTTTGTATTCGCTGTGAGAAATGTAATGATTTATACCTTGTTTTTAAAATAAGTCTGATACAGGTTTCTTATAAAATTCGGTTCCATGGTCTGCTTGTATGTTTCGAATTTTGTGTTTCAGTTTCTTGAACAATTTTTTAAACGCTTCTAACAGAGAATTTGAATTTTTCTTTTTTAACGGTATTGCACATGCAAATTTTAAAAACACGTCGATCGCCGTTAAAATATACTTAAATCCTTTACTGAATTTGGAATATTTCGAAACATCCACCAAATCGCATTGCATTAAGTCTACAATACCAAAGAATAGAACTGGTCTTCTCTTAAATTTCAATCGAATAGGGTGGTGAAGAGAATAAACATCTTGAGAAGCTAACCATTTTTTCGTTTTATGTTGAGATAGATTCGCAGCTTTTGAAAGCTTCGCGATTCCCCCGAAAGAGGCCGGATGTCTTACATCATAATAAATATTTTTCAATATTCTATCCATTTCCCCTCCGTTCTACTCCTCATTTTTCATGGCACTTCTATTTCCCTTTGGAACAACCTTTCGCCTGCAGATCTTGATCGTCGTCTGTTTGGATTGCGAATGGGTGTTGAAATACTGCGATAGTCGTCTTCAATCTGACTAATTTCAGAATCTCCAAATGATAAAAATGGAGCTTTCAGTTTACTTATAACGCCTTTGTTAGCTAACCAGGAGTGGCCACTAAGTGTGGATGAGTGTCTCAGGTTTCATATGAAGGCACTCGCCCGCCTATGTTTACATTAACGGTAGGGCTGAGAGTCCCTCGAACAGTGATAGTACGTACCTCCTACGCGAGAGGTAGGGCCGTGAGGCTGTGTTGGCCATTAGGACCCAACCTCAGTACTCGTTTCTATTGCAACGACTGTCATTCAGAAAAACCCGTATGCCACGTAGCAGGTTGGGGGGACTCCGTAGTGGTGGTTAACCACGAGTGAGGTATATTTAGATAACTTAATGCCCTTATAAATTTTTCAAGATGTTGTGGTATTTCTAGTCTTTTCGAGTTTCACATCACATACAATCCACAATTTTGGAATCTTTAAAAGGAACTCCATTCTCTGTTATTTCTCCATATTCATTCCAATGGTATAAACGCGTTTTAAGTTTTTCTACAATCGCTGGGATGTATTTTTCATAAGTGCGAGGTACTGTATATCGAATATCTTGCATTATGTGATCTTCGTCTTCTACTTGTTTCGCAGGCAGCTCTTCGGGAGGGTTTGTCAGAGATTGGTTAGCTATGCTGACTGGAATAGGTTCTGCCGGTTCCAGCATTATTTTTTGCTATCTCATAATTAGCTGTGATAAAAGCTTTGCCCGCTGATCATTGGGTAATTTGGATTCATCAAGCAAACTCAAAATGTTTTGTTCTAAATCTCTCTCGGGTTCTTTAGGTAGCTAATAGATCAGGAGGAACCAGAGCCATTTTTTAGCCATGATAACTATATTTGTGACAATCCCGATTCAAACCTTCTATTTATAAAGGTTTTGAAGCTCCCCTCCTCCAATACAACCACCCCTCTGGTTTACGAGGCATAGATTTTTAAATCTTATTACCGACGGCACGACCGACCATTCCGGCGACTGCAGAGGCAATTGCGGGTAAAATCAGATGTAAAAATCCACCACCTTGATTGATCAGAATTCTTTCTTTTGATTTATTTTCATATTTTTATTTGCAAGCTTCCGTAAAGAGGTTTTATATCTGCGCAATTTTCTCTTGTTAATGACAACATTACCCATTAATACAATCAAACAAATTTCGCATAATGCTAGAATTTGAGAAGTTGAAGCCGTTTTTAGCAGAGATCTTCTTTTCTTCGGAGATGCTTTTGAAAGAAAATCGACAAACGAATGGTGCCCGCTCAGTTTGTTTTTCATTTTGGTCTGTAAATCCAATAAATACCGCAATGATCTGGAAAAAACTCTCGCGCAATCTATACTCTTCGCTTGTTAGAGGATGTATGTCAACTAGCAAATAAGAAAAGGGATCGACAGTTGCGCTTTTATAAGCTTCGAGAAGAAATTTCGATTTCGATGGATACAACTGCTTACCCAAGCAATTTATTTGATTCATGTCTCTGACATTTTTAAACAGAATCATATAATGAGTGTTCAGACTTATGGTTCTGAGGTATTTGTTTTGGAAATAAAGATTTTGAAGAATGAGAATACAGCTCACTCTACAATGATGGGAAATGATGATAAAAAGCTCTGCAACTTTTTCATCCAAAAATAGCATATTATCATCAATAATGAGAAAATCAACATCCTCATAATTCTCAGGTAGACCGCTCACAAATTCAATGTTCTTACAATCTTTGTTTATGAACGAAGGCGGACTGTAGTTGTAACACCATTTATTTCTTTGCAATGGGGTCTCATTGCAAATGCATTGTTATTAATCATTTGACGAACCAAAGAGGATTTTCCAGCCTGAGTGGGACCGATGACACAACATGTAGAGGGATGTTTCAACTTCATCATATTTTGCAGAGTTTTTTAAATTCTATCTCTGTTAATTGCGCTGCAGGTGAACCGCTTCCGACCAGAAATATCTAATGTCAAATATCTTCTTATCGTTTTTATAGCAGATGTGGAGAAATAGTTTTCGACCGAGGTGTTTTGACAAAAAACACGACGTGTTTGTTATATTAACTTTTTCAATCGTATCTGTCGATGCGTTCAATTGCATGTAACTAACGACTAAGATACATTCTATTATAATAACAAACAACATGACAATCACTTGCAGACATTTGTATTTCACATATGGAGGCATCTTCATAAAGTCAATTTTTTACATAATACGTTAAAGACTTGTTCCTGAATGAATGTTTTTCTATTCGGATCTCTTTTTATAAGCCGTTGCGAGAATGACAGTAAAAACCCTATTTTAACATTAGTCATTTCATCACGAAATAGAGATTGCGATATTTCTAAAAACAGTTGCTCGATAATCGGAACGATAGTTGCAAGGTGCGTTAAATCTGTTCCGCAGAATTC
This sequence comes from Araneus ventricosus, assembly GCA_013235015.1. Taxonomy (NCBI): domain Eukaryota; kingdom Metazoa; phylum Arthropoda; class Arachnida; order Araneae; family Araneidae; genus Araneus; species Araneus ventricosus. The sequence continues at coordinate 79,340 of BGPR01001437.1, forward strand.
ATCAATTGCTTACATTTTAATCTCAATGAAGTCGAGCGCTTACTTTTATAAACGCCAAAACATTCTCATACTACCCTCCGACTCATCTATTTTAACCCCTCACTAGATTCGAACCCCGGTTGCAAATTTTAAAGAGATTCGATGGTCCAGAAATATTCCTTACTTGCTTCCTAGACTATAGAATCTCTTTCAATTTTAGTTAAAATTTCAAACTCTTACAAGTCAGAAGAACGCATTGTTCGCTCTTCGCCCGATTGCATATCATATAAATTTATTTAAATTGCTTCACTTATGAAATTCCCAGTGAAAGTGATTAATTCTTTTCGCAACCTTGGATCTCTGCCAGTCACCGTGAACTTGACTCGCATTTCAGAATGGTCTCGTTAAAATTTTCAAAAACAATTCTAATTAAACGCAAATGAAGGTTATTGCTTAATCATTATCCACAACTTGTTATTTGTCAAAAGCTTAACCTTGAATTTAACGATGCGAAAGTGGAAACCGCAAGTGATTTAAATATCGCTTCTTCTTTTTCCTGTCTCTCCGCGAACTGTGACTTTTCTTCTCAGCAGCTGTTATGCGTTCGTTTTTGCCTCGCGATATCTGCACTCGCGTTTCGTTACTGCGTCTAGTCCTCCCCTCAAAAACTGTGTAGTAAACTGTATCACTTTGGTTAACGAAGTGTGTCAGACTACTACTATCATAAACTACTAGTAAGAGAATATAACTTTGAAGAGGAGAAACCCATCATGGACAGTTTTCTTGAGGTCAAACCAAATTGTAAAATTTTGGTATCGGAAAACGGAAATTTGGATGTAAATAATGGAACCCAACTTTTATTTAAACGCTACGACGAAGTTAGAGATATTCTAGAATGCGAGAGTTTAAAAATACCTGGGAAAATTGTAATTATTGAGTGTAACAAAAGTTCACATAATATAAGAAAAGCAAAATTTCCCATAACCTTGGGTTTTGCGGAAACCATTCACAAGTTTCAAGGGTTTACGATTGACGATGAGGCCATTGTGATTGACTTTAATAGTTGTCGTGATTTAAACTTAATATATACAGCTTTGAGTCGAGTAAAAACTATGGAACAGATTTTGGCTATAACTCTCTAAACACTTACAATTTTTTTCTCGGGTTATAAAAGGACACAACCAACGCTCATGAGCTCATATCATCTCAAATACTCCACCTGCAAACATCTCCAATTTTTGGCTCCACAATATAAATCATCGCTACTTTACGACGTTTCAAGAGACACTTTAATTCGAGAAAATATCATTTGTAAGAATAAAGGGATTCACGAGAGATTATCAAAATACTTTGCAACGACAATGTTGAATTGCACAATGTATAAAGAATCCATAATTGAATCATTTCAACAAAATTTGTCGTGCGGTCATCAATTTCATTCTTCATTCTTTCAATCGTTAGTTCAAAGTGATCCTAAACATCCCTTGTGTTCAGAGTGTGATTCTAGTGAAACGTCGTGTTATGTATGTAAAAAACCTTTGTACAGATGGGAAGAGGGGTACTTCTTTGCATTCAAAGACGCATTTCATCTTGAATGTTTAATTTTACTTTATCAGTTCACTTCAGAAATGCTCTTCTTGTAATGAAAAACTACATCCAGACTTGTCTCGTTAATTGCCTCCCACTCTTGTTCTGCTCGAACTGAGGGAGTTGTTTCAGTTGATGGTTTCACCACGTTTGGTAATGAAACCGATACTAACAATGTTATAACGTATGGGCTCATTGCCTTCATTTGTTGAGTTAAACAACTGTATAACGTATTGGGGATTTTGGAAGGGTTTTCCCTTTCCATTTCTTCTTGAATGCAATATAATAAACATTGTAATTCAAATTCGTTTCCTTCTTCCTCGTTTAGTATAAATTTTTGATAAGTATCGTAAGATTCCTTCAGTTGACGAGGAGGAATCATTTTGGACAAGGACAGACTGACTACCGTTTCGTGCATGTATCGCCAAAAGAGTCCGTATACCATAACACGGCATGAAACGATTTGATTCATTTCACGAGCATATTTGACTGAATCACGTTTTTCGCTGCCGTATACATGCACAGAAAAAGGAATCTTCTTTACCAGAGCCTATTTGTTTCAAAATATCTACAATTTGACCGCCCATTGGGATCTGTTTCATTATTTTTTCCATATACACAGTATAATATTGTTTCTGTGTTTCGTATAAACGTTTCTGAATCTCGGAACCGTCGTTTTCGTTTCGAGTCAAACCTTTATGAATTTCTTTTAAAATTTCACCTTTTTCCATTCGAGGTTTATATGTAGGAGGTTCTTATTCTTCTTCGTCCGTCATTATCTCTTCGTCTAAATTGTGATGGCGCTTCATCTTGTATTTAATAAATGAGTGGTTGTTTACGGTCGTCGTGAAAAATGGGGAATATTCTCCATCCGATTTCCATTTAAATAAGTTTTCATGTCGTACCCTTCGGCAAAATCCAAATGCCATTCCTTTCCTTCAAACTCGAGTCGAATTCCATTGGATCGCATCAATTTTGGTTCTTCTTCCAACGTCATGTGGAAAGGATTCGAGACATACCGACCTCGGTATTTCTCTGCCATATCGTCATCTGTTGAAAGGATATAACAAATGGGAGCTTGGTACAATAATTCATACGCTATTTGATGTTTGGTTCGTTTCGCATGATTTACATTTAACAGGTTTGGAATGTTACTACACAAAGGTCGAATATTGTGTTGCATAAGCCATTCGTCACATAATAACTTCGACATAAAATACTTTGTCCACATAACACCGCCGAGTACGTACGTTAAAATTCATCACCTCTTTTTTTCGAAAAAATTATTGGATAGGGTCGTCAGGCCATTCTTGCCCAATCTGCAAAAACTGACTTTTCCACCACATCAGACGCTTTTAAGGTTCTTGTAAAACATTTTCCATAAAACATAATATTCAATAAATGAGATAGGTTTACGGAGCAGCATGAAAAATTACGAAAATAATTTCGCTTTGTTTTGAACCTCAAAACCGTAAAGACTAACGCATGCATTGGGACCATTTCCTCGAACGTATTCACCGCTTGTCTCCAAACGCACACCAAATTGTCCCCACGGCTGATTGCAATCGCAACCCATCCCTTCTTCGTAACGAGCGTGTTTCAACGGATTGCGTCACAAGACATCGTAGGTGCAAGGAAGTTTAAAACATTTTTTTATCTGCGTGAGTTTTTAAATATTCTGGTGCAAATCCCTCAGAGTCTTGAATTTCGTCTCGAGAAATTTCGTCGGATGCACATGGCCACAAAATTTGCGTTCCATGGCCGTCATGCTACGACACGTGGGATCCAGTGTAGTTGAAACGGGCAAGTATTCTGGATCGCAATCACACTGACCCGTTTGGCTGTTGTATCTACCGTGAGGGGCACAGGCTACGTCCACATCACAGTTTCCTTCAAAATGCTTTTGATGTACGAGACTGGAATCGGTGCACTGACCTACTACAAACGTTCGACCCTTCCATTCAAATAAGACCCTTTTCCCCTGGCGGGATTACAATATTCTTCTGATTGAAATAATGGGATGCATTGTCCATACATGCAAACGTGTTCGGATGGACACTAGCGTGTGTCCTTGTAAGTGGCAACTGTAGTGGACGGAGGTGAAATTTCCAACAGAGGCCAAGGGTGCACGACGACGTCAGGTTCACACCATACGTAAAAGAGGATCAAAATTCCATATAGTATAACGAGAACCCAATACACATGAGCATATTCCTTTAGTAAATGTATTTTTGTTCGAAAACGCCGCGTTGATAAATAAAACCAACATGGAGTTCAGCCGCATCTCGTTTTCTGAGCCATTCCAAACATTTTGCTTTCGTTTGTATATTTTGAATAGAATCTAGAAATTTTTCAACGCTATAATATTTAGGTTTCGTGCTTGCTTCATAGTATTATTTGTTTCTTCAAAGTATGTATGATCAGTGTTATTAAAAGGTACCTGTGCGAACTGAGTATCAGTTTTCAGATCTTCCCTAGACTTTATAAAGGTTACCTTAATGTCATTAATCGTCTTTGGTCGGAAAGCGGATCATTTTCCTGATCGTCCCTTGACTGAAATTGTTCTCGGTCAGGTTCGGATAGGTTTCTGTTTGGCGTCAATTTGCAAATCTTCCGTTGACCGAGATCGCTTTAGGTTACATATTTGTTTGGCTCTTTTCATTTTTAAAGCATCTATTCTTTTTAGTCCTAAAGCAGCAGCTTGTTCAAACTTTTCCAATCCTGCAGCAACATATTGGACTTTAAATAATCATGTAGCAACTTGGTCATTTAATCCTCCTGTAGCAGCTGGGCCATCCAATCCTGAAGAAGCTTGGTCATCAAATCCTTTAGCAACTTGTTCATTTAATCCTCCAGCAGCTTGGTCATTTAATCCTCCGGCAGCTTGGTCATTTAACAATCCTCTAGCTGCTAGGTGTTTTAGTCTTAAAGCAGCTAGGTGTTTTAGTCTTAAAGCAGCTAGGTGTTTTAGTCTTAAAGCAGCTATGTTTTTTAGTCTTAAAGCAGCTAGGTCATTTGAGTTGGGGATAGTTTGTTGTATGACCCTTGCCCTTTCTAGTTGAATTGAATTATCAACATTGCCATCCATAGGCTCTTCATTTTCTGGTAGATTTGGGTTCACGAATTCATCAACACTGTCATCCATAGGTTCTTCATTTTCTAGTTGAATTAGGTTCCCGGTTTCTCCAATATGGTTTGTTTGATTTGAATCGTTATATCCCATTTTATAAAAGTACTGATGTCTATCTTTTGGGGGTTCAATACCGATAAATATGATATTTTCAAGATAACTAATAAATTCTGGTGGAATATTGAAATTGTATTGCATTCCAGCAAGATTGTCCTTATCCGTTCTCATGATATCATGTTCGTCAAGTAAGGTACCATCAATAATTCAAGAAAAAGCTAATGCTCCTCTCAACATATTAATATACCTCCTGGACATTAGAAACATGTATTCTTTCTCATTTTTAACGAGACGTTCAAACGATTCAAGTTGCTGATCAAGACGTTGCTCTGTAGTTGTATTTATTACATCAATTGGTTTTTGACTTGTTTCAGCATTCAACGCTTCTTTGTTTAGTGATTCATTGCCGCGTGAATGAGAAATGTGATATCTGTATTCTTGATTGTAAATTTCGTTATATAACTTTGAGTTTTTCTTAAACAAACCATTCCTCATTTTTAAAGAATGTAACTTTGCTCTTGTCCGTCCTTCAGCAGACGCATTTGTGTCTTCCAAATGCTTCTGTAAACCTGAATAATTTTTATGAAGTGTCTCAATCTCTTCATAAAGTGCATATATATCGTTATATTGAGGATTACTCGGTTCTAAAAGTCCCCTTAAAGTATCGGGCTTCATCATATTTACTATCTTTATTAATACTATAACAAAAGTCATCATGTCTTTAGATAATGTCTTATACGTAGACTCATGGATTCCGTACAATGACACGTTACTCGAATCCCGACTCATCCTGACGTACCCCAAGAACCAAATTTTTACACTTCAGCTTTTAACTCGAGTCTTAGAATCAGACGTCTACAATCATTGCCCGTTAGCGGAAAAATTCAAAATTGAGAATTTACAGGACATCGATTGGAAACAAAATTTGATTGTCGTGGATCGTGATTCTAACCTCGTAGTTGCTCCTGAGCCCGTTAAAGATCTCGTATGGTTAGACCGTCGGTTGCATTACCGTGAAGCCGCCAAAAATATTTTTGGTCCTTTTCACATTTTAACAAATATTATGCAAATCTTCAAATTTCAATGGTTATGGGTGGGATGTATTCTCTTGACGTACATGATTGGATTGTATGTTGTTGAGAAAAGAAAACAACATCGGTTAGTTTTTTCCCGAAATCAGGTTGGATAATGTTGAAAGTTTAGATGTTTAATAATTCATCCAAGGAAATTATATTATCAGAAATTTGACGTAATGAACGGGATGGTAAGACACCCGTGCATACTTTTTCTCATCCTTAATATTGTAAATTGTAACGTTTAAGTATTCGTTGGTAAAAAATGACACAATTTTTGTAGATTTTGGATTTATCAACTGTATGGTTTGATAAAACCAAACTTTCGAATTTAACGATTCAATCATTTCCTGAAATTCAAGAACCTGTTTTCTATTTTGAAAATCACTGTTAAATTCATCTTGAATGGAGGAAAAAATTTGTTCTGTTTCGTCAGTCACTGTCAAACAATTTGACTTTGTATCCCATTTAAACTCGCATTTGTAATCTTGCAAAGTCTTTAAATAACCATCAACTCTTAATTCGCAGCCCTTTTTTAAATATTCAAACAAAGAATTTAATATGTGAAACTTTTGAGACAAATGGAAATACACGATAAAGCGAGAAGGATTTGATTTAAACTGGTATACGGGATTCATGCTGCTACCACCTAAATCGCTAATTGGAGATGCTTGCAAGTGTGGTGGTCGATGCGAAATGAAGCTGTGGCCCGAGGTGACGTCCTTATATACCCTTTGAAAAAAAGATTTTTTTGCTATGACCTTGAGCTATTAACTTGTGATGTTCACTTTAAATAGAGTTATATTACATCCAAATTTGTAACCCCAATCTGTATAAATTGGTTAGTGTACACGCTTGGCAAACTAAGCAAACCTATGGTCCCCGGTTCGATCCTCAGACAAATATATAATATATATTAATTAATTAAAAAAAGAAAAATGCAAGAGGAAGAAAAATTCTACAGATAGGAAGGAGAGAAGAAAAATTCAAAAGAAAGAAGGGAGAGGAAAACAAAAAGTTTCAAAAATATAAAAGGAAAGAAGAAAAAAACAAAAGTTTGCCAAAAATTCTCAAAAAAAGTATAAAATTTCAACAAAGGAAATATCAATCCAATGCGATCGCGTCACTCTGTCTCCTTGGAGACGTTGGGAGAGAGGTCTCTCGAAAATTTTTTTTTATTAAATAAAGAAAGAAAGAACCAAGATGAATGGTTCAAAATACGCAAAGATATACAGCGGGTGTCATGGTTGTACTTCTTATACAATGCATGGAGGTGATTACATCATTCTAAGTTTTAAAGATGAAAATTGGAATACTTGGCTCGTTAGTCGTTTATACCAATCTCACCGAATCCAGGTTCAAGTTCAAAGTTTTATTTTAAAGTTTTATTTAAAACAGAAGCTCCAGTTTTTGCATTTTGCAAACAAGACTCTTTTAGCATACTCTTGGGAAACGAACGCATGATTTTCCCCATGCCTGATTCGACGGCAAACATTCATCTTTGAGCAACACCATTTTTTGTTCGCGATCCACAAATTAACTACGACTATTTACAAGGCGTCGCTCGACCTTCCAATAATAATATTTTCACATATAAGAATGCCGTAGTTTTTCTCGATAACAGTGATATTCCTAGTCAACGTCGACTACGGATGCTTCACCCTTGTATCGTATTTGTATTTTGAGTCAAGAACCCATCGAGCATGTTATTAAATTTGCCAAAAAGGTGGAAGCTACGAAGTGGTATTTCACACATTCCCTTTCAAACACGAGATACCATTTCTCATTCTAAATTTATACGTTTTAAACCCGTCCAAAACGTACAATGTGATTCTAACACTTCTTTGGCAACAAACACCATTCAAAAGAAGCTTTCCATCAATCGTCCACAATGTTTACTACACGACATTATCAATTCCTATTATCGTCACGTTATCCGCTTTTAAGAAGATACTGAAGCTGATTCAAATCCAAGACTTCATTTGCAGTCGTTGGGTCTCATCGTCGAGTGGTCGCTTACGAAGGCTTGCATCGTGCAGAGACAGAATAAAAAACATTTGTGGCTTTGGCCGTCAATGGTTATCGTCCCAATCACGTCCTCTTTGTAAATTACCCTTACAAACGTTATGTAGAATATCAATATGCTCCTGCCACCATTTGGATTCCCATTTCGTACGTTCCGACCATTTTAGAAATGCCAGTGGATATTGTTAAAGTAAGCGTCGAATCGATGGTCATTGGATTTTTTTTGCATGGTAATTTTTTCCGCTTTAGTCGGGCTATGCTAAAAGCACGTCCGACTCATGTTTCTCAAAGTAACATCAATCTTATATTTAATGTAGCCAAACCCAGAGTATTCAACGACAATCGTTTCACCATCATTGAAACGTTTCGTTATAATGAAAAACACGTATTGCATCACATCAATTTTCAGGGTATCGAGACAGATGCTTGGTGTTTATGTGAAAATTTAGATGATGCCACAATTCATAACAAATATCTGCAATTACAATGGTTGGTGCACGAGTGGATTAATTTCTATGCGTCAAATCACGCCCAAGTGTCTGATTATGTCAATGTCGGTATTGTTCGACTAGCGGTGGTTCTCGCGAAACAATGAATTTGTTTTCAGACAAAAACTGTACCTTCCCAAAGACAATTGAAGAAGGAAAATGAAATGATTGTGACTGATTCGAGCATTGAGCTTTGTATGAGTCAAGAAGTGGCTGGTTTCATCAACAATGTTCGTTTGGAGGTTGAAGACTTAGTGGAAGGTAAAGAAGAAAAATCTTTTTGCAACATTATGTGATGGTAGATTGAAATCATGTTTATCACATGAAGACTGGAGATGTGTGCAAGTAACGTGGTCGTAGTAAAGTGAGCTTGTGGATGAAACAAGTGTCGTTTTATAACCCATGAAATTTTTTTTCAACATTTGAGTAAAGCATATTCACTTTTAATAATTCTGTTTGGTGTGGAAATCAAATATGCGCGTCCTCTCACGCATTGGAGAATGTGGTCCATGGCAATCCAAGTCAAATCAGGATTGATTGAAATAATAAAAAAATACAAAAGTTCTAATCGGGTAATTTCAAAAATAAATGTGTCACAAGGAGCAAATTCACTTGCCAATTTATCAATTTCCTCAACCACTTGATCGAAGCGTTCTTTTTCAATTGCTAGTTCACCATTAAATTCCACATCCAGCGGAATCAGCATTCGTTTATTCATGCTATGCAAGTAATACAAATAACCCAGGTTGTACTTGTCCTTCAATAATCGGACAATATAATCGTGTGCAGCTTTCATTATCGTTGTATTTTTT
>BGPR01001437.1:93490-112975 GCA_013235015.1 Araneus ventricosus
TCTTTCTTCTCCTTTGAAACCAATTCCATTACAAACACTTTTCTGTTTCCTTCCTAAGATACTGTTTGAGAAAATTTTAGGAACTACTGACAAACGCAAAAGAGATCTTTTCAGGCGCTAACTTCCATTGATTGAAGCTCCTTTGTTAAATATTCTACTTAAAATGATAAAGTACTGAACGAAGTATAAATAAAGAAACTCGAAGGCTTCGGTACCATTTCTCGGCGTCTAGAAGATCGCATATCAGTAGTAAATTCTTTCTGGATTTTGTTTGATGATGAACAGCGATTCTGAAGAGGACAATTTAATTGAAACTTCATCGGAAGATGAATTATCATCGAATCAGAGGATGAATCTTTGGAAAGTGCAAGAAACTGGTGTGGTGTTGATGTTTCCGTTTTGACTCCTGCTCCACCTAAATTTCCTTTTACCGGAAATCCAGGAATCAAAGTTTCACTAAGACAATAAGATGATCCACTGGATTACTTTTGCCTCTTTCTTGATGATGAAGTAATTTCATTCATCGCAAAAGAAACTAATAGCTTTGCGGAAGAACATTTTTTAAATTTGGAATTAACTCCATCAACTGGAGCTTTGCAGTGGAAAGATGTCACTAGTGAAAAACTAAAACGTTTTATATCTTTGTTGATTCTACAAGGAATTGTGCAAAAACCCACCGAAAAATGGTTTTGGTCCAAGCGACCAATTTCATGTACTCCATTTTTCGGAAATGTTATGAACGAAAAAATATATTCTCTTATAATGAAATTTCTGCACTTCCAAAGTAGTAATGATTCCGAAGATGAATCGCCTTCTAACAACAAACTAAAAAAAATTGGCAAATTTCATAGTATGCTTATGCAACGATTTCAATCAACATACATACCAAAGCAGGATATCTCAATAGATGAATCACTGATTGGTTATAAAGGGCGCTTAGGATGGAAGCAATATATTCCAACAAAAAGATCTAGGTTTGGAGTAAAACTGTTTCAACTTTGTGAATCCGAAAGCGGATATATTTGGAACTCTATTATTTATACAGGAAAAGGTACGACGTTCCATGAGGATTATGAGAATTATGGTGTGTCCACTAAAAGTGTTATGACGCTCATTCATGAACTGAAAAATAAGGGGTATACACTAACCACGGACAACTACTACACTTCACCAGAATTAGCCGAAATACTTATTAAATGTAAAACGGATATTTGCGGTACTTTAAGGGCAAACAGGAAAGGTTTGCCTCCGTTAATAAAGTCGTCAAAAGTGAAGAAAGGTGAAGTATTGGCCTTTCAAAAAGGTAAAATATGTTTATTAAAAAGGACAGATAAAAAACCTATACTTATGCTTAGTACTTTACACAGCACTTCGATGGTGACCGTGGAATCAAAAAAGTCAAAATCTTCGAAGATTAAGCCTGCAGTCGTGGCTGATTACAACAATACAATATGTAGAGTAGACAAAGCTGACCAATGTTTGTCGTACTACCCAGTGGCGAGAAATCAGCAACGAAAATACTACAAAAAGATTTTTCGCTACTTACTTAGTCAAGCAGTGTGGAACGCTTTTGTAATCTTCAAAAAGAATGGAGGAAAAATGAGGCAAGTTGAATTTCGAATGAAATTAATCGAAAGATTAATTGAAGTAACAGTCTGTAATCCAGCTACTCGCCGGGGTCCATTTCCTAAATCGGAAGAAAATGTCGTTCGCCTGACAGGAAGGCATTTCCCTTCTTATGTTGATGAAAGTGAATCCAGAAAAAAGTCAAGGAAGTGTGTTGTGTGCTCACTAAAAATTAATGAGAACGGTAAACGTGTGCGGAGAGAATCACTATTTGAATGTAAAAATTGTAACGTTGGACTTTACGTTGCACCCTGCTTTGAAATTTACCACGGAATCTAACTTATAGCATTTTTATTTTTAATCTCATGTCTTAACTTTAATATATTTCAAAAAAAGTATAAAAAGTACCTAGGAAATTAATGTAATGGCCAGTTTTATCAATCATTAGTTCATGATCTTGTTATATGTGATTGATTTACTTCATTTCTGAATTTGTGAATATTGCAAAATTTTTTAATCAGTACAATATTAAAAAATGTTTACATATTATTTTATTGTTATGATCAAATCTGCATTGCATAAAAACAGATCATAAAATTTTGAAATAAAGAATTAACAGTTAATATTATAATTGTATAAATTTTGTTATTTTCAGTTAGACAAGTTTTGCTACATATCTTTATTATCAAACTTTACAATAAAGCTCACATTTTAAAATTCAAGTTTGATCCTTATTTTACATTTCATCTTTACTCTCTAGAATAGATTTTATTCACGATTTTTCATTTTATTATCCGCTAAGATACAATTGCAAAATTTAAATGCTGAATTAATTTTTTTAGATTTTCAATAAAATTCACATTGTTTCAGTTTGGGGCCGTTCAAATATTACGTAAGCATGTGTTTGGAATTTTATGACCCCCCCCCCGTTCTTTTTTCTACAAAACGTATAACAGTAATAATCTAATTTTAAAAATTTTAGGACTTAATTCAAATAAAAAACTCTAACTCGGCTTAAAATAAAAAAAAAAGAATATAATTTTAATTTCCTTACAACTTCAAGTTTAAGCTTACAAAAATCAAGTTTAACTTTCTTTTGCCAATTTTAACTTTTTTTCCAAATTTAATTTTTTAAAATTAAATTATTTGTGCAAATTACAAGAGATTTTCGGAAATAAAGTGATTTTAATGTCTTACGTAAGCATCACTCATACTCCCTCTCCTCCTTCTCAGCAAAAATAAGCAACCCCCTCCCCCCTTGGGTGCTTACGTAATATTTGAATGGCCCCTTTTCAAAAAACATTACTGAGTAATAAAATTATTTCGGCGTTTTGAATGGGACTAAAAATGTTTTTCCTACAATTTAGACCAAAATGCTTTGTTTTGTAATAGTTATATGCTAACTGGATAGAAATACAAATTTCTAAAATAGTTGTCATGTTAAGAAATGAAAAGTTTAGAAACTTTAAATTTAAAAAAAGATTTTTATTAAAGCTTCTTCAGGTTCAGTTTCTAATATTTTTTCATCTAACTTTTTAAATGATTCTCAGAAGATACTGAGTAAAATTAGGATTCCGATTTTAAATATGTGAATTAGTTTCTGAGAAAAAATATTTTCTAAAAATGTATGTACATTTTTTGCAAAATATAAGATATTTTGTCTTTCTTTATTTTCTATTAATAACAAAAAAATTCAAATATATTAAGGCTGAAATCATGTTTTGAATTTTCGCTTTTTCCGAAAAAAGTTTACAAGTAGTATCTGTTGCAAATTAATGAATTCTTTAACCCTTTCAAGGGCGGTGGTTTCTTTGCGAAATCACATGTTAAAGAATTATTTCATAGGGAAACTACCAATTTATGGTTATATATTTCACAACAATACATATTTTAATATCCAATAAAGAGACCTAATTGCAGTAGAATTTCTAGTCTTCTTTTGTCACGGATTTATATGCGAATAAATTAAGTTTTCCCAAAGAAAAGAAATCTACCATTTTTCAATAAATTTCTAAAACATAAGACTAGAAACCCATTCAAAACTTATTACATTTCTACATGGTCTTTTCTTTGCAAAATTGGCAAAATAAAAAAATAACAGAAATATGTTACTTATTTCAAATTGTTCATGCGGTTTCAGGGATAAACACCTCTTCAAGGTACTATGCGGAATGTTTGTTACAATTGCTAAGATAATCAATTTAGAGGTTCATTCAGAGGTATCTATTTACAAGCATTTTTTTTTGTTTTTGTTTATGAAAAGAAAAGCTTATAAGCATTTCTACGCCATAATAAGAATCTGAGAAAGATTTTCTCCCTCAATTTTCCGAAAAGCTTCATGAAATCTTCCGTACGTTCCTATTCGTTTTAACGATAAGGAATTCAATTGTTACCGCAAACGAGGTTCCTTCCAGCAACCTGCGAGCTCGTCTATTGTAAAGCTTATCCCCACGAATCTGTCACTGTCAACCAAGTCATTAGTGCAGGGGAAAGCAGAGGCGAGAAAACACTTCTATGCCGCTTACGACTGCAAAATTCAAACCAGGAAAAAGCCGGTTGTTCTCATCTTCAAGGCGACAGAAAGAGAAGAAATAACACGTTTCTGCCGAAGTCGGAGTAGATTTGCTTAACGTAGAAAACCGTTTGCGGCGCTCAGAGGGCTATAATACTGTTTGGGTAGAGCATATTGGTCTCGTAACCAAAGAAACTGAAGGTGATCCTATGCCAGTCGACATTGGTGGATCGAGAATAGGAAAGAAACCTTATTACAATTCTGTTGTTTCCATAATACAGAAAGATATTGTGAATAAGCAGCTAACTTTAAGCAATCTTCAAAAACAATTTGGTTCCTCTCAAAGATTTAGAGATGGATCGCTACGTTGTCTGTAAGTGATAAACTTTGAGAAGTGATCCAAAAGGTCCAACCTGAGAAAATGCTGCGTGAATCAAAATATGAGCCGTCGTGAAGAGCATTGTTGAAGGAAAGCAAGTAGAGTCGTTGAATGAGCCAGTAGCAAGATGTCACGTTCAGATGCGTCAAGTCCCGGAGATAATTGTATCGGTGGAGCCAAAGATGTTTGCAGGTGGAGTATTTGTGATGATATTAGCTTCTGAGGATTGGTTGAATCCTTTTATAAAAAAGTTTTTTTCAGCTGGTTTAGGTAGAGCTAAAGGTCATTTTTTACTAGTCTAGGTAGAGAAGAGATTCTTCAACTTGAATTGTTTCTTCATTGCCCCCTATGTTGTCAGGGAAAGTTCGTTTGAAACGGTTAGGGATTGCTTCAATCACATTCTCATCTTCTTCACACATTTCTGCCTCCAATGAACGTTTAGAGAGATAATAAGAGGATAATAAGATAGATCATAAGAGCTCTTCATCTTCTTCCATCAACTGATTTTTACGCCTAAATTCCTCTTCGTCTTCGTTGTTTTCTGTGGTGTGTGCGTGTCTTTCTTCGGGTTTGTTTTCTTCAACTCTGTCAGTGGTAAAATCAAAATCACCCAGCATCACTTTTCGTAAATCCATTTGCTTCAATCTTGATTCCAAAAACGAAAACATTTGGGATATTTCCTCCGAGACGGTCCATTCGCATGTTTGTTTCGTCATTGTAAAAAAAAATTAGAATTTATTTCAAATTCGCCAGTGCCAATAAAGTTGCGAAGTACGTTATCTTTCAGTTGGGAAATAAATCTATTTGCCACTTCTTTTTCGTCAAACACGCTGGTGTATAATATGCATGGGTTTCCCTGGGAGGAAATTTTACATCCTGTTTTGATAAATTGTTCCAGACTATATTTCCAATTGTAGCAAGTTAAAACGTCACATGAATCCAAAAAAAACCGAAATTCATTGGATATTTTGAAATTTTCATCGCAATTTTTTGTCATCACTTTACAGAGTTGTTCCAGTGGTTCGGAAACTAACACACGAATGATATCTTTTACGCTGTAATATAAACAGTATCCTTCAAAAGCAAGCTAAAGTTTAACAGATGTCGTACCTTTTAAGCGATAAACTGTAAATTTGTCAGATTTCCATAAGCTGGTCGAAAACATTTAGCAGATTGATTTTCAAATGTTTGGTACATTATATTGTCTTTCAAATCCTTCTCCCAGTTTGGCGTAACGAGATTGAGTGTATTTTTGATTTACTCATATCATTTACGTCTTCTGCCGGAGCGGGTAATTTTAAAATTTCCATGACGAGAGCAGAGTAGGCCATCTTGTTGATCTCAGAATGGAATAAAGTTGACATGTTTGCAGGTTTGGATGATGTATAATGAGCCATGTGTGTTGGTACTTGTCTTTTATACCGTCTGAATTTTTTTTACTCGTTTCGACGATGTTTTGTTTTTAAACGATTGAAGGAGCATCTTCAATCGTTGGACCCCGGGGGGGGGGGAGGTGCAAGTAAAAATGATTTCCACTTGCTTTTCTGTGTTTCCCGTGAACCTATCGTCTCGTTTCCGAACGACACGTACGTCTTCCATAGCCACTTCGTACACACGTCCAGATTCACAAATCCCGTTATCGTCATCGTGGCATTCGAAACGTTTATTATCGGGAAACAGAAACCGTCCGTCTTCGCTGTATACGACATCCAATGAGTGTTTTTCTTTCAACTTGTACACGACATCGTATATTACGTCGTGTTAGACGAGACCGTCAGTCGGTAAATTTGATATTGCTGAAAACGATTCGTCTGTAACATACTGTTGAATTTTGTATCCCGGTATTTTATTTTTTAACCTGGATAAGAATTCCTTGAGAATGCTTCGTCTCGACCAACTCGCAGTTAGATATCCACGTACTCGATAAACATCTAATAAAATTCGGACGAAACCACATTTTTCAGCCGAAAACACTATTCCGTTTCCGAGCGATACGTTACGACGCTCATAACGTTCGTGTCCTTCCCATTTTTCTTTTATGGTATCCTTGAAACTAATGAAGAGACCAAAGACTCCATCGACCTTCCGAGCGATGAGAAACCTTGCCTCGTTTCCTGTAGTTCTGGGTCGTTCTTTTGTGCACGTGACGGGTTTTATAGTCCTGGTTTCATCTAGTTCATAAGAAGGTGCGTCATACTGCATGAATAATTTGTACACGTCTCTATAATTTCGTAAAATTTCGAATAGTTCGCTAGCGTAGGATCCGTTTAATTCACAAAGTTCAGTCGCAAATGAACAATATTCCCATTCAAACACCAGACGAAAACCCTCTAAATTGTCTCGGAATGTGTATATTCACGCTTGTTTGTCCAGTTGAATCTAATCTCTTTGTTGAATATCAAAAGGATCTTTAAAATTTCCGATGGCATTCAAAAATTTACAATGGGTCATTCGACACCATTCTTCGTAAGGCGTCTCTTTGGAATGAACCCATTGGAACCACATGCCGTCTTGATATACGGCTCGAGAGGTCACCACGTGTTTTGTTTCCCATTTGTTGTCTTGAAAGCGAAAATGAGGTTTAGCGTAGATCATTTGTACGTGCTGCCTATGAGAAGAGGGAACAGCGATCTTGTCCAAAATGCCAGTGAACCATTGTTCAGTAGGATGATAGACGACGAGCCTAAATTCGTATCCTTGCATGGTCTGCAATCTGTTGTGAACGTTTCGTCAGCCAAACAATGTATTCGAATCGATAGTGAATGATTTAAATCAAACTTGACACATGGGTGGAAATAACTAATGTAATGTTTATTATATTCGTCTTAAAGATGTATTTGAGAAGAGGTAATGCAGCGAGCGGTGTCAGCGATAATAAAAGTGTAACCTGTGCCACTCGTTTTTCAAATAAACGAAAGTCGTTACCGGTCGGATCGGCCTCGTCTTTATTAAAACCTTTTTCCAAGCGTTCAGACATGAACTCCATGTAACCTTTATTAGAACATGAGTGGAGAGGAACCTCTTTATTTTGAAGATATTTTAAAACTTTAGAGATAAAAGTCGATACCGGAGAAGCATTCAGGTGGGATTTTTGTGACATAATGAGCTGGTGGTCTTTGTTTGTAGCCTTTTATAAGCGATGAATAAAAAGAAAGAATTTTTTCGCTACAAAATTCCACAAAGCCAACATCTTTTTCTGATCCCTTCTTTATAAAAAAAAGAATTTTGTTTCTCAAGTATAAATTTGCTAGCATCATACGCCAAACTCAAGGCGCATCGAGAATTGTTGGATGCAGAGTGAAATTCTTGTCAATGCCAGTCGTTATCCAACATGTAAATATACTCGTATTCGTATGACGGAGGTATTTTTAGTCTCAAATTAGTCTGAAACTCCACCACGGGCAAACCCAGGCCATCGAAATAAAAATGTTGATCCAATCCCTCGACGGCAGCCTTAGAATACCGCCATCGATCTTGCGGGATATACTTTGTCATTATATCGTCTTCAACAAAGGCTAACTTGAATTCGCCATTTTCGTAGGGATAATCGACGTAGACGTGGGTATTGGCTACCAATCTGTTATGAGCGTGGCATCCTTGTCTCACGAATATCCGGACTGATCTACCGTGTAGATTCATTTCTCGCCGGTGAGAGCGTTGAGAAACGCCACTTCGAAAGGTACCGACTCTCCTCGGTATCTGAAAAAATTAGCGTGAGCCGTGAATTCCACTTACTCTATGATTGATTTCATGATCTTTGAGACAGAAATATAATCAGAGGGTAGGTTTAAACCGTGTAAAGTTTCGTAGATGGTCCTAGCCAGAGATTCATGCAGGTGGATTGGTCGTGATGAAAAATCTTGCCGTCGATGATGCGTCGAGTCCCAGAGACAATTGTGCCGTCTATCGATGATGTCGGAGCCAAAGATTGGAAATGTTTGCAGGTGGGGTATTTGAGATGATATGAGCTTGTGAGCGTTGGTTGCGTCCTTTTATAACCCGTGAAGTTTTTTTTCACGTGACAGAAATAAATCAATCGAATCAGTTTTTAGTATTATTTGTCCGAATCCCACTTCCAGGAGCTATGCTCATCTGAAACAGTCGTATATGTGTCACTTGTTTACGTTTCCGATTCTGTTTCTATCGATGCGTAATCAGAATCGTCGTCAGTTATTACTTGAGAATTTCCATTTCTGATCTGTATCACTGAAATTATTTTCCTCTTGTGGTTTTTGATAATATCCGTCCAACAAAGCGCTAAAATACATTATGTTTTTCACGTTTCGAAGATTGTGTCGAGCCGCTAAGTAACCAACATGAATCATTTTATTGCATCTTATTTAATCATTCAAAAGTTTATTCTGTTCCCTTGTTGTAATAATGTCAACCACGATATCAGTTTTCAAATTGAAGAGTTTTAAATAATCCAACTTACATTATGAATCATTCACAATTAGATTGTGCAAAAACTCTACATTGTTGCATTTTTGAATTATATAGAAACACTCAGAATGGCTATCGTAATTCCTAATGTTGAGATGAAAATTATCCTTTGCAATAGATATTTTAAACGTTATAAATTTGTTGGTATTTTCTTGGGATAAATCCAAATATAGTAAATCGTTTTGTGTATAAGATTTCAAAATGTGACTTTTCAAGAAATCGGGATAATGCGTTGAATTAACATAGATGGTATAATCGTTAGTTACAGAACAAGCGTAAATTGGAATCATTGTTGGTCAATATAGGTAGAATCGTTGAGTATGTCGAGAATTGAGCTGGTGTGATTAGGTAGAGTGTAAGTTGATGAATGAGTTTTAAATGAAACCTCATGATCCTCTATAACCATTGAAAAAAAAGAAATTTTTTTCAATGGTTACGGTTCTAAAAATGTTTTGAAAATGCCAACATTACGCCTATGTAGAAAACTGTGAAATGAATCAATAGCTTCGTTTCACAGTCATCACACGTCCTTTTTATTTTAAAAAATATCGGATTTATTGCAAATCTCTCGATTTTTTTCCTCTCAACAGTTTTTCACCTTCTTTGTGGTCTCTTCATTATCGAAAACCAAGTTTCCTCGTTTACGTTTGAAATGGTCGTTAATCTTAAATGTATATCTCACTATTTTTCCACTAGCAAGACAAATCTCTTTTCCGAGTTTATGGGATCAGGTAGTTTCCAAAATGCCATGTTTAGCAAAGTAAGTCTTTTGACTCATGAAAAGTTGTTCGTAATTGACCCATTCGCATTCTTCCACATCAAGCACTTATTTAGTCGCTTCCGAAGCGGATCCGTCCGATCGGCTTTACGTGTAATCCACATAATCGTTGGCTTTTTCTGGATATTTTGTTGAAATGCTCATCGCCGTGCACGATTTGGATATGTAATCTTCCAAGTTTTTTGTTTTGCGACAAATTGAAATTTTTTTTCGGATCTCTGCACATGTACATTACTTGAAGCAGCGTATCAACCAACACGACCCAGCCCTGACTCGTTAACGAAACCGTCTGTTTTGCTTCGTCAGGGAGAAATATGGCTTGCCACGCGGCTTTTAACCCTTTGAGGGGCGGTGGGACACCGTCTGTCCCACCTTTTTTAAGATTTTTTTTCACAAACTTGTATAAGGTATTCTATTATAAAAGTTGTTTTATTGGATAATTCAAGACCTTTTATTTTTAAAAAAAATTGCAGTACCATTGAGAATTTACTCAAATTTATTGAAAATAATTTTTAGAATCATGCCATTTATTGGCAATGATTTTCTTTAAATTTCTAGAAAAAGAGAATGAATTTCGTAACAAATATTAGATGCAAAAGAAATCTTCAATGTTCACTGAATGTATTCCAAACATTATCTGTATTTCAAAAGTAATTTTTTTATCAATTATTATAGATAAAAAAAGGTGGGACAATTTTGTCCCACCGCGCATCTAAGGTTGTCAGCCTGTAGATGGCAGCACAAAAGTTCGCGACTCGGTCCTATTTCTTTCTTTTTTTGAATGATAAACTTGGATTTATATACGGTATAATTATAATCACTCTTTCAAATTTAATACTTATACAGAAAATAAATTTATATATTTCAGAAGACAGTTAAATAATATTAAACAAAAAAAATCTGCAAATGCAAACAAGCATTTTTTAAAAAAAAATGGCATATCTAAATTTATTTTGAGTGGAAATTTAAAAGCAAGAAGCGATCTTTTGAGGATTTCTTTTATAAACGGATAAAAATACACTTTTCTAAAAAGAACGAAAAGTAAAGAGAATATTCAAGTCTTTCTGTATCTCTCAAAATTGAAGGTCCCATAGCTGCAACGAAAAGGAGATAGTTCCCTTGAATCTGCCCACCCCACCCCCTACTTGTTTACGTTCTTTGCTGCTTTTGAGAAAACGCCGTATTTCCTAAGGCACAGCTATTGTAAATAGCTCTGTTAGCAATGATACTCAAAGAAAAGTTGTTTGTACTTGACAGCTTCCAGCAGCGGGTTTCTTGAGCGATAATTTACAATAGGGGGGGTCTTCTTACAGCAGTGGTTTTCATTACAGGCCTTGTCCAGTCGCGGTCATTAGTGTCTCACTTCTTTGGCTGAAGCGAGTGATCGCATGAACTGATAACGAATTTCTGTTCCTTCCCATACAATAAACCGGAAAGGAGAGTAACATTTTACTCATAGAATCTGGGTGGCCTGCTTTCTTCTGAAGCTTTCAAACAGACCGACATCCATAAAAATACTATTGAAGAGCTCCTCCATTTGTATGCAGAATGTGGTAAAAGATCTCCACTTCAATCACAGTATACATTTTCTACAGCTGTTAAAAGAAAATGTGCTAAATAACCAATTATATGCTCCGAGTGAAACTGACAAAATGCGAACGTTGGCGCGAATGACAGAAGGGAGTCGGGGAATGCTACAGTCCCTTCAGGGGCGGTGGGACATACGTCTTCCCACCCTCTCGTGAAAAAACTAAAGGCAAAAAAATATTTTTATTTGGAAAATATTTTATTTTCAGATAATAGAAATTCAAAAATATATCTCTTTTTAAGTAAAAAAATTTTTTTAGGGTAGTGCGCTTCAAAGGGTTAAAATAACATCGGACATAAATTCCACGATGCGATTGATACGTTTTGAAAACCTTTCGTTACAATTTGGGTGTTTTGATTTATGACAAAGGCAAACGAGTCTCGATTCGGAACAAATGTCGGATAGTGAAAATAAGGAGAATCACTACCCCATTCGTCCTGTGTGAAAATCTCCTCTGAATGATTGCGATGCCGAATGGTCGTCAACGTTTGAGCTGTGGGAGAAGCTAACCATTCGTCAGATGTTAATATTCCACAGGTCCAACACATGTTAGCACTTAGCAAACTGCTCGGATACATGCTGACAAAATCCAACACGGCCACATTTTCGTAGGCTTGTTGCAATTCGCAATGATTTAAAGCACTTTGATATGTTTCTTGGCCGTTTTTTCTCTTCTTGAATATTAAAAAAGTGCGTATTAATAAAGAAACAGAGAAGCGTCCATACGTTTGAAGAACATCTTTTTAAAAACTCGAATTACCCAAAAGTAATGCATGGTCTGCTGGTAACGAGTTGAAATTGGCACGTCCCACGAGAAAATCCAACACTGTTTCTTTTTCGAATAACATGTAGACGAGTTTGGAATCGTGTAGGCAATATTCCAAATACATTCGAAACGTACCAAATTGGTTTAAGGGTACCCGTAGAGGATTGAGTGCCGCATGACATTCGGCCCCGTTCTCGCTGTGCGCCCATCGATAAGCTTCGGGACGAGTGTACCAGTACCAGATACCCTGGGATTTAATAGGAATTTTAGCTTCCTCTTCGAGTTTGACGCAGGCCACGTCGTCCAATTTAAATCCAGGCAAATCGTATCCCGAAAACGTTTTAAAATACTGATAAAGATCCACTATTAATTTCTCCTTATACTTTGTCACTATTTCAGCTTCCACACGCATGGAGGAAAAGTAAGCCAATAAGTCATACATTTTTAAAAACAAGAGAAGACAAATTAAGAATTTTAAATCGAATTTGTAAATATTGTAACCCGTCACCACTTGACATTGGTCCAAGAGATGAAGAAAATCGTTGTTGCAACGTTGATCGTAACGTTGTCTTCCGATTCGTAAGTGTAGCTCTGGGGAAAGGAAGCAATTTTGGTCGTCGTGTCTGGTGGTAAAAGATACTAGAGAAACGTCTGGACACCTTTCTGCTTATTCCATCGATAAAGGCTAATCATGACAATCTTATGGGAAGCGTTCAAACCCTTAGGGACTCGATCTTCGGCGCCGTCCATGGGAACCGTTTCTAAATCAAACGCTCCAATGGTCCAGTCGGGGGGATCGTAACGATCTGGTTGCATACAAAGCGCTTCTACCAAATTTGTTTCTGTACCGACATTGTATCATGCGTAATAAAAAGACCGTGTGTTGTATCGCGTGCACAGATCAATATATATTCGAACGAGCCAATCGAAACGATCGTAATAGGCGAATTTGTACTTGTCGAAATATTATCCTACGTCTTCATGACATGCCGACGTGTACACTTTGTAAAAATATTTCACTTTATAGTCGAGTTTTCCCGTTTCTAAACGCTTTCTGAAATACGGTAAAACTTTTCGAGTCGATGCCAACAACTAGTAACGAATAGTGTGGTTTTGAAAGTAACTCTGGAATTTTCTATCAAAACGTTTGATTCGACTCGTGCAAACGCCAAACCAGTCATTGTATTCAAATGTTCTCTGACGCTGAGTACCATGTTTATCGAGAAAAATGATGCGTGCGGGAATAGTGTTGTAAGAATTTCGACAAATGGGGAGAGACGTTCCCATCGAATAGAGTAAAGCTCTTGCATGTCGTTGCTGACGAAAAGCGAGACGTTGGTTTCCTGTAGAGTATTGGAGAATGTATTTGCAGGTGGGGTCGTCTTGATAAAGTGAGCTTGTGATCCTATTGTGTGACTTTTTATATATTTTTTTACTTAATTGATTGATTTATTCCAAAAACCTTGTTTTTATGTAATCCAAATATCAAAAGTATAGCTTCAGCCAGCAAGATTATGAATAAAAATATAATTGACCAATCTGAAAATTGTATCGAATTTGGCTTTTTTCTTGAGGAGTGTTTTCATCTCAGCGAATCTGGAACCCATACTGTTGGTTCCCACAATCCCTTGGGTAAAATCATATATTCCTTTTCAAAACTTCTGGATTTTATAGAAGCTTTAACGTTTGTTCGGAAATCCTTGTAATATCTCTCCTCACGATTCAGTTTACCTAAAATATTTTTGTCCTCCACTTTCGAAATCATAGTTTTCAAGAAATATGGTTCACATTGTACATTTGGTACGATAACATAATTATCATTCGTAATGGGATAAGAGTTTGGAAATACCTTCTTTTTCTCAAGACTTGATTTTTGCAAAACTTCTGTAGTGAACTCGTTTCCAAACTCGTCCAAAGAATAAAGGTCTTGATTGTTGGACAGCTTGTCATATGTATTACCCAAAATTACTTCCCTAGGTATTTCAAAAAAGTTTAATTTTATTGGATATATTTCGTCATTACTTAAGTTTTTGCATACCTAGATAGTAAATTTCCATTTATCAATTCTATAATACTGGATCCATCACTATCATTTGCATAGAATTCCTTAGCATCTTTTGTTTCAGGGAAAATGGGTGTTCCGTTTGCCATGAGAGCATAAGTCGAGTCTATGGGTTTCTCGTTTTTCAATGCATCTTTTGGATATATGTCGTTCTTTGACCTGTCTTTTGTATACCTTGAATTGAGAACCACATCTTCGTCGTTTACCTTTAAATAATATTCATCATTATCATCATTCAAGGGGAAAGTGAAATTACCTTGTCCATCACTAGTGGTGTATATCAATGGTGTATTCACAGAATCACTGCTCATCTTTATTATTTTCGTTTGAGTCGAATTATATTTTGACAATTTTTACATTTATTATAGAGTGTTGGCATTTTGTCAATGGATCGATCTTGTAACAAGTATGGTTGGTAATCTGGTTGGTTACAACACATTTTTGATGTTTTTTAAATTTTTTATCTTTCCAATCGTTGCAAAATTTGGATGAAAAGACTCTGTCTTTATTTTGACTCATTCTACTTGATTATTTTAAGACAATTCGTGAGAAGTAAACTTTTCGTTGGTCGTAGCAAAGTGGCTCTAACTAGCGTGCTTTTATACACTTTGTTTCGTCAGTGAAATGGTTTTAATAAATCTTGCCGTCGATGATGTGTCAAGTCCCGGAAAGAATTGCGTCGTTTATCGGTGATGTCGGAGCCAAAGATTGGAGATGTTTGCAGGTGGGGTATTTGAGATGATATGAGCTCATGAGAGTTGGTTGTGCCCTTTTATACCCATTGAAGAATTTTTTTTTAAATTATATACAGAAGCACATTGAAAAAAATATTCTTTTTCTAGTCGTGCACCGACACACACAGTATCCAAAATGCTTGCATTTTTTACAGGCCATTCCGTCGACCACATCTGTAGGAATTTCAGTATTTCAGGAAACACTTGTATTTACAGAAATACATCGTAATGGGTAACAGCTTTGACATTTTCCATATGCATTTTGTTTTATACTGGAAAATTACACGTGCAGAATGTTTCACGATTTCTTTTGGTTCTGCGACCATTTCTGTAATTGAATCATCAATCATAATTTTTTTCAAATGATGTGTCACATCTTCAACAATACAAACTGGTAAAAATTGTCGAAAAAATGTCAATTGGTTAGTTCCCAAAACACCAAAAATTTGCAAAGGCAATCTAACATCTTCTGGATATTCATTGCAAGTTTTCTCAATCTCTTTAGACAATTCCAAATATCTGAGATGGGATATTTTTTTGTTTCATTTTGTAAATTTTCGGCTTTATATATTACAGCTGAAACAAAAGTTTTGCTCTTTGTTTCCAATCAAAGCCATTCAAGCCATTGTGTTGGTAACGTGAGTATAAATTGTTGAATTGATGGAGAGAGAAATTGTAGATGTTTGCAGGTAGCGTTGTCGTGGTAAAGTGAGCTAGTGGACTTGGGTAGCGGCCTTTTATATTATCGAAAAAAAAATTTTTCATGTTAATCAATAAAGGCATTATAATGATTCGAGTCTTTGTTGTTGCTTTTTTTCGTTTGTACTTTTGGTACATGTTTCATCTTGATAATACACCTAATCTTTCGCAACCGTCGTCCCCAGCTCCCACCATACCTTCGACGCGAACATTTACACATCGTTCTCAAAAGATTGGTAACGTTTCACAACTCAATGTCGATTCCGTAGGAAAGTTGACGATGCAAGTTCCACCAATCTTCACGTTTCAAAACAATCGATTAGTATCCCAAGACGTTTGTTATAATCAACCCGAAGGATCTCGCATTTTGGCCAGTGGGCGACTTTTGTATGATTACATGCGCCGTGACTTGTTTCAACGCCAAGATCGACACAATGATTTCGAACAAAACTCCAGTAGGCTATTGCAACACAGCGATTCTTATTATTTAGTTTGCAAGAATGAAAGCGTCTTTCGACTTCATCAATGCCCACCCGGTCAAGTGTTTCGAGACGGTCAGTGTTTTAAAATTGATGCTTGAACGAGGCGTCCCAAAGGCTTTCTTTTACCCGATCCATTCGACGAAACGAAATTACGAATTGATGTAAAATGAAGCGCAATATAACCGCCACCAGGCGGCGATGTTGTGACGTCAGCCTGCGAGCTGACTGATGTAATCAGAACTACTTGTGATCTCGGCGCTGCTGTACGTTTTATGTGTATCTCTGTGTTTGTGTCGTCCATTGTCAATAAACGTATGTGTTTGAAAGGCTTACAGTCTTATTTGGTCAAAGTACCCAACATCTGGTAGATGCAAGCCCCATAAGATTTATGAACTTCGATTCCATGTTAAATGGTTTAAAAACACGAATGTCAAGGAGCGGGACTTGCATCACTCCATCAAAAATGTCCGACGAATCATTAGTACATGTTTGATACGTGTCGACCGCAAGACAACGTTACCATTCTATTGTCCGTTTTATAATGAACCCCGTCGCATCGACGATACGACTTTTCTAAAGTACAACCAAGACAAGCGATCGAAGTATTTCTCGTGTCCATCGGGAACGCGGCTCTTTGACAAGATTGAATGCGAATCCGATGCGTAAGATGGTACGAAACTGCCTATGCAACTCGAGCGAAACAAACCGTTTAAATACGTTCCCGCCTTTCTATTATGTGAAAATGAAAAAGTTGTCCGCAAAGTCTTGTGTGACAAAACGTGGGACCATTATTTGGCCGGTCAAGATACTTGACGTATTTACCAATGGTCTTTGATGGAAAAGTTATACCGTTCCAAAATTATGCGATAACTTTCAATATACTTATGTAGATACAATCGTTCCCGCTTAGGAATTCAGCCGACGAGTGCAAAACTGGAAATGGTCCGATTATTATGATCGTTTGTCGGGTTACACATACCATAGTTCAGAGTTTAAAACTGCCAAGAAACGTGTCTCCCTCGAACCGGGTACCATTATTAATCCAAAAAAATTCAAACGAGAATCGGCTTGCACGTCTGGTGTCAAAACCGTTCCCATCGCTGACAACTGGGACATGTTTTACAATTGCGATGATGGATATCGATACAGATGTCCTCACGGCGATTATTTTGGCGGCTCCGACTGTAAAAAATCCATAGAGAATGCTCACACATTTAACAAGTATCCCATGTTTCGATTCAAACCATTCTCTGTCGATGATTGGATCCTTCCTTTCAATTACGGTGTTCCAAAACAACAAGTGTCATGTTCAGCTCCAGAAATTGAATTTAACTCTGTGTATAATATTTGCAGCCATCCCGATTGTACGCGATTCCCGTTCTTGTCTCAAATGAAAAATTTTTCCATCAATCTCAAAAATGAACGAAGCGAATGCGCATTTGACTCTGTGAACCGACGAATTGTAAAACAGGACATTCCGCATCGATGCTTGTTTTGGTCACAGAGGTTGATTCCCGAAGCCGTTTCGTACATGAACGCTTGTACCAAAGGAGATACTGTGGAATCGGGACATTTAATGCTAGACGCAACGTTATACATGACTTGCGAGGAAGCCCAAATGTTTGTCTTTTGCCCATCAGCTCTGAGGAAAGGAATCGTTCAAATAAGATCGTTTTTTGCGTGCGTACCATCTTCTGAGGCCATCGTCGATGCTACTGGAACAATTGAATTTGAACACAACGAAATTGCTGAGATTCATTCTGCCAATTCCGATTTGACTCCCGATCCGACACTCGTACAAATTAATCAAGAAACTGAACAAACTATTCCTGTTGGAAAGGTTATAGATGTAAAGTAGGACCAAAAAATTACGCTGAAAACCAAGGGTGCGGTAAAAATTATTTATCGTTATCGAGTAACACATCCTCCCAGCACCGCGTATACAGAAAATAAAATGATAGAATCGTCCAAAAATTCTTTTGGAAAGATTTTACTCAAAAGCTTATCAATTTCCCTTTATACGAGATTGATGAATCCACATCGAAATTTTTGGAAAATTAAGAGGAAGAGTATGGACGAACGTAACGCGGTATCTTGTTTAACGTATCACTCTATATTAACGTCATTTTGTTGGCAGTGGCTATAATTACCGGTCGTTGGGTTTTTATTCTATTGGCTTTGTTGCCGGTCGGACTGACTACGTATATGATGTATATAACGTCACAAAATATGGATCATTTAAAATCGATTGGGAAATGGAGCGAAGACATTTTCTCAAAGACTATTCAGAAAGTCCGAGGGTGGTATTCTTGAATTTTAACCACACGACGTGCTGGTTATTGAAATGATTCGTTGTGAAAAAAGTCGGAGGATGCCAGGTGTCGTGTTGGTGATGATATGAGCTTCTGAGCCTTTGTTGCGTTCTTTTATAACCCGTGAAAAAATTTTGTTTTCTTTCAACCTTTAGCTCTCCGAATTGGCAAATTTCTTTACATTACAGATTTCATAAATACAATTAAAATCATCACCAGTAAAACCAATAGACCTAAAATCCATTTCCAAAGTCCACCAAGTCCAGATTTGTTACTATTTGTGTTTGCCGGTTGAGGATTTGGGACTGACGGTTGAGGATTTTGGACTAACGGTTGAGGATTTGGGTCTGACGATCGAGGATTTTAGTTTACCAATCGTATCGCTCTCATTTCATACGGATATTGTCTCGGGCTTCGGGACTGGCGAGTCGATTTTATGCTAGTCGCATAATCATTAGCATTATATGGCCAATTGGGTCGAATTAAACCTTCGATATCACTTAGAGATACTCCCCCGGATCAATACCCAAATACGGTTCATTGTTCACATTAGGTACAATTATCTTTGCGTCGTTGGTGATGGGATAACCCAGTGGAAATATTTTATTCGGATCATTTCCTATAGGATTCATAGTGCATTCGCTTCCATTTATATCTAGTGGAAATTTTGGTTCATCGTTGGAATCAGTGGCGTATTGGCCGTTTAACCCTCTGAGTGGTTCGGTCTTCTTTGTAAAGCGATTCGAAAAGTGAGCGATTGAAGAATCTTTCTCTGTTTTAAAAGTGTGCCTTCCTATCAACAGAAAATGTTCCGAAAGCGCTGCAGATCGAGTCTCTTCCCCCCCTCTGAACTCGGAACGATCAGCACCCCCCATGGAGGGGATAACCGCAAGAATCTGTTCTATTCAGCTTGGAACCTCTTCAAACTACAGTGCCAGGGGAATTCTGGGGTATTTCTCTGGCCCTGGGTTTATTGCTTTCGGAAGATCCCATCTGTGGCGTGACTGAATTACACTTCATGTCTTCAAGATGCCCTCATTCTGGGTATTGACCGTGTATATAACACCAGATGACAAAAATAAACGCCGTTAGACCAGACAAATGCCAGACCGTTGGACCAAAAAAATGAACGCTATATTACTTATTTTTTATGTTGTGAGTTTC
>BGPR01001437.1:117975-139942 GCA_013235015.1 Araneus ventricosus
CACTCATTGTGTCGACCGCTACCCTACCCAGCTAATCAATCAAAATGTCAAACCAAGGAAGGGGGAAGAAATTCGGAAAAATACGTTTATCGCACTTTAGAGACAGTTCACAAGAGACGTAAATATCCGGGCTGACCGCTTTCGGCGTGTCTCTGACCACACGTTGAAATGCGTGTTTCCCGCTTATGAGGTAGTCCAAGGTCGACGTAGAAATACGTGTGAAACGCTCAGAGGGTTAATATAATTTCCATTTGACGGAAGGGGTTGACATTCACAGTTAATTTTGGATAAACTTCTTCTCCTTCTACCGTTTGAGCGTACCGTTGCAAATGCTCTCCTTTACTCGTTATCAACACGTCCGTCAAATCATCGAAGTTTCAGAAATACGTTTCATCTCCTATAGAATGTGTCTCAAATATTATTTGTCCATCCTTTGTGCAAACGTAAAAGGATAGATTGTCTTTTGAAAAAGCAATATCTCTTGGGTAATATTGGTCGTCATTCTTGTCTACGGGATATATTTCATCTCCGCCAGTGTTGCGTAAAAATGGATAATCAGCCATGCCTTGTGGATCATAAAAAGGGTACGGATATATAATTGACTTACCATTCACGTCGCGTGGGTGGATAAATTTGGTCCCTTCTACATTTGCGATTAGAATGTTGTCGACGGCGTATTCGTTTTCATGTTCGTCTCGGGGGTAAAATGGTTTACTCTTTTCATCGCAAGCGTAAATCACTTTATCGTTTTTATCAAAGGCAGTAATAGTTTTACCGTTTTCTGTCGGATAATAATCACTTCCCGATTCATTTTTCACGTATAGGGGGCTTTCTTCTTTATTTCCAATGATTATGGGCTCATCGTTAATCTCTGCATAAAGTTCATTTTCGGTAGATTCTTGCGGGTAACGTTTTTGTTTTTTTGCGCTTAAAGCGTAGACTCTCTCTGGGTCATCAGTTGGCAAGAAGTATTCATCCCCGTTCTGCTTTCGGCAATACATTTCCGACTCTGAATAATCTTTAATATAATATAATATCCGCTTTGACTTACTTCTTTCTTACTCTATGCCGTCGTTTTTCAAACCTTATTTACTGCCCATCTCTTTTAGTAGGGTAATAATTGCGTTCCTCTTCACATTTGGCATAGTGTGGAACATTATTCTCATCTTCAAGAGCAAACTCATCAAATTTGCTTTTTCAGGATATATTTCTTTGTTGTCTTTACCCTTGGCATAAATACATTTATTGTCGCGTTTAATAGAAAATTCGTCTCCATTAACAGCTCGAGCATAATGTGCTTTTCCACTGCATCGATAGGGTAGTGAGGGATTGTAACAAAAGAGTCAGATACTCTTTGCTACCGTCGTCATTCTTAAATACAGGCCGTTTCATCGTCAAATCCATTGGATAGAGGATACCTGTATCATTGTGAATATAAATCGGAACATTTTCCTCTGTCATTGGAGGAACTTCGACCGAGTGTTCTTTACCGTCAATCAACATTTTCACTTTGGCATAAAGTGTTACACCGTTCTCATTGATAGGAAATTCATACTCAAGCGCATTTCTGGCATATATTTCCGTTCCATCATTAAATTGAGCATACTGTGGTACTGGATAGAATTCAGAGCGTTGATCGTACTATTGCCTCCTGTTTGGCAATAGTATATATGGAAGGATATCCACCTTTGCTAATTTAGAAGGTGCTTCTCTTTCCTTCTCATCTGCATCCTCCATTTCTATTAAATGACTACTTTTCAAAGCCTCGCTTTTCCTCTTTCGTTGGACGTGCAATTGAGTTTTTTTCGTAGCCTGAGACACGTTCCTTATTATAGTTGGGTCAAGCACGAGAATGGTAGTTTTAATTTTGTGGTTTAATTTACTCTTTGTGTGTTGGAGTCATCGTTTTTATCGAGCCTATATTGACATAAGGTGGCGCACGTTGTATCAGGATATACAACCCGAGGAATGGAGACGTTTCACGGTGAATCTGATGTCAAAGAAAGGTGGATGGATACCATAATCATTAGTTAAACTAAACGTTGGGTGATTGTTTTGACGTTTCGCAACAAGATACTGATGTGTTTAAGACTGATGATATTGTAGATGTTTGCAGGTGTGGTGATCGATGTGAAATGAAGCTGTGGCCCAAGCTAGCGTCTTTTTATATTTTTCAAAATTTTTTTTCCAATGACTTTATTGTTTCCACACATTGAAATATTTACGCTGTGAATCTGTTTTCATGACATTAAATTTTTTTATTATATCAAGGTTTTATCATTTCATTTTCCATTCC
This sequence comes from Araneus ventricosus, assembly GCA_013235015.1. Classification (NCBI taxonomy): domain Eukaryota; kingdom Metazoa; phylum Arthropoda; class Arachnida; order Araneae; family Araneidae; genus Araneus; species Araneus ventricosus. The sequence continues at coordinate 120,272 of BGPR01001437.1, forward strand.
AAAAGATTGTGCTAGATTTATTGGTCAGTAAATTGGTCAATTGTTTAAAACTCCCAACACATAATCATTCAACACGTAGGAATCATAAAGAAATAAACATCCCAGCAGCGCAAATATCCCCTAGATAACATTAAGCCAGTCTATCTCAAACTACATAAAGAAATTGACATTTGACACGAATAAGAAAGAATCTAGATTTAAAAATTAATTTATTTAATCTAGGTTACCCCTGGTTACAGAAATAATAGTCACTAAATTCTTAACACATAAGAGAATAGAAATTATTAAACATTTGAGTTCCAAATTTAACACGTGTGTTCAAAGCATAGGATATCAATGCAGACATTTTGAACCGGAAATTCAAATCTCCATCGACACTTAAAAGTAAATACTCCGGCAGAAAACCCCCAAAATAATTTTAAAGTTAATGAGATATTTTTTCAATGTAAAAAAGATAAAGGGAACTCCTATATATCTATCATTTTTGGATATTTTATATTAAATTTATTAAAAAAATCTTGGTGCAGCCATGTTTAGTTAAATATGAAATTAAAGTAATATGTCAAATTAACTATTAAAATTAACTGTTTGATTAATTAAAATTAACTATTTACTTAAATAAAATTAAATATTTAGTTAATTGTGACGATATCTTCACTAAAACCTTTTTTATGGCTCATAGTATATGCCAGCAATCTTAATTTTGTAAGGATCTAACAATTATCTTAATTTAAATACAAGTTATTGTGTCTGTATGTATGCTCCACATCTCCTCCTAAACCACTGGACTGATTTCAACCAGATTTTGCACACTTTTTATTTAAGACAAGAGAAAGCTCGCCTTAACTTTTCGAAGCCCAAAAGTTTCTTACAATTTCAGTTCATAAAAAATTAAGCAAGGCGTTTTAATAAGGTTTAAAAAAGCGTTTTTCCTCGATATCTATGGAAAACATTATCTCACGAAACTATTTTTACACCTTATTAAATTTTTTTAAAAATTAGCATTTCGGTGACAGAAATTTCATTTCCATACAATTTGTTTCTCTTATTTTAATATTTTTCAACATTAATTTTATACAGAATTCTTAACAATATTCTTTATTGTTCAATAACAAGAATAATACAAATATATAGTTGACAGAATACATTCACAGAATTCTGGACTAATGATAAAAGAAAATTTTAAAAGTAGACGATTAACAATTTATATCAGGTCCAAACAATGATTGATTTATTTTCATTCTTTAAATTAATGAATAATTAACTAGTTACTTTAATTGTATCAAAATATTCATTGAAACCCTTCTTTCTTTTACTTTAGTAATTATTAACAAAATTTGAAGTACCTATATAACAAATAATAATGTATGGAGAAAACGGCTGTTTTTAAAAATCGTCTGTTTCAATTGATACTCTCATTTTAATTAAAAATGTTTCAGATCTGAAAAGGAATTTGTGTATTATAATTTTTATACAATATTAGTTTTTACATTAAAAAATATTAGACATGAAAGCATTTTAATCCGGAGCAAAGATAGGCATATCAGCTTCTTTACCGTACAAAAAATGGAAGTGAACGTGGCTGATGGAAGCGCATAGCTTCTAAGTAATTCTTGTTGTCAAAAAACTTTCAATATAAAAGTAGTTTGTTATGATAAGGTGATAATTCCCCTAATTGAAATTTTCTTTCTATCTTCAATCGTAATGGGGCTATGGGGAAAAGATAAATTGGGGGGAAATTGAACGTCGCTTTTCAGCTCATAACTTCTAAACAATTGTAGCTGTCAAAAAACTTTTAATATAAAAGTTGTTTGTTATGATTTTGTGATAATTCTCCTAATTGAAAGTTCCTTTCTATCTTTAGTCGTAACAGAGCTATGGAGAAATGATAAAATGAGGGAGGGGATTGAAAATGGCATTTTAAATCATAACTTCTAAAAAATTGTAGCTGTCAAAAAAGTTTTAATACAAAAGTTGTTAATTATCAAGAGTCCATAATTCGCGTATTCTGAGTTTAACTCAATCTTCAATCGTAAAGGAATTATAGGAAAATGAAATTTTCAGTCCCCCACCATTTCCACCCCCTTTTAGCTGGTTAGCCCATCTACAAACTCGGTCGATATTTTCACCGAACTTACAACATATCCGTCGCCGGTTAAAATCTAACAAAAAAAATTACTCCAGTTTTCATGTTCGCAAGACAACATGAGCAAAAGCGTTTTATATATGTGTCTACTAATAATATATATATATATAAACTTTTAAAAGAAGAGTGGTTTTGGGTTCTAGGGGTCATGATCGGTGAAGATCTGCAGAAATTTTCCGAAAGTCGTGTCATGAGAACCATTGCAATAGGTATACTTTCTATAAGGAATCTACCTAAAAATCAAGTAAGAGCAACAATGAGTACACAGCAGGATATTTTGGATAGTAGGAGCTTACTTATGTGGGCTTCAAAATCCAAATCATTCGACAATATGGATATAAGGCTCACGAAACCTGGTTTTGGTGTGATTGCGCTGTATAAGATGGACAATGTATTGAGAAATCTAAGAAAAAGTTGTGAGAATATTCTTCTAATGAGAACGCGAGATGATTGTCTTCACATGACTATATTTCAGGTTTTTGTGATGTTTTATAATAAATACAATCCCTTCTCTCTTCCAAATAACTTGCTCGAGTGTCTTCATAATTATATAGAAAAAGCTATTAAGGTGGATGTGGCTAAAATAAACAAGGACCTCGAGACACTGTCGAGATACAGTATTACTAAAAATTGGTGCATTTTTGAGAGGGAGTATCCATCCCATTTAGTTATTGAAGTAAATTGCATGGCAGTTTGTAATGTTTTGCAGAACTTTCAGGTGAAAATAAATCATATTGGATATGAATGGATGACTCATTTGGCACAAGAACTTCAGAAACGCAATTTTGATGGTAACATCGTGAAAGGTGATATTGGCAGCAGGCAGTCGAGTAACGGTTGGGATCTCATCATTGGATATTTCACAAATCCCGACTATAAACACACGTTATAATGAGTATACTTCCCACTACCGACCCACAGCTCAATGAAGATATACTCAAGGTACACGAAAATCCAAAAAGGAATATTGCGGTAAAATTCTCGTCAGAAGAAGTTGGTGGCGGCAGTTTAATAAAATCAATAAAGGGTTGGTAGAGGCTTATAGGACTGAAGAACTAAGACATTTAAAAGATGATTATTTTGCGAGTATCCCACATTGAGAGCTCAAGTCAGCAATGCAAGAGACGGAAAGGTAGTTGAAATAAGCAAAAGTTTGATTGATGAGTGGAGTAAAGTCAAAATGAGGATGATTAATTAAAAGCTTGAAAAAACTAACCTTTTTATCAGTATTTCAAGGATACACATGGACATCCTTAATATTGAAAGAATACAGAATTTTGAACCTGTTTAAACTTAATTTTTTAAACTTAATTCTTGGAATTTTGTTTTTTTTATCTGCTATGAATTGAATGTATGTATTCAATTCTTTCACAAGTGACAATGAGTCTTTGAATTTTATCGATTTTGTTGTGTTTTTTTCAAATTGTTTCTTAGCATACAACTGGTGATCGTGTTTCGTTAATTATTGAAGAAAAGTGGTGATTTATCGAGGTAGCGTTGTCGTGGTAAAGTGAGCTCGTTGACTTGGTTAGTGGCCTTTTTATACTTTAAAAAAATTGTCGTTTTCAAGGGAGTATTTATAACAACGACGAAATTTCTTTTCTATATATACAATGTTGTCAGCGACCGTTGGAGCCAGAGATGTTTGCAGGTGGGGTGGTCGTGATGAAAGGAAGCTATGATCCAAGCTAGCGTCCTTATATACCCTAAAAAAATTGAAATCTGCTATTGCAAATGTCAAGTTATCATGTGAGAACAAACATCTGGTTCTGAGCGTATATAAGGCAGCATTTTTCAAACGCGACAGAATTATTTTCCTACAGAAACCCGTCCTGTAAATATCTCTATTCATATTTCCACATTGGATAATCATCTTCCAATAGATAATCATGGCTTGGATCCTTATTTTCGTTTAAGAGCTTCTTTATTAAATTGAAAGCGTTATAAGTACTTGAACTTAAAAATATTTTTATCCCGAGCAGCGCCGGGGATATCAGCTAGTATATATATAAATTGAAATATTCCTTAAAACTAGATTGGATTACTAATATTCAAATATTTTATTTTATAAAATTTAGATAATTAATAGTAATGCATATTTTAACAGGTTTTGCGTTTTTTAAATATAGGTATCATACTAATTCTTTAATACCAAAAATATTTATATTATTTGCTCAATTTATGTTGAATCAGTCTAGTTTTGGCAATCTAGTGAAGTCAGGATAAGTGCCATTTTATATTAAAAATGTGGACTATTGTTAAGGATGGGTAGAGACACTGATTCCACAATTCCTAATGAATAAGTATGGATATTTTATTGAATGATGTATTTATTGTTTTTAGTGCAATATAATAGTGCAATATATTGTTTTATTACATATAGATACAAAGCTATAAAGTCGTTTCCCTGAGATCCTAATCTTGGCGACAAACTTAGTGACTTGGCAATAAATTTGGCGACAATTTTGGCGGCAAAGTTGGTGACTTTGGAGACAAAAGGAATTTTCTAGAATCATCTCGAACTTTCAATTTATTTCTACTGGCTTCATGAACTTTCTGGAGATTACGTCACTTCCTACGTAACGAAGTCACTTCCTATTGAAAAAGTATAAAAGCAAGCTCTCAAGCCAAGAAGAGTGAGTTGGATTTTGATCAGCAAGCAAGCTGGTGAGCTAACAAGAAGCCTTTGAGTGCTGTGTTGAGATTTAATGGTAATCTCTGCTGTGAATTCTTACAAGTGCTGCTTTAATACTTGTGCTACGTTTCTTTGCTTAGAATATTTGTAAAATAAAGAGCTTTACTTTTTTTAATCCTGCTTATTGGACTGCATTCACGTACACCCACATGTCGATTTTGTCACATTTTGTGTCAGAAGTGGGATCTTTTGATTCTCCTGTGAATGCCAGAGACCGGACCCTTGACCAGATCGATGGACAAACAATTTGAAAAGCTGTTTGCCATGATGGCAGAGATGAAGGCTGGACAGGAAGGATTGGAACGGAAAATGGAAGCTGGGCAGGAAGGATTGGAACGGAAAATGGAAACTGGGCAGGAAGAAATGCGATCTGGACAAGAGAGAATGGAGAAAGGACGAGAAGAAATGAAAGGATTGATTGACGAAGTAAAGGGCTAGGTCCGGAAGAAGATCGATGAAGGAGAGGAAAAAGTTCAAATGAAAATGGAAGACGTGAAGAGCGAAGTTAAAGAGAAGATTGAAGAAGTGGAGCACAAAGTTCAAAGGAACATTGAGGAAGTGGAGCGCAAAGTTCAAAGGAAGATCGGCGACATTGAGAGGAGGCTCAGTGAACTTGAGGATAGACCTTTCAGTTTCTCGGCAAGTCCAGAATTCAAGCATCACAGACCGACAATAAAATCTTGACATTTGACGGACAAACAACATGGACAGTCTTCATGACTCAGTTTGACGATGTGAGCTCTACAAATGGATGGAATGATTTTGTGAAAGCCAGTCAGTTTGTGGCGTCGCTCCGAGAATCAGTGGCGGAGGTTCTTCAAGGAATTCCAGCTGATAAGTTGACAGATCTAAAGACCATCGAGAAGGCTTTGCAATACAGATTTCGAGCCAGCCATCTAGAACAGAGGTTCTCAACCTGTGGTACGCTTACCCCTAGGGGTACGCGAAGAACCGGTTGGGGGTACGCGAAATCGAAGTCGGTAATGGCGGACTCAAGAAATATAAAAGATTGAAAAAGTTACAGTATTTTGTTTTCGTAAGTTTGTGTGAAAAGTAAAAGTGAAATGTGTGCTAGTCTAAAACCTACTCTCAAAATAAGAATAAAGAAAGCAAAAGAAAACCTGGTAAATGATTGATATTTTGTCTTCACCAGCCCCGATTATGCATGAATCACTAGGAGCCAGTGTGGTATGCTTTTTATTTTTGTTCTTCTAGTTTAGGCTTATCGAGAACAATCCGGAATCTTCTCAAAGATTCTTGTTTTGACGTTTTCATTAAAAGCAGGCATCATTAATTGCTCAACTGGGATGCATAATGAATAACGACTGTTCCTATAAATCAAACTTTGTGTTTTATGGGTTCTTAATTTGATTGGTTAGGTGGCACAAAGCTGGTGTTTGTAGGCTATACATGCTCAATTTGAAGTGGTTGTCTTTAGAGTGACTTCAATTCGATATTGTTTGATTTCTCAAAATGGACAAGTGGTTGAAAACTGGAGATCGGCATCTAGAACTGAAATTCGAACCACCTTTTTGGCAGCTATGGAGATAACTGTGGATCAGCAAGATGATATTCATGAAGTGCAAAGGCCGAATGATTGTCCTGTTCAGGTAAGAAATAAAAGTGATTTTGTTAAAAAAAAATTAAAACATCAGTGCAGCGATTCTCAGCCTTTGGGGCGTCATAACACAAAATGGGGATAAAATATTATTAATAAAATTGATTAATTTACTGAAAGGAAAGTAAAAAAAATAAATTCTGACATAATAAAAAACAAAATACATATTTACACTGATATAATACACATATAAATAGGATTGTATCAGTACTGCATAATGATAATAATAAACTTCTCAATGCTAAATAAAAAATGCATTGCAATTAATTATAATGCATTATTATTGTATAAAGTTTTATTGTATGAGGGGGGGAGCGATCAAAATTATGGTTGAAAATCGGGTCGCAAACACTGAAAGGTTGACAAGCACTACATCAGTGCGCGTCCGAAAAAGAGCAAATATTCTAAGGAATGTTTAAAATATGTATTTTCCGTCACGGTGATGTCCAAAGATTGCCCAAAACCACTCTGCGTTGTTTGTGGAGAGATGTCAAATGACAGCATGAAACCATCTTTACTAATGCGCCATTTAGCGGCTAATTCAACTAACACCCAATTGTTCAAATCTTTGTGTGGAGACATGGGCAGCCTACATACTACGTTACTTTTGCACACAGAAATGAGATGACTTTCGAGAGGAAATGTGCTCACAAGATTGTTTGAACCAAGACATGGAGTTCATATGTTTTTTGAAGACCACCCTTTTACGATGAGTTCTAAATTTTATGAAAGTGAATGGTTGCAGCAGCTTGCGTACTTATCTGACATTTTTTTTCAGACATTTTTTTATTTGACATTTAAATAAATGAACTTGATTGCAGAACTATTCCATAACCATTTTTAAGCTGTAACTGTCAAAATCGAGTCTATGATTAAGGAGCTGAATTTTTGAGAACCCTGTATAAAAAAACACAGTATGAAGTTTTTGACACACTTCACAGCTTTTATCTGAGAACCAACTTAAATTAACAAAACAAGTTTACTTAAGTTGTCATTCAGACAATATTTTCCGAAGCGCATTGATGCAGATATGTGGATTTTAAACTGATTCAACGAAGCGTTTTTTCAAAAAGCTGAAAAATTAACAATGTCTGAAAAAGAACAATTTATTGAACTTTCCACTGATTCTTCATTAGAAACTGGATTTTAAAAAAGAAATTTGATTGACTTCTGGGTAGCAGCGAAAGAAGAGTACCAAGAACTCGGTGTTAAAGCAATAAAATATTTAATACCTTTCACAAGCACAGAAACTGTGGAAAGAACATTCTCGTCTTATACATATATTAAGAATAAATATCGAAATAAGCGCAGCTCCAGACATGAGATTATATCTTTATTCATTTGAACCCAATTTTATAAAACGCAGCTCCATAAAACGAGCTCAAGGATCGCATTGAAATTTCTATTGCACTTGAATAACTGATTATTACGAAATGTAATTTTTAGCTAACCTTATAAGTTAATGTGAAATTATTGCAATACTGTTTTTATTTGTTTTGCCGTTTAACTAATACTATTTTAAAATCGGAATAAAATATAAAATCAAAAATAAGTCCTGCAAATGCCATTAATTCGCGTTATTTGACTCTTAAGCTTATCTTAAGTCCTTAACATTATTGATAAAAAGTTCTTTGCATAGACGGATTATTAGGGGGGGGTATGACTGTAGGGGGTACGCGAAAATGAAAAGACTAATCAAGGGGTACGTGAGGGAAGAAAGGTTGAGAACCCCTGATCTAGAACATATTTATAGAGCCGAACTGAAAACAAGAAGACAGAAACCAGGAGAAAGCCTTCAAGAATTGGCTGCCGATGTGGAACGACTAATGAGCCTGGCCTACGCCAAGTGCCCTCTGGATGTTCGGGAATGTTTAGCATCTCAGTACTTCGTCGACGCCATCAGAGACGAAGACACGCAACATTCAACCAGATTGATGAATGCAAAATATCTGAAATCATCTCTGACTTATAGTATGAAATATGAGGCTGCGAGAAACTGTTTCCAAGACATCCAGACACGTCAGATCAATCCAGACGGAGGGTCATATGAGTAGAGAAAGATATTATCTTCTTTAACAGGCTGGAAAAATTATTGAACAGTAGTGCTGATGGAAAGAAGACACTCCTCGGCGATACTCGAAAGTGACTTGATGGGGCAAAGTGCAGAGGGAGTGCCAGGCGATTACTTCGAACCAGGAAAACTGACATACGGCTGTCTTGTGGGGCGAAGGCTGCCTTCTCTGAATAAAGCCCTGAAGAAGAACCAAGAGTCTCCTCACTTAGAGGAAAGAAAAATGGACTCTACTTAGAAGGATCTATTTGCGGTATCCCGTGTTTGATATTGGTGGATACAGGTGCAAACGTCACTCTATAAGAACAGATTTGGTACGAAAATTGAAGGAACAGCTTATTTACACGGCTCCTAATATTTCTTTAAAGACCGCTACTGTAGACAAAACAGAAATACGAGGCAAACTGGATGCATCCATTGAATGTGGGCAAGAAAATTTCATCGTAGAATCTACGTAGTTGACATCACCGATCCCTGTATTCTCGGCTTGGATTTCCTTCAAAAATTTAACTTTACACTAGACCTGGAGAAGAACGAGATACCAACAGGATGAGAGGAAATTCCTCTGTTTTCAGCCAGTGTACAGCATTCAAAGTCGTGCTCCGCATTGGCCAAAAAGAGAACTATAATACCAGCAAGATCAGAATGTCTTATCCAGGGAGTTCCCGAAGTACCTGAACAATTCAGATACGCAGTAACGGACTTTCCAAGCCATGTCTCCCAGAAAGGTGTTCTTGTGACGGCCGCATTCGTTTATTTGGAAAGTGAAACCATCGCCGTTCGAGCTCTGAATTTGAACAATAAACCCAAGATTCTGGACAAAGGAGACGTTATTGCGACCTGTGAACCAGTGGTGGATATCGTCGCTCGTCCTCAAGAATTTTCTCTATAACAACATGTACCGTCAACCTTAGATAATTTTGAAATACTTGATGAAGAACAACGAACGTAAGGAAGTTACTTAAAGAATTTCCGAACTTGTCTTCGACTGGTGACGCTGATGTCGGCCGCTGCAATATGACACAACATAGAATTAATACAGGTGACCATCGAACAATTAAGCAATACCCAAGACGTTTTCCTCTTGCAAGGAAAGAAGCAGATCATCTAGTTAAAATAATGGTTGGCAACGGGATAATCGAGGAATCTTCAGGCACTTGAGCTTCGCCTGTTGTGCTTCTTCAAAAAAGATGGATCAACACGATTCTGCATTGGCTACAGAAAATTAAACGAAATTACGAAAAAAGACAGTTATCCCACTTCTGACACCAAATGTGACAAAATCGACTTGTGGGTGTACGTGAATGCAGTCCAATAGGCACGAATTTAAAAAAGTAAAGCTCTTTATTTTGAAAATATTCTAAGCAATGAAACTTAGCACAATAATTAAAACAGCACATGTAAAAATTCACAACAGAGATTACCATTAAATCTCAACACAGCGAGCCCTCAAAGGCTTCTTCTTAGCTCTCCAGCCTGCTTGCTGATCAAAATCCAACTCATTCTTCTTGGCTTGAGAGCTTGATTTTATACTTTTTCAACAGGAAGAGACTTCATTACGTAGAAAGTGACGTAATCTCCAGAAAGTTCATGAAGCCAGTAGAAATAAGTTGAAAGCTCGAGATCCTGCTAGAAAATTCCTTTTGTCGCCAACTTTGCCGGAAAGAAATGGCCGCCAAATTTATCGCCAAGTCACCAAGTTTGTCGCCAATATTTGGTTCTCAGGATAACGACATCATAGCTTTGTAACATTGCTCCCGTCTTCAATTATGATCAGTAGCTCTGTATGGAGCTGGCAGATTAATATGGATGACTTTTCGCTTGGCGTTGGTGACCTCTGTACTCTGTAGATAACATCGTTCAGTTTCTTGACAACAGTATACGGTCTTTCCCAATTCTGTTATATCTTGGGACTCAGGCCTCTCCGTCGCTTCGGGTTATACATCCAGACTAGATCTCCCTCCTTAAAATGTTGGACTGTTGCCCTGGAGTCGTAACGAGTTTTCATTCGTTCGCTGACCTTTCTAATTCGCTCTCTGGCAAACGCATGTACGCTTCACAAACGTGTCTCCAAATTTTTAATGTATTCATTCAGCGAGGAAGGCGTCTCGGTTCAAGGTAAGAATTTTAACTCTGCCCTCTTTACTGAGCTTTGCAAGTTTTGGGGAATTCTGAAAACCCGAACGACCGCATTACATCAAGAGTCCGGCATGGTCGAGAGATTTAATAGAATGATTTTAAATCATCTGTCTTTATTTGTTTCGAGGAACCAGACAGATTGGGATACGCATTTGCCACTCTTCCTCTTGGCCTACAGGAGTGCGAAACATGAGGTGACTGGATTGACTCCAGCGGAAATGCTGTTTGGCCGAACGCTACGAATGCCTTGCGATATTCTCTTTGGACGACCGAGTGAAACGTCCTCCTCTTTGAATGAATACATGAAAAAATTTGGAGGCTATAAAAAGCTATAAATTCGTTTCCCTGAGATCATAATCTTGGCGACAAAGTTGGCGACTTGGTGGCAAAGTTTGCGACTTTGGCGACAAAAGGAATTTTCTAGGAGTTTCTCGAACTTTCAACTTATTTCTACTGGCTTCATGAACTTTCTGGAGATAACGTCGCTTCCTACGTAATGAAGTCACTTCCTGTTGAAAAAGTATAAAAGCAAGCTCTCAAGTCCAGAAGAGTGAGTTGGATTTTGATCAGCAAGCAAGCTGGTGAGCTAACAAGAAGCCTTTGAGCGCTGTGTTGAGATTTAATGGTACACTCTGTTGAAAATTCTTAAAAGTGCTGTTTTAATACTTGTGCTACGTTTCTTTGCTTAGAATATTTGTAAAAAAATAGCTTTACTTTTTTTTAAATCCTGCTTATTGGATTGCATTCACGTACACCCACAAGTCGATTTTGTCACAGTTTTGTTTGTTTTCCGTTGTGGGTAGAGACACTGATTCTATTATTCTTAATGAATAAGTATGGGTATTTTATTGAATGATGTATTTATTCTTTTTAGTGCAATATATTGTTGTATTACATATATTTAAGTTTAGTTCTTTCCATATAGTGATGCTTTATTGTTAGGGTTAGTGTATGATTTTTCTTTCTAAATTCTTTCATTTTAGGGTAAATTAGTCTGTTTTATCAACAACTTTAATAACAGATATGGTTTTTACAGCAAAATTGATTTAACTTGGCTAAAGCCTGTCCAAGCCAAGCAAGGAACTTAATTGTTCAAAACTTTATATACTAGGATTGCTTTTTTCACTATTTTTGATAGCAACAGAGTTCTTTTACTTGTTAACATCTAAATGTTTAACCTTACCTTTTGTTCTTAGTAATCTATATTATTTTCAATTCTTTAGGTTTTGTTTTAGATTTGGTTGTTTAGTTTAATTAATGAATTTTGAGTTTATGATTTGCATCTTGATATGTTTTGTTTACTTTGTTTTTGTATATATATTGTTCAAATAATGTCTATTTGATATAGGATTTATTTCTGTATATTGGTATACTGGTTTTATTTGGATTTAGATTATATATATATATATATATATATATATATATATATATATATATATATCAATGTTATGAAAATCAATCAATGTTAAATTTAAATGGAACGGGTATAGTTTATCATTTTATGTTAATTATGTTGCTTTTACAATTCTAGTATGATTGTTTCTTATTTGTTATATATATATATGAAAGCTAAAGTACTGGCACAGGAAATAGGTTAATTTCTTTTTTACCGAAGGCAACTATCTGTTTGTTCACACAACAAAGTCGGTAGCCCTGTTAGGTATAACTTCGTAACCTGGCTACTATTTTCTGATTTGGTGTAAAATAACTCTTTCTCGAAAAGAATGAGTTTTCGACGTCGAGTTCCCAATATTTCTGACAATATAATGCAACTTTGGATGAAATTAGATAAAAGGTATAAATTAGAAATGAAGCAGATGGGATTAGGCGAGTCAGAGAATGTTCAGATCAATGTCAAAATAGTTAAATGCAGTGAAGGGAAAACCGTGTTAAATACTGAAATTGAGGTGAACACTAGGGTGGATCGAAATTTTTAGGAAAAAAAAATTTTTTAAATTATTTTTGGCATGGGGTGGGAAAGTTGTGTCTTAGTTATATTAGTTTACATATATTTTTTACTGAAATCCATTCATATCTTCCAGTGCCCCAAGTGCCTTAAAAATAGTTAAAAATGACTTTTTTTGAAATTTATAAAAAAATATTTTCAAAATTTCCTTTAGCGCCGGGTAAGAAAGTTTTGTTTTGGGTATATTAGTGTACGTTTTTTTTTTTTATTATTATTAAAATTCATTCATATCTTCTGGTGGACCAAACGCCCTCCAAAAAGTTAAAAATTGACATTTTTACAAATATCTAGTAAAAATTGTGAATGAATGAAAAATATTTGAAAAAATTGGCAGACTATTCAAGTATTAAAGTAAAAACTTATCAATAATTATAATTTTATAATAATACATGAAGTATAAATTTAATAGTCAAAGCAATAAATCACAAAACTTATAAAAAGTGAACTTACATCATAGATTTTTTAATTCTAATAGTTTAAAGATTTATATATTTCTAAGCGATGTAATCCTTTTTGGTATTATAATGCTTGATAAGACTTCTTGATTATATCCTATTCAATATGAAGCCGTGTCTCTTTTCTTCATATACACTTTCCAACGCTTCAGACACTAAGAGAAAACATCCTTCTACAGCTTGGGTATGGCATAGATATTTCTTCCGTTTTTCTAATTTTTACCATGGCCTCAATTTCTTTAAATGGAACATTCATCAAAAGAGGTGGTGTTGCCAGTTAATAAGTGCAAAATAATCCTTTGGTTTAAAGTCTATTTTTGGTACTTGAAGAATTCTTATTCTGATGATCCTCTGTTTTCATTTCTAGCACAAATTAGTTTTTGTAGTGCTAAAGATCTTATATTCTCTCTCTTATCTGTGAGCTTTGACAATAGCAAATTTTCAGGATAACAAAAGAAGCTATTTCATTGAATAAAAGTGTCTACTATTTTTCTTAAATTGGGTTGCAAATATCTAGAAAATGAGATAAGTCTCCAAATATGCCGCGCTGGTTCTGTTATGGAGGGCGTTGTCTTGACATGGAACCACACAGGTTGCATATACCTTCATAATATATGTTCAAGAATAATAAGATTGTCAGATGGTTTTTCTTTGACGACATATAACTTTAAAATTCTATCTGCCACTTAAAATTCTAAATTCCACCTTCAGTGAGAAACTGGACCAAGCTTTCTTAATGCCATGTCAGAATAACATTCACCACGTGATATAGCCCAGCTAAAAAAAATGTGCAGAAAATCTGCAGAAAGAATCTGCAGAAAATCTGAAGGTATTTGGAACATGTTTTCTTCAGATTTTCTGCAGAAATAAAATGCAGAATATCTGAAGAAAACTATGTTAAATACCTTCAGATTTTCTGCAGAAAAAAAAAATGTGTTCCAAATACCTGCAGATTTTTCCACAGTCAAGGTTTAATATTATTAATTTCAATTATTATTAATTTAATTTATGAATAAACTTACTTAAACGATTTGGAATGCGACGAAGCTTCAAGCTCTTGTCTGGGATTCGAGCCCGCGATCCTATAAGCAGGCGCGCTACAGGCAGGTGCGCTGACCACAAGACCACGTCGGCATACGCGAGGTGGGGATAAATTAATCTATTTAAGTTAGAGCGTCACCATGGCTCTCGTGGCGCCATCTAGTGGTGTAAAAATCAACCATGGTCAGAATATTTGTTTCAAAAGTCGTAGAGATGTTTAACAGATGAGATTAGTAATATTTTTGTTCAATAATTTAGATTCTCAGTTTCAATAAATTCATTTTCACCTTCTATATTTCTGGGAAGCCTTCTCTCCATCCAAAGTGCGAAAGCTCCACTTTTCCTTTCTTTTTTGAGGAAAATAGCTAGTCAGAAAGACCGTTGGAAAACTAATTGCAAATTAATTCAATTATGGGGTAAAAGTTTAAAATGGTAAAACCTCAAATATTTATTTTAAAGATTAATTTAGAATTCATTTTTTCAGTGGCATATTTAAAAAATTTAGTCCTAAGACATTTTTCCATTGGGAAATTTTTTGAAACTCCTGTCTGCTGTAGAATTAAACAATAATGATAATTACATTCTAATTTTGTTTTATATCCATTGGAAAATAGAGCTGCAATATTAGAGAATATGGTGCAAAATATGTATTTAGAGAAATGCAGATATTATGAAAATGCCGTTAAATCTTCAAAAAATCAACAGATATTGGTCAAGTTTCATGATTTTGTGAAAATATGCTAAATAACTGAAAATTGAATTAAAGACAAAATGCAAAGTCTTACAAAATCTGCAGAATATTTAGAGAAAAAAATAAAAAGAATTTTTTTGCAGATTTTATGCAGATTAAATTGAAGAAAAAAATGCAGATATTTTGTTGTCTTATAAAATCTGCAGAATATTTAGAGAAAAATATAATAAGAAATTTTTTTGCAGATTTTATGCAGATTAAATTGAAGAAAAAATCTGCATTTTTTCTTCAATTTAATTATGCATTTTTTATGCATTAATGTATTTTTTTCCAAAAAAATCTGCAGAATATTTAGAGAAAAATGAAATAAGAAAATTTTCTGCAGATTTTCTGCAAATTAATTTGAAGAAAAAATGCAGATTTTTTTTGTCTTCAAAAACTCTGCAGAATATTTAGAGAAAAATATAAGAAGAAAATTTTCTGCAGATTTTCTGCAGATTAATTTGAAGAAAAAATGCAGATTTTTTCTGTCTTCAAAAAATCTGCAGATATCTTTAAGAAATCTTCAAAAAAAGAAATTTTCTGCAGATTTTCTGCAGATTTTTTTTAGCTGGGAGATAAGCAAATATCATATAGATATTCCTAATCATTGCTGAGAACCATTCTACTATATTATCTGACATATATTCACACTTATTGAAGAAAAAGGAGCCACAGGTAGCTCCTCGCAGGTTTTAATTGCTTTACCAATTGGTCGACAAAATTGTTTAGGACCAGTTGTTGCACCATCCAAAGAATTTAATAGATGACGAAGACGTAAAACACTTGTTTGAAGCAAACAAATGCAACATTGTAATGATCTATTGAGGCCAGTTCCATCAAGCGAATAATACTTCTCTTGTGCCTAGTATTAACATTTGCTCCATCGCATCCAATTACTGTTAGCACATTTAATTGCATATTATTTGATACAAAAAATTGAGTATTGCTTCTTTTATGGCTTTAGCTCCTCCTGTTGAAGTAGTAACATGTCCGATATACACAGAGTTAGGTTAGTTTGCAAGAGTATAATGCTCATCCTTCGTGGTCTTTGGATCCTTCTTAATTAGTACTTTTGTGTTGTCTTTTTCAAATCGAAATAAAATCCGGTTAAAAGAGACTAAGTCTTTGTTAACTTAGCAGACTTTGCAACTGCATTTTAAAGCTTTTTACGCTGTCTAGGAATTTTATTGCGATCGACCACATACGAAGTCTCCCTTTCGTGTACAATTCCAACGTCTTGTAAAACAGAACTGGCAAATGAAGCAGCTGCTGCATCTGAAATTCCGTATCGATAACATTGCCTTGCTAAGGTTGGGAAATCTAAACGATTTTGTGATTGATATTGCATGGTAATTACATCCGTAGCTGTATACGAGGACGAAAACATAGTGTTGAGCTGAAGTATCTCCATTGATTGAGCAAGAGCAGCATCAGTTTTAACCATTTTACGTTTTTCCTTCTTTCTTCGATCTGTTTTCGTTTACCCTTTTCTCCTTTTTTCAGTCGCAATTCCCCAATAACCATTTTACTTTCTAATCTTTGATCTTTCATAAACATTCGCTCAGCAAGTGGAATTTTCATGTCTTTTTAACATTTACATGTATCGAAATTTGCACACTTACAAAATGTGATATCGAACTAACACGATATCTTTTCATTACGATAATATTTTAATTTTTGTTGGCATTTTTTATCATTCCTTCGCCCTCTCCTTTACGTTTCTCCCTGTAAAATCGTTTCTTTAACAAATTTTTTATTTTTTAATTCGAAATTTGCATAAAAATCGTTTTTCTTGCAAATATTTAAGTGTCTTGGGGCACCGGAAGATATTAAACAAAGTTGAAAAAATTTTGCATGTATGCTAGTACACTTAAAAGACAACTTTTGCACCCTATGCCGATTATTTTATCCACACTTTGATTTTTCGATCCACCCTAGTGAACACCGTGGAGAATGCCCAGATAGTAATTTTAGTTTGCAGCTGTCTTGCTCTACAAGTCTGCAAGCATGCAGCAAGTTTGACACGGCAAGACCGAAAGTTTATAACAAGTTCAAAAAAGTTTTCAGAAGCACAGAAGTCACCACGCGTCGAATTTGCAGCAAACTTGTCACGTCAAGTTCATTGCAAAATAGTTGAAAAAAGAGTACACATACGAACCTTGTATTCGAACTGCGGAAATCTCGGTTACCGACCTCCCACATTAACCACTAAACAAGCAAACCTCGCTTGGCGAAGATAGAGATGATTATTATACACAAGCTATAAGTTATTTTGAATTGTCTTCTTGATTTAATAATTGTTTTATAATTTGGACAATATGAATTGAAGTGAAAGAGAGAGAGTGATGTTCGCTAATAAATATGTTTTGTTAGTGGAATAAATTATGTTATTAGGGTTAAAAAGTAATTACTTTTAAAAATATAGGACACAAAGTAAGTTATGATTTTTAAACAAACATTGACTGCTTTTGGGTTTAATTTTGTTCATGAAAGTTAAAATTTCATCATTAAGAAAAAAGTGATAAAGTTGTCTTTAAAGTGCGAGTTCTATATTTAGTAAAAGTTGGAATGGAGAATTTTTCAAAATTAATATTTTTTATAAAAAGACCTAGTTAGTTTTTTTTCAAATTATCATTGATTTATTGAAATAATGAAAAGAAGGACGGTCTAGGAGATGTTATTCAAAATCGGATGTTTTTTCTAAAACAGAGACAAAGAATCAAAACCAGATACATACAAATATATCCAGGTCGTAGTGTGTAAGTGTGCCGTATCAACTTTGCAGCAAATTTGTTTTGCAAGTAGGTTGGTCAGTTATGCTGTGTTACTTTGCAGTAATTTCGCTGCACACTTGTCGCGTCAAGTTTGTCATGACAAGATAATATCCTGAAAAAATCACACTTGCTGCAAATGTACATGCTTCTGGGTCGGTACTTTTCATTATACGCACTCCACTTGTGGCCTCTTTTGTCTTGAATTTCCTTGGAACGCTGAATCGCCAGCTTGGCACAAATTTTTTCTCGACAATAGTTGACACCTGCGGCATTTTTGGCATGCTGGAGCGTCAAAAGCCAGAATGCTCCAATTTGGCCGAAAATGCTTGATGTGTATACAACGGAGCGCAGCTGTTCTGTGTGTGGATCAACTAGTTATCTTAACTCTCTTTAAAAATATAAAACGTTTTCAGTCTGCGCTTTATGCAACATTCATATGATAAAAAATTTCTTTTCATGTTAATCATTAACCCATAATACTCTTCTGCTTGCAGAACGCTAACGCATGAGTTATTATAATTATGTAGGCTGTCAAATTGTAGATGTAGGAAGGCTTTTCAGCCTCAAGTAGTTTGATGTCAAAATGGAATCTTACTATTTTATAAATTATTTCTTTCTAAATTTTATCTTACGTTTAGTACAGAACGCTGCCCCATACCCCCGTATTTGAAGCCATTACAGCGACCGAACCGGTTCAGTGGACATGGGACAATGTATAGTACAAACGATTTATTTAAAAAAAAATATTAAACTACATAGGTTACAAACATACTTTTTACATCTGTAATGCATCAGGGAAGGTCTGTCGAAATTCTATTGCCGAGAAAATGCTTCACTAAACATCACAGATGTATAGATTATTCATTCTCACGGGTGAGAGTCAGCAGAGGTTTCTTTAAAGCTAATGGATAAGAAAATGTTTTACAAGTCACAACGGTTTCCCTTTCATATGATATCTGAACGAAAGCCTTATTACACAAATCACATGCAAATGGTTTCTCTTTAGCATGGGTCAGTAAGTGTCCCAACAATTCCGATTTTCCAGTAAATGCTTTATTACACTTGTCACATGCAAACGGTTTCTCTTTCGTATGCGTCCCGTATATGTAATGTTAAACATCCCTTTTGAAAAAAAATTATTACACACTTCACAAGCAAACAGTTTTCTTTAGTGTGAATCAGTAAATGCGTTTTTCAACTGGGCTGATAAGAAAAGGTTTTATTGCAAATGTTGCATACAAACGGTTTCTTTCTCGTATGCTTTCTTAAATGTGTGCTTAAACTCGATTTTTGAGAAAATCCTTTATTAAACATTTCACAAGCAAATGGTTTCTCTTTTGCATGTATAAGTAAATGTCTTTCTAAACGTCTCTTATCAGAATATCCTTTATTACACATGTTACAAACAAACGATTTCTCTCGCTCATGCGTCCGTAAATGTGTCTTACAAGCCGACATTTGATTTAAATGCTTTATTACAAATGTCACATGCAAACGGGTTTTTTTCAAATGCATCCGTAAATGTTTAACCCTTTGAACGGCTCAAATATTTCAGCTGAATGCTTTGAAAACGGACCCTCTGTAGCTAGATGGTGCACGCAAATTGCTCCAAGATTTACTCACGGACCGCGTGAAAAACGGCAGAGCAAGTTTTCCTTCCCCCTCTGCCTATTGTTCCGTATAACAGCAGGGTATCATCTTCCCCACTGCCCCGTGGCATATGAAGAGGAGTAGGACCATTCAAACTCATAAATCAGTCTACTGATAGTAATTGTTGTCTTGTGGCTTTTCAACTAAGAACTTACTCGTCAATTTGAAAACGATTCTGTTTCAGTCTGAAGCTTTTAGAGAGTGTAGAATTTTTCATATTCTTATTTTTAATAAATATAGAGAAAATTTTAGAGAAATATCACTCATCTAAATGCATTTCGAAAACAATAATTCTTTCTGCTTTCAATCAAAGAATTTTACTTCAGTTTCTTTTCATTTTTTTAATATTAGGTTTTTACTAACATATTTTGCATATGCCTCTG
>BGPR01001437.1:140342-168297 GCA_013235015.1 Araneus ventricosus
TTTTTTTAATATTAGGTTTTTACTAACATATTTTGCATATGCCTCTGATTAATATATATTATAATTTTATTACTTAATAATACGATAATAATACAAATTCTGCATTCAGTTAGAGAATGTAAAATGAATTTGTTGTCCCCAATAATTAAATAAAAAGTTTGTATAATTTTCTGCTTCAAGAAGATTCGTGTTTTTCATTTCATTTTTAAGCTTTTAAGATATTGAGAAAATAGTCTTTTGTCAATGGTAGATAAAACACCATATATTGCGTTTGAAAAAAAAGTCTTTCGAAATAATCAAGGAAGATGCGAGATAATAAGATTTTTAAACTAAATTTAACACTAAAATAAGAAAATATGCTAAAAATTCCGCGTACATGCGTAACTTCTTTTTGATCAAAATTAATATTTTCTCTTTTAACGTTTAAATATTTCCAATATCAGTTTCTTATTTTATTTAAAGACTTGATGCGAATTTCAGTAAAACTAGTTGATGTACCTGACGGAACATATTATATCCCTATTTTTTCTTTTGTTTTCTACCAATATTTTTTCCGAGAAAAAATATATCAGTTAAAAGTTAAATAATAAACACCTGAGAAATTCAAAAAGGTGAAAAAATAAGTTTAGGTGACTGTTTTAAATATTTTCATAAAAATTACTAATAAGTAATGAAACATCATAGCAATTTACCTATACTTCATTTAAATGCTCATCACAGGCCCAATTATAGCATTTTTGACAATATTTTTGATTAGTTTCGTACCTGCTTCTCCCATAATCTTTCTTGTTATTTTTTGGTCCTGTGCTGTTGATTCTAAAAATAAAGTTCTCTTTTTTTATTTCCACTGCAAGGTGGGCATTGGGCGGCACTGCATATAATCTGTATTATAATAAGTATCCAACGGAGAATTTCGATGCCATAAATTCTTTCTATATCCTTAGCCATATTTTTGCGTTTAAAAATTACAAGGAATTAATAAAAGAGGTGTTTTGAATATTGTAAAAGTATAAAACATAATCCGATGACAGGTATTTCTTGAGACATCATTTTTCCAGCATAACGAATTTAGAACATCGACTTCTGTTTGTCATATCATAAAATCTAACAATTTCCCCTTTTTTGTTTGTTATAGCCTGTCACTTTGTATAGAAACTGAAAAATGCATTATAAATAATTATGAAATACATTTAGCGTCAGATTGAAAACCAAATCTCCAAGTCTTATTTTCTCGCTTCTTATTTAGTAAAAGTTATTTGAGTAATCTCCGTTTATTTAAAGGAATTACATGGACACAAATTATTTTAAATCTCTGTTAAAAGTTTTTTAGAAAGTTTGACACTAGAAAACCAGTTATCCGATTTTAACCCTCACAGGGGGTGTGGTTTCGACCAAGGCTCTCTTAGAAAAGATGAGGAAAATGCACTAGGAAAAAGTAATTTGGCGCCCCGTCAGAACCATAACAAAGAATTTTAAAGCCTATATTCCAACGAAAATGTCTACCTAATAGAGTAACTGCGGAACAAAAAAAAAGAAGTCACCTGTTCTCCGATTATCGCTTTTCAATTTTATTGATCTTTGTCTTTTCAAAACAAGATTTTGCAAGAGGGCTTCTGTAATGCGTGTTACTTCTATTACAAGCATAGTTTATAATTTGTGCACTGATTGACTGTGTATGAATATTTTTTGAAATGATATAAATGTTTAAGCAACATTACAAAATATATGGCTCTAGTTACAAGCGCTAACCATAGTTTTACTTTTAATATATTTAAAATTATAATTTTTTTCACTCAAAATAAAAATAAATCAATATAGTAAATTTTTAGGCGCCTTTGAATCAATGGTGCCCCTGGGCAACAGTCCATTGGATAAGATGGCTCAGGTTTCTGCAGGAAACCACCTGTTTAAGAATTTGTAACGTAAGCAAATTGCCAATTTATGGTAATTTATTTGATGAAAATACTCTTTCCGATATTCAATAAGGCCAACTTAAGGCAACAATAGCCCTAGTCCTCTTTTCCATGGTTTTATAGAGGAATAAAAAATTTTTCCCAAAGGGAAAAAAATCAATTTTTTTTTAAATCAATTTCTCGAAAATGGGATTAGTTACCACGTCAAAACTTTAATTTTTTTTCTGTATGCTCTTTTATTTGCAAAATTAACGAAACCGAAAGAATCAGAACAAAGTTCTGAAGCTTATTGCAAATTATTGAGGGGGTTTCTACGAGAACCATGCCCGCGTAGAGCCAAGATTTCCGCACATTGATTGTTTCGCCAATATAATGCAATATGTTTGTTATACAACTGCTGAGATCATCAATTTGGAGAGCAAGTTGAAAGAATTTAGAAATAAGCACAGATGTTCGCACGCTATCAATGACAATTTTCAGTATCTCGTTTGTAGTTTTTGACAAAGGAACGAAGAAATACTCTTTTATGAAAGAAAGCCGATTACAACTAATTGTAGTAAGTTGCCGTTCGACCGTCGAGGAAAAGCCGCGAGCAAAGCAATCAAATTAGTACGCTGACAGCTTTATTACCTTGAATAGCGGGGAGTGTGATGGTGGGGTGAAGACCTCGCACAATGGAAGGGTCCATTTCAATGTACCATCCTCTCTAAAACCTTCGGTTTTAAAGGGGATGGAAGGAGAAAGTTCCCTCGGAATTAGAGTTTTAAATACCACAATGACTTTTATTAATGTTAAGATACTAGATGATATACCCAGCGTTGCTCGGGATTAAAATGCTTTCAAGTCTAATATTTTAAGGTGAAAAATACTTTTGTATTATAAAATACTGTAATGTACAAAATGCTTTTATCGTCTTAAACGTGTTTTAATTAAAATGCGAATGGCCGAGTTTTCTGCATTGTTTGTTTACATTTAATTGCCTGTACTACGTAATTCTGGTGTAATGCTAAGTCAGCGGAATATTCAAAGTGAAAGTCGAACATACAAGCAGATAAAGTCAAGGTTTTTAATGTAAGTAAAGAAACCAGAAAACTCGTCCATATCAATTAGACCAGACGATATTTAAAAATTGCCGATAGCTAATTTTCTCCATAAGACATTAATATTTGTTATAAAAGTACTTCATTTTTTCACAAATGGTAAGGGATAATAAAGGTTTCGGGACAAAAATTTAAATAGAAAATTTTTCATAATTAAAATGAATGAAAATAAACTAAATCGATAGTTGTTCCTGATAAAATTTTTTTAATCAACTCTGTGAATTGTCTTCTTTAAAACTTTTCTTTTAGTGTTCTTTCAGAATTCAGTTTATAAGTTCTGGGAACAGTTCTTCGTGTGTATTATTATTGAAAATTATGTGTAATTATTAATCTTGACAAATTTATTAAAAAGTGAAAAAAATAAATAAATGAAACAGAAAAGAAATTTGTGTCACTGAAAAGCTAATTTTTTAAACTTTAAAATTGAGTAAAAATATTTTTTGTGTGTTCATATTTTGGAAAGATATTTTCAGAAAACGACAAAAATTCGCTTAATTTTTAATTTTTTGTGCGTAAAAATAAAGGTTAAGTATTTCGAAGTTACACCGTTGCCTAGAAACGAAATTTCTATAAATTTGCTTATTTAAAAATGGTCTGCATCTATTCAATTATTTTTTAATTAACTTTTGAAAAATTAATAAAATTTCAAGGAAAACTGCCACAGAAACAAAGTTGGTATCACTGAGAAGTAGAAATTTTGAACTTTAAAATGGAATAAAATATATCTCATAGGGGATAAATTGTTCAGAAGTTAATGCGGGAAAATGGCAAAATTTCGGTCAGTTATTAATTATTCGCATGTTTAAGTAACTTTTGCTCTTTGAAAAGTTGACAGTAATCTTCCTCTTGTCTTAAATAAAAAGTTGTCAAAGTTTGTCAAGTGGTTTAGATGGAGATATGGAACATACATACATTGACTTTTATATATATAAATATTTGCCGCGCTTTTATTAACTAGAAAAAAAAAGAAAATTTAAAAAAAACTTGCAAATAGAAAAAAATTTAGTCTTTAGTTTTTATTGCACTTTAACAAAAGCACTTTTAAAAGTTTGTATGCACTTCTTTCCTATTTCATCAAGCAAGTTTAGAAAATTCAAACCCTGTCATGTGAACCAGTAACAAATAATTGTTAATGATCGCTGTAAACCTGAGAGAGTTTCCTCTTTTCAGAAAAAATTTCACCAGTTTTAACAATTTCATTAGTTTTTTGCTCGATATTAAAATTGCAGTGAAACATCCAAATATTTAAATCAATGATAAAGTTTACTGTTCACCATCACAAAGCTATCCTGATAACTTTGGCTTCAGGAATAACGTTATTCCTCTCCCTCAAATATTATCCCCCCAAAAGGGACCACCCAAATTCTAATTGCCAGTGAAAACCACAAAACGACCTTCACAAGCAGCTGACTTGCTTCGCTTATTATGAGCGAGGGGCAAAGCACTAGCTATTTCCTACGTCGGAGCCGGTTTTCGCGTAATAAACAGAGAGCAACTTTCTACGTCGGAGCCGGTTTTAGAGCAATTATCGAAGAGCGAATTTCTGCGACGGAGCCGGTTTTAGAATAGTCATCAGAGAGCGACTTTCTACGTTCCAGCCGGTTGAAGAGTTAAAGAAATATCCATCTTCTGAGAAAAAGCTTTATTACTTTTCTGTTTCGTATGAGTCAGTAAATATGTCTTTAAATTTTGCTGTTGAGAAAGCACTTGATTACATAAATCCCAGGCTTTTTCTTACTGCATTAGGAAGGAATAAGAAAGTGCCCTATTAAAACAATTCCTTCTGAAAAAGCTCTAGTTTATTAGTCACAAGCATGCAGCTTTTCTTGAGTTCCACTTTGCATGCAAACTTTCAAAGGTTCATATGATCTAATTTTCTTGCTGTATATATTACTAGTCTCTTGGAGTTTCTCCTTTGTGCCAATGAAGAGAATTGTATTTGAACTTGTTTTTTGGGAATATGCTTTATTACACAAGTGAGAATCAGAAAATTTCTCTTTTGTACATGCCTATACAAACATCCTGAAATGCATATTAATAAACACTTAAATGTAGCATAAATAAAATTTTTAAACACATCTTGCTGGGAATATTGTTTCTTCCTCTTTTGTTATCGTTGTCACGTTCTGTTGGAAAGATGTGGTGAATCTGAAGCAATTCTCATTGGCAGAGCACACTTGAAACTTAGAGCATTCATCATGGTTCCTCACAATGCAACTTCGAAAGCTAAATAACAAAAAATAATTAATGCATTTTTACACTCAGATACCGAAAATAGTCAAATCTATTCAATGATTAAAACAGATCTACAGTAGTTTGTTGTAATGTTTAACTCTCATATACAGGGTGGTTAGAGAAGAATGCACCAAATTTGAAAGGGTTCACCTTCCCAACGAACCAACTTAAAGCTTATTTCTGTTAATCGTTTTGGGGGAAGTTCTCTCAAACATTTTATTTGATTGGCAAGATGCTTCACTAGTAGTGACTTCTCCGTATTAAGAAATAATTATTTTTTGAATTTTGTCACAATTGAATAATCATTTCTGTTTTTTTTTAATTTCTAAAGCACTGGGGCAATCTGCATGAGATTTTCTTCAACAAGTTTCGTTAGTAAATTTGTGACGATCAGATCTGAGATACTGTTGACAAGCTAAAAGCCCACCTCAGACGGAAACAAATATTCTAGTAAATCAATAATTGACCAACACATTTGGAATACATTGGAACACCGCTTAAAGAGCCCCTCCCATATCGAGTAATTCGTGTAATGAGCAAAACAAATTGTAAAAAAAATTACTCGCTTAACGAGAGACATTTCGCATAACGAGTGACAATCTCATTCTCAGAGAGTCTTGGTGATACCACTTCCACATCTACGCCTGCCTCAAAGCTGATCGAAAATGCGTAGAAAGGGTTACTAAGAGAACCATTACTTATATTTGGAAGAAGTTTCGTCCGGAGAGCGTTGTTGAATGTGACTTTGATACAGTACCTGTGGAGCCTGTAGTCAATGAGATTGTGTGTTTGGTCAAGATCATGGGACTGGAAGTGGATAAGAATGATATCGATGAGCTTGTGGAAGAGCACGGCCAAGAGTAGACCACCGAAGACCTTATGGAATTGTATTGTGTTTCACAGCAAAATTATGGAGGAGAGTTTGTCAGAGAAGGAGGAAGTAACAGCAAAGAAACAATATTTTGACACAATAAGAGAAGGGCAGAAAGCAGGGAAAACTATTGCATTGTACATTGAGAAAAATCACCCTAATAAAGCAGTGACTAAGCGCCATACAAATATACTTAATGATATTGCTGTGCCGCATCTTCGGCAAATTTTAAAGCTTCGGTAAAAAATGCCTCTACACAGCTTTTCAATAAAAAAATTAAATATGCATAAAAATAATTAACTAATTATTTCGATTTTTTTCTGCAGATCAATTTCGCATTCCAGGTAGGTTCATTCCGCGACAGAAGAAAAAATGAAGATTATCCAGGCCCTTTAATAATGTTATATATAATTTCCTTTGAATAAACGTTATATATAAAATGTTTTGTGTATTTTGTCGGTATTTAAAGCATCATTGTACAGTGGAACCAATCTTAACGAACATAATACTCATGATGGAAAACATTCGTTAAGCGAAACAATTTCTCCCATATAAATTAATGTAAAATTCGAGATTGCGTTCCATGCCAAAAAAATACAAAAAATTAAAAGTTAATACCTAAACGTTTGAAGATTTTTAACACCAGTAGTCATAAATTAATTATATGGAATTTTAAGGTATTTAATACATGGCTTTATAATCAAATTTAAAAAATAACATTTCAAGTCTGGAATCATTCTAAGCTTATCTGTCGAGACCATTTTTCTCATGAATGAGGTCTTGTTGCCACATTGTAGGTGAAATGGGAGACTGCAGGTAAGAAGAGTAAATTGAGATTGGAATGAATCAAATCAAAGAGGGATTCTGAAATATCTCAGGGAGCATCATCTAAAAGTTTAGCATCGATATCCAAAATGAGTTGTTGAAATGTTATCCAAATGTGAGTTGGCCGCTGCCAAATCCGTAGTAGCGTGAGCTGTTCCTGACGTGACGTTACACCAATGAGTAGCAAACGTTGAATAATGCTCCCGACGCAAGCAATAAATGCCCCTTTAAAATTATAAAATAAATAGGCTTCGGAAGGAGCTTCATCGAAATTATTAATTTTTCTCAACTTTGAAGAATCCATGAATGTCTTGCTTCTTAATTCCAGCAGGAGTGGTAGTGTCGTCACTTTAAAAATGTAAGAAGAAAAATGACTACTCTTTATTCTTGCAAACGAATGTGTGGTATCGTAGAAACAGCTGGAGCCAGAGATGCTTGAAGGAAGGGTGGTATTGATGAAATGAAACTGCGGCCCAAGCTAGCGTCCTTATATATCCATTAACAAATTTTTTTGGGTCAAATTATTAAAATTCCATAAAAGAGTTTACAGTTTTAAATGTATCATTTGTTACTGTTTCCCATTCAATTTCATTGGTAGTTGGTATATAATTTGGATCATAATCAGATACATCACATTTTCCGTGTTGCGAAGATTAAACTTCACGGGTAAGGAACCAACTAGAATACTTGTTTTGTTATGCATCGTGTCACTCAAGAATCCTCTCAATCTTCTGGTTTTTATAATTTTAACACATATATCGGTTTCCTTGTTGTTTAAAATTAAACCGCCGAGACGCCAATTTGTATTGTGTATAATGAAATTATACAGATCATTCACGTTTTTGACTTTTTCGAGTATGTTGTAAAGTTTGAAATGGTCATTGTAATCTTGAACGGTGAGATTAATATTATCCTTTTCTATACTGTAGGTAAAGGATATCCTTTGGTCACCACCTTTCCATATTAAATCCCCAGATATGGTAACGTTCTTGTAGTACCGTAAAACTTGGTTTTTAAGGAAATCGGGATAATGCGTTGAATGAACATAGATGGTAAAAGTCTTGGCATAGGGAAAAGTTCCATCGGCGTAAATTGGAATCATGATTGGTCCGTCCTGGTATGATGCTGTCGAAATAATGAACTGGAGCTTGTCAACCTCTGTCTTTTATACCCTTTGAAAAAGTTTTTTCAACTGTTAATTTTCGTAAAAATCTTTATGCTTCTTTAGAAAACTGCCTGTGTCATTGTCTAACGTAAAGGGGATGGTGAAGCTAAGAGCACCTTCTCTATTCGGGCAGTAAAATGGTTGAGCGATATACGAATTATCATTCATACATTCCACTCGTACAATCATTTTACCGTTTTCAATTCTCGTTTTTTCCGTCAGGCAAGGAGACGTTTCGTCTTTATCGTTTTCGTGGAAAAAAGGACCACACTGACAAACCGACCCATCCCATCCCATCGACGGGAGGGGATTTACAATATCTTTCAGGCAATGATCGGTCGCGCAAACAAACGGTACAATATTCACCAAAGGTTTATCAAGACCGTCCTTTCCGTCACACCGACATCGATAACGCAACATTCCGCTTTTGCCCATCGTTTCGTAATAGTCTTCCACCTCGTCGTGATTCACAGGAGTGTTTTTCTTGTAATCCCACAACACGTTTGACTCATTGTCTTTAAAATCTGGATGTTGACAAGCCATCATTTTATCGTTACTGTAAATGGTTTTATTTTTTGGGACGCAGGACCATCCCGACAACGAAAAGATGTGATCCGACGTTTGTTGATTGCACGTTCCAACGCCTTTAGGTAAACAATAGGCTCCCGGTGTTAGCAGCCGGTCCAACACGTAAATGCGATCGCCGGGCAACACACGATACACCACATATTGATCTCCGTTTTCACACAGTTGATTGCAGTCGCACTCTTTGCTATTGGAGCATTTTATACCGTGAAGCGGACATAAATGCGTTTGAATTCCGTCAATCATCTTCATCGGCCAAAATTTTCGTATTGTCGGCGTCTTTATCCACGGTTTATAAAACAAATTAAATACAGTCACGGCCATCAACAGAAATAAAATAAAAGCAATGTATTGGATCTTTGCCATGGTGTGCCGAAACATTGGCCACACGAGGGCACTCAGCACCTCCAATGTAAAATTGATAGTTGTTGTAATTTTGTATCGTTAACGAATGTAAGCCGCGTCGCGGCAATAACGTCTATTTCATTAAACTATATCATCAAAATACACCGACATGAGTATCCTTTCCTTGTGGTTGTTTTATACTACAAAAACCCCTTGGAATAGCAGATAAGTATCGTTTAATCGCCACATTATGGTGCATCGGCCGGGAATTTGGAATTTTTCTCCGTAAACCACTGAACCAAGCGTTGTTTCGTCCATTTTTTTTCGCTACATGGTGGGGTGAGTAGTTTCGTTTCGTTTCGTTTCAGTTTCAGTTTCGCTTTGAATACTTTGGCAGTCAAATTACTGAAATTTTGAATTCGGTATTCGTCTAATTTGTTATTTGCTCATATTTGATTTAGTTTATTCGTGAGTGTCGGTGTTTGAAAAGTTGATATAGTTCGTTTTCGTTGATTTCGAGAGGTAGTTTTATGTGTTTAATGTAGGTAGATTGTTATATTGGATTCTTGTTTTGAAGGTGCTGAAAATTGTACTAGATTGCATTTAGAATTAGTATTGTCATTTGAATATTCGTTTTGCAATTAGAGTGTTTATGTTTTTGAAATGGAGGCGGCAAATCAGGCTTTATTAGAAAGAACAAAAAAGACCCAATCTGTTATGAGGTCTATTGTGACAAAACAAACTAATAAATTAGAATCCGAAATAAAAAATTCAGTCGATAAAACAATAGTGTATGAGTTATATATGCAATTAATTTCTAAATTTGAGGAGCTAGTTAAACTCGATAAGGAAATTGAGAGTTTAATAGATATTGATAGTCTGGAACACGAAATCTTAACTCGCGAAGAATACAGAGATAAATTTATAATTTAGAAAACCCGCGCTGAACTTTACATAGAATCAGTTTCGAGCATTTCTATTCGAAATTCGGCGGAAACGCAACTGCAAAAAGTAACACTTCCTTTAAATAGTTCAGTTAGTTCTGTTTCAACAAATCAACCGCGTTTGCCTAAACTTACGTTAGAATCTTTCTCAGGCAAAGATATAGGTAGTTTTTCCAGTTTTTGGGCTAGATTTAAATCCGCAGTGCATGAAAATTCGAGTTTAAATGATGTTGACAAATTTTCCTATTTAAAATCGGTTGTCACATCTGAAGCAGAATTGGCAATACGAGGTTTAACACTAACATCGGAAAATTATGCCAAAGCTGTTAAAATTCTAGACGACAGATTCGGACGTCAATAACTTATAGTTGACTATCATATGAATAATTTGTTAAATCTGACCCCAGTCCGGAAATCGTTTGATGTTATTGCCTTAAGAAATTTGTATGATCAATTAGAAGTAAACATTAGGGGACTCGAATCCCTTGGAATATCTCTCGATTCCTATAGTTGTCTTTTATTTCCGATAATTATGAAAGCAATTCCCACTGATTTAACATTAGAATATAATCGAAAACATGAAAAAAAGCAATCCCAAATCACTGATTTAACGGAATATCTGCGCGATGAAGTTCAAAGTCAAGAGCGCACGAAAGCTTTAGTGAAACCGCATGAGTCACAAATCAAAGGCACTCACTAGTATTCGAATAAATATTCCGAAAGGGAGACGCAACAAAAAGCTCATTCGCGATTTCCCCCTTCAAATCATAATAAATCATCTGTAAGAGCATCAGCGAACGAACTGCTGACAGCTGCATATTCGAATTGTTTATTTTGCAAAGAGAATACTCATCTGTCAGATTTGTGCGAGAATTTATGCTTTCAGCAGAAGAGGGATAAATTAATTAAGGAAAGGAGATGTTTCATATGCTGTAATAATTCTTGCTATGTTAAAAAGTGTAAGAAATCGGTTTGTTCATTCTGTCAAGGTCATCATGCGCGTGCTATTTGCTTCAAGTTAGAGAATTCTAAAAAACAAAATTCGCATTTAGATTCGAGAGAAAAGCCAGTCGACATTAAAACTACGACTTCAAATTCAGTGATGAATAATAGAGATGGAGTTTTGTTGCAATGTGTTAAGGCAGAAATTATCGGTAGCTCTTCATCGGATAAAATATTTTGTCTTTTTGATAACGGAAGTGAAAAATCATTCATCAAGAAAAATGTGTCCCGTAGGTTGGGATTAAAAAAGTTAGGTTTAGAAAGGTTAAATATTTACTCGTTCGGATCTAAAACTCCTAAAAAACAAACTTGTCGCAAGGTAGAAGTTAGACTAAGGAATGTATTAAGTGGGGAGGAGACTGTGATTGAGGCAGTGGAAATTGAGGAAATTTCAAGGGCAACATTGAGTCTTCCAAACCAAGATGCAAGGAGGGAAATGGAATCGAGGGGATTTAGACTGACATTCAGCTGTAGTGAAACGTCTGAGAGTTGTGAAATTTCGTTGTTAATCGGTTCAGATTTTTATTGGTCTTTAACAAATCGAATAAAAAGACTTGATTCATCATTGGTTGCTGTCGAGACCAGTCTGGGATGGTCTCTTCAGGGCAAGTGCGATGAGCAGAGTGATTGTACTTCGGTACATTTGATTCACAGTGAAGAAGAATCTATTTCGGCTGAAGGTTTTGGGAAATTGAAAGCTTAGGAATACGTGATAAGGATTCAGTGGCTTTGGGTAATGGAGATGAAGAGATACTTAGTGAGTTTGATAAATCAATTAGTTTCGTAGGTTGTAGGTATCGCGTAAGTTTACCATGGAAACCAGATATGAGAGAAGCTTTACAAAATAATAAAACTGTTGCGCGTAAACGTTTTGAGGGGTTGGTTCGTAGGTTTAAATGTGATCACGAGTTGTTTTTTGAGTATAAGGATGTAATCGATGACTATGTTAGGGAAGGTATAGTTGAGCGTACTTCTTGTGATTCTTTATCGAATAGTCAGGGATTTTACCTACCCCATCATGCGGTGATACGTAGCGACAAAACCACAAGTCGTCTTCGCATTGTTTTCGATGGTTCAGCTCACGAAGATGGACATTTATCGTTGAACCAAAGTCTATATACGGGACCAAATTTGCATCCCAATATATTTGAACTGCTTTTACGTTTTCGAGAAAATCCTGTAGCATTTACAGCTGATGTGAAATCGGCCTTTCTTCAAATCGAATTGGACTTTCCTGATCGAGATTTCACGCGTTTCTTCTGGACTGATAATTTGAATAACGAGCCCTACGTTTTGAATTTTACGAGAGTTCTCTTTGGACTTGGGCCTAGTCCATACCTTCTTGCAGTTACTTTAAAACATCATTTTGAAAAATACAAAGAGCAGTATCCTCCTACATTTGATTTGTTAAATAGTTCTGTGTATGTTGATGACCTCATTGGCGGTCAAAATGATGTTCCAGACGCTCTACGTACTACCTTGGAATGCTTACAAATATTCAGTGACGCGGGCATGTTACTGCGCAAATGGCGAACCAATTCGAAACAGCTTAATTTGTTATGGCAACAAGAAGGTGTTGAGACAGAATTCTCTGAAACTAGTGCTGTTGATCTTAGACCACCGATTAAGGTATTAGGACTTGCTTCGGATTCAGAAAGAGATTCAATTTATTTCGATCCGAAAGATCTACTGAAATTTATGTCTCGTAAAATAGAATCAAAAAGATTTATTCTGAGTGTGGTTGGACGTATCTTCGACCCTATCGGAATTCTTGGCCCATTTGTCATCAAATTGAAATGTCTACTTCAGGATCTTTGGACTCTGGGAGTAGACTGGGACTCGGAACTTCCTCAAACGCTACGCCACAAGTGGCAGCAGTGGAGTAGCGAAGCTGAGGACTTGACCGAGATAAGGATACCACGGTACTATTTATGTGAACTGGATCAAGAAATTTCGATTTTTGAAATACACTGTTTCTCCGACTCGAGCAAAACAGCCTATGGAACAATATTGTAATTGCGCTTTGTTACTCGTAATAATGAAATCGAGACGAGTTTTATTTGCTCAAAAAGTCGTTTGGCACCATTGAAGTCATTGACGTTGCCACGACTTGAATTGACAGCAGCCTTATTGTCAGCTAGGTTGGCCAAACAGGTGTCATCTTGTCTCAAATTCGACGCTAACATACATTATTGGACCGATTCTCTTATTTCGTACCACTGGATACGCGGTGATTCTTCAGGATTCAAACCATACGTCAAAAATCGTGTTGAAGAGATCCAAAAACTCTCTGACCCGAACCGGTGGGGACACTGTCCAGGAAAGGACAACCCTGCTGATCTCCTTTCGCGTGGCACATCTGCTGTCAAATTAGTACAAAACGAACTATGGTGGCACGGCCCCCTTGGCTTAAACAAACACCCGATCATTGGCCAAATTGTCATCGACCTATTTTAGATTCGGAACTTTGCTCAGAGGAATTGGAGCATCGTTCCAGCGTGCATGTGGCAGTTGCACAACAAAGGGAATCTCTTGTCGACATAAATCGATTCAGCAGTCTTAAAATACTTTTGAAAGTAACTGCTTGGGTTTTTCGATTCGTGAACAATGTTAGAAACATTAACAAATCAATGAACTTGTATTTTACTGCTGATGAGATACCGAATGCTGAATATTTTTGGATCAAATATGTTCAAGCCGAATTCTATTCTACTGAGATATCAGCCTTAAGAAACAACAAGCAACTTCAAAATAACTCTGAAATAAAGAGTTTAGTGCCTTTTTTGGATGAAGACAGTTTGTTACGAATTACCGGACGGCTACTCGAAGCAGAGTTATGCTTTGGTGAAAAGCATCCTGTAATTCTTCCTCGACGCTGTAAATTTACAGAGTTACTTGTGACTAGGGAACATGAACGAATATGTCATTGTGGTGTATCTGCAACTTTGACTCAACTTCTAAAAAAATATTGGATACCTAAAGGCCGTCAATTAGTCAAAACAATGATTCGGATCTGTCTCATTTGCAAAAGATACAACGCTAAACCAGCTGATCAATTGAGTGGTCAGTTGCCTCGAGACAGAATTTCCCAATCTCCTCCATTTCTAATCGTAGGAATTGATTTTACAGGTGCAATCCTTGTAAAGTACAATAAAGAGACACATAAGTCTTATGTTGCTTTGTTTACATGTGCCGTAACACGTGCTGTCCATTTAGAACTTGTATCGGACATGGCCACAAAGTGTTTTTTACTTGCTTTACGGAGGTTTCTTTCTCGAAGAGGCAATTGCAAGGTAATATACTCCGATAATGCCCGAACACTTAAAGCGGCTCAAAGGGAGTTAGCATATTTTACCAACATCTTGAAAGACAGTGAGTTTCAACATTTTGTCGCAGATAACGGTATCCACTGGAAGTTCATAGTTGAACGTGCCCCTTGGTGGGGTGGGTTTTACGAACGACTTGTTAGGACTGTAAAGGAACCTCTGCGTAAAATACTTCGCAAAGCCCTTCTGACGTTTGAAGAACTTTCAACGATTCTTTCAGAGGTTGAAGTCTTCGTCAACAATCGACCTCTAACATATGTAGAGAATGATCCAGGAGAGCCGGAAACTCTCACACCGGCTCACTTCCTAGAATTGGGTTATGGTGACTCTAAATACCCTGTACATGTTATCGAACTGATTGACTCAACGACAGCCAGGGAGTCGTACAAAAAAAAGGAAGACTTACCAGACTCTTCTTTTGAAGCAACTTTGGAGACGTTGGAAGGAACAATATTTACTCCAATTAAAAAACAGTTAATCACTTTAAAACACCATCTCTTCATAAAAACTTGAAATTAAATGATGTAGTTCTTGTTGAAGCGAATGTAAAATCAAAATTATTGTGGGAACTTGGAGTATAATCAAAGAGATATTTATTGGTAGAGACAATAATGTTAGATCTTGTTTAATAAAAACTTCTAAAGGTCTCTTCAAAAAACCAGTCCAATTGCTTTACCCTTTAGAAATCGAATGATATATTTGAACTAATTTTGTTCCTATTTTTTCAGATTAATGTTAAGAGAGAGAGCACATTATTAATTAATATCTGTTAAAATTATTTGTTGTGAGATCGTGAGGTATGTATCCTAATATTTGTTAATTCGTAATTTGAAAATTCATTGCTAACTTTAATTTTCATCACATATATATGTATATTTTAGTGTATATTTAAATTTTTACTATGCATTATGTATGGTACAGATTTGATTATTAGTATTGCATCAGTATTAAGTTCTTTGTTAGAATTGTATTTGAATAATAATTGTTTGTATTAATGTTAGATATTTTCTGGGTGAACATTCTGTTCACCGGTGGGGTGTGTGCCGAAACATTGGCCACACGAGGGCGCTGTTGCGCGCGCCTCAGCACCTCCAATGTAAAATTGATAGTTGTTGTAATTTTGTATCATTAACGAATGTAAGCCGCGTCGCGGCAATAACGTATATTTCATTAAACTATATCATCAACATACACCGACATGAGTATCCTTTCGTTGTGGTTGTTTTATACTACAAAAACCCCTTGGAATAGCAGATAAGTATCGTTTAATCGCCACACATGGTGTGCCTTTTACTCTTGGCCTTTAATTTGGAGCCCGTCACCGGTCGGCCCGCGCACGGATATTATGTTTTAATATGGAGTTTGAACGATACTGCTAAGAAGTTATAGCATATTAAAACTATATTAGATCGTATAGTGGAATTATTTAAGTTTAAACTAATTCTTTTTTCTTCCTTTTGACAAATTATAGAAATTTATTAATTGTTATAGCATTTTAGACTTACAAACTAACAAATTATTCATCTCACAATAACACCTAGCTATGATATATATATATATATATATATATATATATATATATATATATATTCAGACTGACTGAGCTATAAAAATATGCATTTATTAGTATGCCTTGATTAACACAATTTAACACAATCAATAGAAATTATAGTCGATCGACGTCTTTACTCTCAAATCTAATTATTAAACACGTTTGATTCATTTAGACATAAAAAACACAGTTACATGAAAAAAAACAACAAGTATGCATTGAATATAACACTACGGCTACATGAGATAACCTAAAAATTGATTCACTAGAGATAGTCCTATTGCCTTACAGCGGCCAGAGTTCCACTTATTATTTCTTTACACGTTTTAATCAAATTTTGTAAATGAACATGCTTCAGCAAGAGTTCGGCGTACTTTTTCATCCTCTCAAAATTAACAAAAAGTTCAAATCTTCACTTCGCTATCTATAAAAGTTTCAGCTTCTAATGTTCATTCAACATGAAGAAATAATAAAAATTCAAAAAAGTACTTATCACTGAGGCGCTGCAGCAGCCTCTAAGGTAGCAACATCTGGCAGGGGAAATCATCTATTCGACACCTTGAAAGCCTGGACCCTCTATGGCACCTTCATCTCCCGAAGAAAATAAAAATCATCTTCGCAGGGGACCTTCAACTCTAGGCCTCTCCAAGAACCCGTTCACCTCCTTCGATGATGTCCAGCACCCGAAAAGCCCCGTCTGTCCTCCTCCTCCAACCAAAACGGCCCGCTTTCCAACGTCACAGGCAGTCACGTCACTCCCTTTTCGAATGTTCTCCAAAGTTCGGGACAGGACCAGATAATTCATCACCCCACAGTAAAGTTTCGTCATCCATCGGTATTTTCTCTTCAGCGTGAATCAGCAATTCCACCGAGGAGAATGCTTCGCGTAGAAACGAAGATTAAACTTTCCGAGAACCACCGGAGCAGGGTAAAAAATTAAAAAAAATTAAAAAAAGGAAAGCATTTCATCTCCCCTGCTTTTCATTTCTTTGCATAAACAAATTATCATTTAACACACTCAGGAATTTAAGACCATTAAGTCACTATTTAAATAAAGCATAAAATGATAAAAATAGAATTATTTTAAAAAAGATCTTTTACGCGATAAGATATTCAAATGTTAGATAATAGAACAGACTTTGAATGTTTTGATTAAATGCATTAAGAAAAAAAAACTAATTGAAGTTAAGAATTAAAAATTATGTTGTTAATTTAATTTAAATGTTGTGAGACAACACAACAATACATTGACGTTGGTCCATATCGTTCGCAAAGATTGGTACGTATTGGTGGATGACCAGACGTGTTATTTGTACGTTGAAACTGATTCTACCGACACGTACATTCCTGCAATAAGGCTGGATAACCAACGCACGTATAACATTATTCATTACCGGTACGTGTTGGATTGGGTTTCGGATCCACCCGTTTTGAAAACGTATCCACAGAACGATGCTTTACAAGCGGTTGAGATTTTAAACCATGTGACTGCCCAGCTGGCTGAGTAGCGGCTAATCGACACACACTCAAAAAGGTACTGAGCGATCGTCTACCATAAATGCGTGCGTTGGGGTAGCGTTTCTTCAAATCCGGAATCAAGAAGGTGTCGTTTGGAACTTTGAAAAAGCCGATAATTTGAATATCGACGAGACTGAGATAAAGATGTAACATTTCCAACCCTTCCTTACACGACATGCGGGTATGTTGCAGTTGAACGCAAAACGGATAGATTGGGAATTGCGTTATGGGAAGCGACCATACAGTCACTTTGACATTTGGATACGGTACGATGAGTACACCCACAGCTCGAGGATTTATTTTTAATAACGGTAAGGGTGGATCAAAAGCAATAAAGCCTTTCAGTTGGGAATATTCTTCGAGTAGCTGAATCCAGCGTGTGATGATTGTTTGTAGTTTTTCATTTTCTCCATAACGATAAAGTTTCTTGAAAAAGTGATCGGCTACTAGCGCTTTGGCTGCTTCGACGTCAAACATGATTTTTAAGAGAGATCTTTGTATACTATAGATGAGTGCAGGTGTGGTGGTCGTTGTAGAATGAGCTTGTGTCTCTTGACTAATGCCTTTTATAATGCGTGTTTTTTTTTTACATTATCTTGTTCAACAACCAATCTTTATCTGTCCAACTGAATAAAGATTTATCTTCCATTTTTGTCTTTTCGTCCTTATTCTCGACATTTTGCTGATGACCTTTTCTTTTTCTTGTTGCCTTGTTATTGCGATTCTCAAAAACACAACTATTGTCCATTTCCATCGTCAACGACAATCTCGAAACATCAAGGCATAGCAAGTGTTTAAAATCACATTTGAATTCCTGCTGTTTCACAAATCTTGTATATGCATCTTGTAATCGGACCAATTCTCCTCGATACACCAATCTATCATCGATCCAAGATGTAATCTTTGTCGCACTTTTTAAATTCATATCGCTATACGAATCGAAAAACGTATGTCGTTTCAATCCTCTAACATTTTCGACGATGAAATAAAACTGCGTATACAATCGATTATCGAAACCCAAAATTTCCAATTTCACCAATGGATAATTTTCGATATCTCTGTCGCTGAATTTAAACTTGAAACCCGTTTCTTCTTTAAATTCGCGATAGGCTTGTAAAAAGATTTGACGATAATTTGTATAATAATGACCATATTCCAACTGACCATGAGGAAAATCAAACATGTCTTCAAATGGTAAACCCGCTTGAAATTTTTCATAGTCTAAACGATCAGATTCGGACAATTTAGGAAGCCAGTCTTTTTCACATTGCAGACGAATGTCTTCAAATTTTTGGACGGGGGATAGACTTCCCATCTTTTTTCGTTGCCGATGTAGATGATGAAAATAATTTTGGACGCAATACGGTACTTTACGCTTGATGATGACTATTCGTCCACACTCAGTTTTCACGATGAGGCCATACGATTTGGATAGTCTGCTTAACCCAGGCATGTCAAAAACTCGATGTTTCTTGAAAGTCAAAGTTTTTCTTGAATATTGGTCGTCTTTAAACCGTAGTGGAATTTTTGTTCAAGTCTTGAAGTATAGAGATTGCAAGGCCTCATTCGAAGATGTTTATAAGCGAGATGATTGTGGTAAAGTGGGCTTGAGAGTCTAGCTCATGATCTCTTATACCTTTCGATAAAAAAATTTTGGAACTAGTCCACAGTCATTAGTGTATTCTAAATCTATTGCCAACGAGACTGATTGGTGGCCAATCTTATAGCCCCTTCCGTTGCATTGATTTGTTTTCCCAAATATTTAATTTTGTCATGTAAAAGTGGCTCTAAATATATAAACGTCGCCATATCATCTGTTCCGATCGTCACATCCCATCCATGAGGTTCCTTCAGTTTTGTTTCGTAAAATTCGTCAACGATAAAGTCTTCAAATTCATTCAGAGGCACTCTGTATTCCTTTCCCTGCACCTCTTCTCGCTGAAATGTATTGAGAGGCCACGTGTTGAGATTTTTTATAACGTCGTAGTAGGTAAAGGCATTTAGAGATTCGTCTGTGAGTGAGACGACAAACGTTTCAGACGAATCATATGTGGACGCAAACACTAATTTGTTTGGAATGTAATTCCCATCGTACCACATCCATTCGGTGCAAACGGTGAAATCAACGTGAGTAGTTTTTGCCATTATGGAAACGAAAGAATGATGAGTAGGTTTTGTCGTAGAATGAGCTTGAAATGAATCCTCACGCTCTTTTATACCCATTGAATTTTTTTTTTTACAAAATGTTATAATTTGTCAATTCTTTAAATGGTTCAAGTATTTTCTTCATTATGATATTCCCATCCGTATAATTTTGCCACAACATATGTCGTAATGGGATGGGTTTTAATCTCAATTTATTTGTAATTTCAGTCAGTTCTCTCTGCCAATCATAAATTTTATACTCATTTCTGTGCATAAATAACATAAACTTTATGCGATCGGAAGACCAATGTTTAATCAATTCCTCATTCAATCTCCCTATTAAAGGAGGCACTTTCAAACATATATATTTTATATATTGGCATTTTTGAGAGCGATGAATTAACAATGGGTTGCTCAATATACGTTTATATTCGTCTGGATGACGTGGTGGGTTGAGGGCAGCCAAGTACTCCAAAAACTTTTGTTTAATTATGTCCTTCAAGCCATTTTCGTCGTATACATACAACACAAATCCTTCAGGTTCACAAAACATATCACCCATCATTAACTTTTGGTGTTGTCCCTCTATATATCTTTCACAATCCACCAAGGATGATTTTGCTGCACAGCTCTTAAATATGTCGGCGTGGGCAAAGCAAACTGTCTGGTTGTGTCTGTGAAGGTGGTACATCCAATAAATTTGCAAACGTTCTTGGGGTAATATACAGTCAGTTCTTTTTGAGCTTGCTTCACCATAATCTTAAAATGCAACGTAATTAGTTTGTCCTTCAAATAATGGGCATATTGACGGATAAAGGCTTCGAAATCCATCTCAATATCCGTGTGAAAACGTTGTCTTAATGATTTTTCCATGATGAGGGTTTGTTTGGATCCAATAAACAATAAACCGTACTTCGGATAATACACATAAGGAAATTGCTCCTTGAGTAACTCAAAATGTTTATATTGCTTGGGAATATACAAAATATTAAACAAAGAACCATCATATTTCAGAGTGACAACAGCTTTTTGAAATTTTTCGCAAATATCTAACTTTGTACTAAAAGTGGCAAGTCCTGAACGCAACATGGATAATTTCTCGCCAGTTTTGAGTAAATACTCTCCACGATAATAGCGCGTGGGACCATACGTCACATCATTCA
This sequence comes from Araneus ventricosus, assembly GCA_013235015.1. Taxonomy (NCBI): domain Eukaryota; kingdom Metazoa; phylum Arthropoda; class Arachnida; order Araneae; family Araneidae; genus Araneus; species Araneus ventricosus. Next base: position 161,032 of record BGPR01001437.1, read on the forward strand.
AATAACTCACTCGAATAATGTCATTTTTTGAAAATGAATATTCTTTTTTAAAAGTAATTCCATGCACGTTATATTGGGCAGTAATCGCATCAGACCCATATTTTTGATCCCACAAAGACACGATAGTAGGTTGTTTTTCCAAAGGCAATGAAACGCATTGCTCCAAATAACGTTTCACCAGAGTGGGAATTATTTGCCATAGGCCTGTGCCTACTTCCAACTGCCAGGGTGCATCTTTATATTCTGTTAAAACCGTGGGATAACCTAACCATTTTTGAGGTGAAAATTCAATTTCAGGACTACATAAACCAATAAATAATATAAACCGATGCGAAAATGATGAGGAAAACTCTTTGCATCTATCTGATAATAATCTGTATCGACCAGCAGGATTTGACTCTGGGCCGAAAATAGAACTTGTGTCCAACGCAACTGAAATTCTTTTTTCAGATTGGGATCAGTGTAGACGCGCCGATAACAATCTTTATACAATTCACCTTCCAAAGCAAACTCCATTAAAATTTTATCCCGTTCCAAATGATGCACAGATCCATAGGGAGAGAGTAGCGATTGGAGGGACGTAGCCAACGTGCTTTTTCCAGATCCAGAAGGTCCAATCAGGAAAATGACGATTTTATTACTTTTACGGTAATGAATAGGAGGTTTCGACAAAAGAAATTTCGAAAGTTTCGCAATTAATTAATTCGGTCACGGGCCAAGTATCAAGTGACTCTACCAACCACAATGGAACTTCCCACCAATGGGATTCAACCAAATGACTTGGTAATCAACCTCGAGAAATTAAATCGGCCGGATTAACTTTTGCCGGTACATGTCGCCACTCACTGTTAGGAACGACAGTCTTTATTTCTTTAATTCGATTCGATACGAAAACTGAACATCCTCCTTTTCCCCTCAACCAATACAATGCAATCACGGAATCACTCCAAAATATGGTTTCAATTTCAGTAATATTAAGTTTTCGCTGTACCGAATGGGCCAACCTAGCACCGATACAGCATGTCATCAGCTCTAATCTGGTGATAATTAAAGGATCCACTCTTGATTTTTCTCTGACAAATACATCTTTTACAACTTGGGAAGTGTTTGATCTAAGAAATACGTAAATTGTATATGCGTCTTTGCAAGCATCAACAAAAACGTGCATTTGCGTGGTATCATTAATTTCAAAACAAAGCGGAATTTCAATGCCTGCAAGTTTATCTACTTCACCCCACCACTTTAGAAAGGGTTTCACAAAATCATCTGACAAAGGTGGATCAAAAGATAATTTTAATTTCCATGTATTCTGCAACAGCATTTTAGGTAGCAGAGTTGCAGAACATAAAATTCCTAGTGGGTTAAAAATTCTGTGAACAGCTGCCAAAATAAATCTTTTAGTTATGTTACCATAAGTTTTTAAATCATCTACGCAAACATTGCATTTTAGAACATCTCTATCTAGATCCCATAAAATTCCCAATAGTTTCTTTGTCTCTGTACTCGTAGATATGTATTTACATTCGACATTACTTTCCCAATTTCGAAGATTAAAACAACCACATGACAAGATTTCCCTAGCCTTTAAAATAAATTCTTTCTGTTGTCTAACATCAATCACTCCCTCAACGCAATTGTCATCATAAAACGAAAGCTGTAATTTATCGGCTATTTCAAAATCTTCCGCGGGCACATGTTCGATGAAGTGTGAAAGTTCCGCCGCTAACAAGAAAGGACCATATGACACACCAAAGACTACTCGACAATGTCGATATACAATTTGTTCATTGTCTGTAGGGTAAAAGAATCTCAACAAATTTCTATGCTCTGGAGCAATTCCCAACTGAAGGAACGCCTTTTCAATATCGGCAGAAATACCAATCGGATAACTTCGAAACCTATCAATGATATCTGGTATCTGCTCCCAATCAAATTTGGACCCTTATACAATAAATTCTTTAATGGACTCTTTCCAGTTTCACGAGCCGACGCGTCAAAAACTGGCCTAATTTAGTTGTGACACTATCTGTTTTAACAACTGGTAGATGTGGTAAAAAATGAGAGGTTTCGCTTTCACTATCTATTTTTCTATTATTTTTAATTCCTCTCCATTCTTTAAATACCGCTTTATAATCTTCCAGAAGCTCAATCCGTTGTGCGCGTTCTCAAATTTTTTATGCCGCTTAAATTTCAATTCTTTATTCGAAGGCAACTCAATTACATCCGATTTAAAAGGCAAACAAAGTTTGTATCTACCATCGGACAGAATTTTCATACTGTTCTTAAATTCCTCAATCACTTTTAAATACTCATTATTTTCTTTTAACCTTTGAATTGGGTCAAAAATTCCAAAGCTTTCAAGACACCATAACTCATTGATAGACGAATCTTTAACAAATAAAGAAATAACATTTAAACAGTATCACATCTTTCATTACATTTACCAAATACTTCTTGTTTCCCGGTTAAAATGAAACTCAAACGCGTTTTTAATAAAAACAAACCCGAATATATTTCGATAGATCCTTCCATAAATAACATTCCCGCAAAATCCGCTCCCAATAATAAACCGATTTCGCAACCCTCATTTCCCAGATCAGACAAAATAATACTCTTTTTATTCAATTCGTTAATCACAATAGAACTGCTAACATTTGGCACTGTGCCACAAATTATATCTTCCGAGAAATCATAAACGAGGAGATTAAATGTTTCATCCATCGACCTAATAAGCAATTCATAAACACCAGGTATCTGATTTTGAGTTTCTCTCCCCCCGAATAACATGTTCTGAATTTTTATCATATTATTTGTTTTAATGCCCAATTTCTTGATTGCAGGCTTGGAAATATAAGAGTACTGACATCCGCTATCAAGAAGGGCTCTTACTGGGATTACTTCATCTTCAGCATACACTTTCACTTTTAAAGCCATTAGAAACACGTTATTTCTATTACAACTGTTAGGCAATAAATTAGTTTCAATAACGTTAGACTTTTGCTTAATATTTTCTTCAGGATGATCACGCATTAAATAATGGTGTGGCTTGGCACGATATAAACAAGAATTTTTTACAGAACTTAGAAAAGTGCGTGACAGAAAAGCAGCAAAAACAAGCTCTGTTTATTAATGTGCACTTTTTCTTTTCATCTAAAGACGTGTTTCTAGCTTCTAAACAGTCCTTGGAAGGATGTTTCGTATTGCAAAATATGCAAAATAAATTTCGCTTACCTGTGATATTCCTACTATAAGTGATTACCAATGCAGCAGCGATAGGGTAAGTATCCAAATTGTTTACCACTTCTTTTCTCTTTTAACTGGCGGGAGATGAAAAACCAGTTCACGCAAGTTCGACCATCTCTTCCCCTTTCACTTCTTGTTTCCGAAAATTAATTAATTTTTCTAAAGAGCGGTCCTCAACCTGAGACGCGTCCTTCATATTTCCGTTTCTCTCCGAAGCTACTAATATTTCTTCTTGCAGGCAGGATTCCACTAAAGGACTTAAAAATTACCATATTTTTCTTGTGTACGTCCTAGGCTCTTCAGAGCTCGTATCTTCGCCTCTAATTCGTCATACAACGCCAGGAGATCGGTTTTCGTGCGATAACGTATTTAATTTTCCACTAAAAATTTTTTAATTAAATTTCGTATCATTCATAAAAATTTTTACTAGCTTATGATAAAAATTACCTTTCGCGGTTTATCGAAAATCGTTTGGACAGCCTAGCTTTCTGAGAAGCTAGGAGATTTGAAAAGTCCTTCGTGCAACAGATTTTCTCACATTCTAATAAAAAATAAAAGAGGCAGAATATAGAAAGATTTTATGTTGGAACTTCGTCGAGTGCTAATTTAAGTAAATAAAGCTAAAACGTCACAATGTTTAATCAAATTGTATGCCATTCTTTAAAAAAATATTAATAACATATGAAAAAAATTAGTATTCGAAAGTTTTTAAAAATTGTTTGGTTTAGTTGATATTTTCATTTTAATTTTTAAAATTCGTTCAAATTTGAATGGTCAAATTTACAAACATTTCAGACGATAAAGGGATTTCAGAACAATAATATGTTATTAAAAATCCTTTGGTTTATTTGATATTCTCATTAAAAATCGTTTGTTTCAATTGTCTTTCTTATTTTTAAATATCAAAACGGCCAGACGATAAAAGAATTTTTTCGCAGCAGATAATAAATAAAATTTGATAATTTGGGATATAAAAAAATTTGAACAATGTATTAACCAATAAATCTGGCACACCTTTTGAGTAGAATGATAAAGCATTGATATAGTTGAAAATTAAATGCCATGGTAACAGGATCGCTACGTAAATATTGCAATGTGTGGAATAATAAAGTCATTGGTTATATATGTATTGATCAATATGTAATTTTTCATTACTTTTGCAACATTAACGTAAATGTATATTCCTTTGGAATTTACCTTTCAGCTTGCCGAAAGGTATTTTTTTGTTCTGTTTTGTTTTTTCCTTATTGAAGATCCAATATCTGATTCTTGGGTTTTTTTGACATTTGGGATGGGATTAAGTGTCTATGGCTTAGACCTCATTGATTGTAAGAAAATGTCAAACTCTATATTTTTCAGTAGTCCACATTCATTTCATCCCCTGACGAATCTTCAACGTGCTTTAACTGCGACTACTAATCTTTATTATTTCTCTTTATCTCCTTTTATTTTCGATTTATACTATATTTACCACAGCGCTCCTGGCCTTACAGCTTTTAGCGTATGTATTGTATTTTCATTGCCTTTTACCCATGTACGGTTTTTTTCGTTTAATCTGTTATTTCGCAGTCTTCGCACATTTTTTTTATCTTTACTCGGATTTACTTTCAGTTCGCCCTTTTTTCCAGACTTTTCGATTGTGGTATGAAGGTTTGTGAAATTTTGTTAATGTTTTGCTATGTTCTTTTGTTTGTGCATATATATAAAAGGCAAAACATAATACAAAAACAATAAAATAAATAACAAACATTCATATCAAATTCGAAAAGATATGAAAAAAAAAAAACGAATTGAAAGTATATCCGAGTAAAGATAAAAATGCGAATAGTAACAGATGGAAAAATATATAAATATATCACATACACAATGAATGCGCTAAAAGCTGCAAGTCCAAAAGCGCTGTGGTAGATAGAGTATAAATCGAAAAATGAAAGAGTATAAAATGTGAAATGAAAAACGCAATAAAAGCACAATAACGTTTCTTCAGGGGATGAAGTTATTGTGAATTGCTAAATATAAAAGTTTGACATTTTCTTGCAATCAGTTATGCCGCAAGGCCTAAAACACTGATTTTCATCCCTAATGCCAAACCAACCAGAAAAAAAACAGAGAGAGGAGTTTTGAATAATTAAAACACAATTACGATGTGATAACATTAGAGAAAAGTAAGAAAAAATATTTTACGTACCAGAAGGACGGATGTTGACGTGGCAGTGTAAGCGGAGGGTCACGCTACAGACTGGCGTTTAAGTGGTGTGAACAGGGTGTCAAGTGACAGTTTTCGCGCTAACTTTGGCTGTTGCCAAAGGAGTGTAGTATGCTGTGAACGATGAAGATTAAATGGAAGAGAGAAAACGGTAGAGAGCGTAGAGAAATAGTGGAAGAAATCAGTAAAAAATGAGAGACCAGTGAAAAATGTTTAAAAGATGCGTTTTCGAGGTAAAATATCAGACATTTACCGACTTGAGTGACCCTACCACGAAGATTATACTTCGCGTCGGCATCTCTCTGATAAGCAATCCTTTACTTACATCTTAAATCCATTAATCAGAGGTTCGTAAAGTGAGGGGGGAATTTTATTAATGTTGAGGCTATTTCTTAAGTGCATGATTTGCTTTTTGGCAGAATTAGTGTTATTGCAAATTTTGGTGATTCTTATAAGTTGATTGATAATTGTGTTTTTGTAGATTTTATATGAGATATTAGAGTTCCAAAAATAAATTTATTGACTTTAAATTTGAATTCGTTTCTTTTGTCGTGAATGTCAATTTTTAAGTCGTTTTTGTGGTCTAAGCATAAATCAAGAAAAATTGCTGCGGACTGATTGTTGCTGGTTTTAATTAGTTTGAGTTCTTCTGGGTAGATGGTATTACAAATAGAGCTGAGGTCTTGAAAATTAAAAATTATAATATCATCAATAAATCGGAAGGCAGAGTGGAGGTTTAAGACTAAATTTCTTTCGAAGAAATGAAGAAAGAGGTTGGCTAGTAAAGATGAGAAGTTTGTTCCTTGTGCGATGCCTTTTATTTGTTGGAAAATATTTTCTCCGTTAAAGATAAAGTTATTGAATATGCAATAGTTGATGAGGTCTTCCCAGAAAGTTACTGGAATTTTAAGGAGATTTTTAAGATCCTAGAAGTAGTTCATTAGTACCTCTTGTAATTTATTTATTGGAATACTTGTGAAAAGATCTTGAAAGTCGTAGGTTTCTATTGTATCAATTTTGTTATTATTAAGGAATTCAATTACTTTGTTATTGTTTTTTATAATCCATGTGAAATTTTCTTGTTCAATATGATTTAGGATGATATTAAGATGTTTTGAAAAAATGGTTCCAGGTTTGTTCATGTAGGTGTTAGTGCCGCAGGTGATATATCTGAATTTAATTGGCTGTTTATGAAATTTTGGATATATAACAATATATGGTAGATTATTATTTGCATTATGGCATTTAATCTTTTTGTTAAGAGCTGAAATTTTTTTCTTAATGGTGATAATATTTGATTTATTGAGTTTGTAAGTTTCTGATGATTTTAATTCCTTATCTAAAATTTCGAGATATAATTTTTTGCAGATAATTGCAAAGTTGCCGGCCGCTTTATCAATAGGGGTTATGGTGAAATGTTCTTGCAGAGCTTTGATACTGTCCTTGATATTTCGGTAGTCATATTTTTCGTAATTAGGATTGTCTTTTTTGTAATTGTTTTTTATGAACTGTTTAAAGTTGAAGTATATTGACCATTTCCATTCGTTGAAGAATTGCAGTGGTATATTGAATTTGGCTGCAAATTTTAGGCAAAAGTTATCCAAATCATTAGGAAAACTTTTGAAAATTTTATTAATGGCGATCTTGAAAATGGGACGGAATTTTGTACCTTTGATCATTAGTTCCCTTAGTTCTTTATAGTCAATAATGTCTAGGTTAAAGGTTAAAATGTGTTTATGGAAGGGATCTATGTTGTCCACATTTTATATCCACATTTTATACTCTTTCATTTTTCGATTTATACTCTCTCTCTCTCT
>BGPR01001437.1:178297-201461 GCA_013235015.1 Araneus ventricosus
AATATATGTACAGCACCTAGAGTGCAAAAATTGTGTAATTATTTTTTTTAATTAAATACATAGAACAGGAGCTAAGAGCGAGTTCTTGAGTTAATTATAGGCCTTAACGATAATTCGCTGGCACTTATAAGATACGGACATATTTGACTAACAAAAACAATTAAAAAATGAGCAGGTTTTCAGTTTTGACATAAAATTAAACTAAATAATTTCGAATTATAGGCTTATGTGCAGAACTCGCCTATTACTAGTATTGATCATCAAAGCATTTGATAAAGAAAGAAATCAATGAAAACGAAAGTTCACCATTCAGTCTAATCATTGAAATGATAGCTTCGTGAGAGGGTGTTAGCTGAAAATGAATTTGAGAAGAACTAAATTGTATCACTATAAAAAAAATGATTTTGGAGCTCCCAGCGCGTGGGCAGTGCGTGAAAAGACAGCAAGAGAATCCAAAAATGAAGAATCGAACGAGATTAAAAATTTCATGTATGCGCACCCGTCGCAACTAAACAGTTTAGTCGCCGTGAAATCGCGCGGTGCAGGCAACTCGACTAAACTGTTTATTTGCCGAAGGAATTGCCTGTATGCGCCTAGCCTAAGACTAAGCGCATACAGGCAATTTCACGGTGACTAAACTGTTTAGTTGCGACGGGTGCGCATACATGCGATTTTTAATCTCTTTCGATTCTTCATTTTTCGATGCGCTCGCTTTTTCAAACGCACTGGGCACGCGCTGGGAGCTCCAAAATGATTTTTTTTATTGTGATACAATTTAGTTTTCCTCAAATTCATTTTCAGCTAACACTCTCTCACGAAGCTATCATTTCAATGATTAAATTGAATGGTGAACTTTCGTTTCCATTGATTCCTTTCTTTATCAAATGTTTTGATGATCATTTGTCCTATTGAATATTTGAATATTTATCTTAATTTTATATTATATTTTAATATTACTTAAAGAAAGCCTGTCTTCTGAAGTCTAGCAATAATCGCGTTGTGTTTGATTTTATAACCCAGAGTTCAACCAGGCCATGCCTTAAGGAAGCTCTGTCAGCATGAGAAACAACATTCAAGTTTAAGAGATACATCGATCAGACATTTGCAAGATATACTTCAATCAGATATTTTTAAGAGACACATCATTCAGGCATTTGCTTTGGATTAGCTATCTTTATTTTATGGTATTGTGAGAATTATAAAAGAAATTCATGTAACATAATTTAACAGCATAATTTCAGCCATTTGCTAGATAAAACGCAATATCGCAAACATCTTGACTAAAAATAAGCAATTAATAAAAATCACTATTTCATGGCAATGATGTATTTGTGCACATTGCACTGTCACACATACACATAAAAATCATTTTGTTACCACATGTCATTTAATGCAGATAATTATTCATTACACCAAACTAATTCATCAATAATAATAAAAAAAGGACAATTACCTTTAATAACAATATCATTTGCTTGAAATTTATCTTGATTAAAGTATTAATTATTTCATCAAATTTTACATATCATTCCATGACACGAAACAATAATGAATCAATTTTTCTTTCAAACAATAAACATTTCATTTGCACCATCTCACAAATTCAAGCTAATAGCACAAACCGGAAATACTCGTGGTGTCTAATCTCCGCATATGCATACTAATTGAGCCCACCTTCACACATACAGTTCCGCGTCAAACATATTCCTTATTGCCCAATATTGCCTTGGCAAAAGTGAATAAAGATTTTCAGAAAGTTACATTTATGATCATTCGTTCCTTTTACGTGGACTGAACTAGGATTTCCTTTTTTTTACTAATTTTAAAAGTTACGAAGCATTTCCGGCCAGGATTATGAATTTATATATAATTTTCCTTCAGCTTCTGGGCAATCTCTAATTTGAGACCCAGACCTGCGCAATTTACCAATTTCATTTGGTCGCTGCACGTAATCTCGCCAAAATTTGTCTATCGAACAAACAATCGTGATTTAATCTCCTCCAGTATTTAGCGAAAGTGTTTAAAACTTACGGCGTCTCTTCGCTCCACACCGGCGGTGGCAAGCCCGAAGGCCACCACTCGAAATTTTTACCTTTTTTCCTTTACATCCAAATGACTTCGACTCCGTCCGCTTCCAATCTGCCTAGCAACCCAAAAAAATCTCTTTTCGAAGTCCCCAACTCTAAGACCCTTGGTCAACAAACCACAGCCGGGACACTAATCCTCGAGAACTTTCTCCAAGCCTCCAACGAAACGCGCTAAAGGGGTCAAAGACCCTCCCGCAAATTCGCAGAAAAACTCAGAGTGGGAGGGGGACCACTGTAAGCTTTCGTCCGGAGATAAAAAAAAATGGCGAAGAGAAGGAATTAATTTTTTTCAACACTACAATATCCTTCCTGCCCGATAAAAAAATTTTATGCAATAAAATTTTTTCTTTAGTGTAACTAAAGTAAGATAAACCAAGAGGCCAAATAAAAGTTTTAAATTTTTAATGAAAACACGAGAAATCTACCATTGAGCCTAATCCCCCAACTACCAATGCTGAAATAAGGTGGTCTCTTTAGAGCTGGAAACATGAAATTAAGGGTATTTCCAAAAATATACATACAAGAAAAAGTAATGTCATCTGCATAAACACAATATACCACAAAAACAATATTAACTACAGATATCAATTATATGATGAAATAAATGCATGAAAAATCAGAATAAAAAAAATTAAATATGCAGCGCAAATCAAATATAAAACCAAAGAAATAATTATCTGTAAATACAAGTACATAGACAAAGTCTTTTGCAAAATGCAATAGAAAAAATCAAATCAATACATGGAATTTAAACAAATATGCATGATGCATCTGAAAGCCAGATTTTTTTTTTACATTTCAAAGAAAAATTCTGTTTTCTGAAAACCAAATAAAACACATTAAAATTTGAATAACAATTCTCATCACTGAAAAAATTCTAAATCAAACTCAAAATCATAAAGCACAACATATAAAATAATTAGATGTAACACTTTCACAAAAATTTTCTTGATAACATCTTAATAGAAAAGAAGTAAAATTTTGATGGAGTAGAAAACATTATTTATACCAATAGAATTATTCAATATATTTTTAAATTGTTATTAACTACCTTACACACATCATTTTAGAATAATTTGTTTAAGACAAAATAAGAGATACATTTTAGAATGTGAAACCACTACTTTTATACAATTAACATAACTTAAGCATGAAAAAGTAGTATGGAAGAATCTGAAAATAATAATATAAACACACACGGTATAAAGGCACATAGGGTATTAATTAACCAATATATATAACTGATATAGTAACAAGAAATCAGCAAAAATCACCTATGGCACATTAAAAAAATTTTCATTTTCAAAATCTATAGTAGTAAAAATTAATTACTCTTAAACATTCACAATATGGTTATCCACATCAACAAGCCAATCACAAACTAATCTCAGAATCATTTTAGAACACAAAATTTACTAAAGTGTATCCTAAAAATTAAAATTTTACACACATATTGCAAAATCAAAATTTTGACACACATTTTACAAAACCAAAATTTATGAATAGAGTGTACAGAAAATTGTAAATTAAAGCCAAATGTTCCAGAGTAAGAATAACTGTAAAGAAGTGGGAACCAGAGAGAAAAGGGTTATGCCACTAAGAGCATTCGTAGTCCAGAAACAAAAGGAAATAAAATACAGATCTCTATAAATAGTATTAGTTTAGGTTAATTCAACACACAGCCATTTTTAGTTTTCAAACACAAACAGAAACAGAAAAGCCCATTTTATCAAATCAAAAACATTTCAAAAATTTCTTACTCAAACAAAACATATTTCACTCAGAACAACATCTACCAGAAATACACAGGTAGGAAAACAGGAAAACCTATAACATTTTTCCACAACAAAATATGGGCATACACTTCACAAATTTTAACATATGAAAACATTTTTAGGTATGTGTAGAAACCTGAAAATAATACAAATGCACAACAGATACAGATACTGCAGAGTTCAATTAAGGATCAGAAGGGGAAGGATCACAGAGTTATTACAAATTCTCCACTGACAGTACACAGTATTAAGGGATACAAAAAGGTAATACTCATTCTTTAACAAAACATAAAACTGAACATTTGTCATATACCATATAAAAAATTAATTGAAACAGATCTAAAAAACATAACACATTTCATGAAACTTAGTACATTAAAAGCAATCTATATGACACAATACTTGATTTCAATCTGGAAATAAAAACAGATTAGCCTGCTGAAGTAAGAAAACATATATCCACAATTTAGAAAAAGAAACAAAAATTGTATGCTAAAAAAATTTTCATGCTGAGCATTTAAACTATTTAAACAAATATTTTGAACACAAAATGCAATAACAGAAAGAGAACAACAAGAAATACTTAACAATTTCTCAGAAAAAATACCTCATACATTTACTTAAGAAATTTTCACAACAAATAATAATTTTGCACAAGCTTGGGGCAATTTAGATAATCAAAATTTGAATTTTTAAAATGACAGACTTTTGAATGGCTGAAAAGAAAATCTGAAAAACTCTTTCTCTTTTACAATTTAATATTACCATAATATAGGTAGAACAATCAGGCAAAAACAAATGTTAATGATGGAGAAAACTAATAAAACAATACACTGTAATCATAAGATGTAAATAAGTCAAACAAACTAGCTGTCCACTGAAACAAAACAAATGATCACAGAATATCAGGCAACAAGCTAGAGAGATGCAACGCGTGCACTCGCCACATCAAACAAACTCGAAAAAATTTACAATCAAGCAATTTTATAATTATCATGATATCATCCAAAATTTAGGATAAGAATATTTCCCAAAATTCAATGAAATGTAAACATAACATCAGTATTTCAAGAAATTACAGTAAGGAATGTTCACAACTCATTTTAAATTTTACTATTTAGCTATTTTACCATTATCATAATATCAACCAAAATTTAGGATAAAAAGACATACAAAAAATTCAACGAAAAAAATATACATAATATCAGTATCTCAACCGTAATATCAGTATTTTTTCAACACTACACATTAATAGTAATAGGCGAGTTCTGTACATAAGCCTATAATTCGAAATTATTTAGTTTAATTTTATGTCAAAACTGAAAACCTGCTCATTTTTTAATTGTTTTTGTTAGTTAAATACGTCCGTATCTTATAAGTGCCAGCGAATTATCTTTAAGGCCTATAATTAACTCCAGAACTCGCTCTTAACTCCTGTTCTATGTATTTAATTTAAAAAAAATAATTACACAATTTTTGCACTCTAGGTGCTGTACATATATTTCTTTATTTAAATTACTTTCCTATTTATTGGAATAACTAATATTGCTTTATAGATCAAAATTATCTACTGTTTCTTAATTAATTACGTAGTATTCATTAAAACTTTAATATAAATCTTTATCTCTTGTGTTTGTTTTTAAACCCTATTTTTCTTAATTCGAACTTTTGAATACATTTAATTTTCATTGTAGATCCCTCAGTCTCAAATTAACCAAATTCGAATTTGATATCAATATTCAATTTAAAAATAGTTCGCGGAACAATTTATCAAAGTACATCAGTTTTTTCAGAGTAAAGTAGCCGAGCAGTGAGAGTATATTTGTGCAGATGTGTTACAATTGATTAAGCCGTGTTCAGCATTAAAATTTCAATATGATTAAATTTAATTTTAAATTTGGTACATTATTTTAACATATTCCTAATTAATTACTTTTTGCAAATTTTATATTATGTTGTTTTATAATGCTAAAGATTGTTTTATATTTAAAAAATGCTCGATCCTATAATTAAATAGCATTTAGATTATGTTAAAAAAGTTTCGCATTTATTCTAATTTTGTATAAAATTACTTTCAAATTTTAATGTTACATTTCTTTATACTCGGTATACTGGAACCAACTGTCCTGAAAGAGATGTGAAGTAAAATGATTTGCTAATGCAATTTGTTAAAATTTGCAACTTAAAATTGCTTATATAAAAATTAAATTACAATAAATGCAAAATTATTTGGTTTTGGAAGTTAGAGTAGAGAAACCGGGGGGCTCCTAGTGGACTTAATTAGGCCCTGCCCGTTTTAAAACATCCGAAGAAAATTCGATAAATATCCAAATAAATAAATACAAATTTCGGAAAATTTAGAGAAACCAGACAAAGAAATTATAAAAAAAAATTATCTAGTAAATCTCTACTAATAATAAAGAAGAATGTCTGTCTGTGTGTGTGTGTTGGCGCTCTACAGGCCAGACCACTGGACTTAGAGCCATCAAATTTGGCACAAACATAATAACACATTTTTAGGGTTAAATTATTTTAAGAATATCGCACGCTTCTTTAAAACGACCTTGAATAAATCTTCGTCTAGTTAACGCACCAATTTCTGAGCTCGCTTTGTTACCTTCACCCCTTGAATGAACATGTTGGCATGTCGTGAGTGTAAATTACAGAGTAACGCAGATACCAGGCAGTTTAAAATACAAAAGAGCTTTAATCCAGTTTACTTAAAAAATAAAGACATGCTGCTGTCTTGCAGCTTACATACTCACTGACAGCCATCCATTCGACTGACTACTGCTACTTGCTTTAAAAACATAAATGAACAATATATATAGATTGTAAAAACCAATCAACTTCGACTAGTGCCGTAACTTCGGCTACGTCATGAAAATTAACCAATGAGATGCTTTCATTCAGTGACTGAACAAGTTCATTTGAATTCCAACATTCGGCCCCATCAGTCACTGAATACTTTTGAAATATAGCCTTTATTACTGAAAGAAATTTTTCTTTTACAAGAGGTTTTGCTAAGAAATCGGCCAAATTTTTCTTAGAATTTATATAATTTAGTTCAAATTCTTTATCATATAATAATTTTCGAACAAATTTATATTTTATATCAATATGTTTAGTTTTACATATTATTTTTTGATTCAATTTTATTATTCAATTCAATTATTATTATTGATTCAATTCAATTATTTCAATATTATTTTTTGAAAAATGGACAGCTGATTGGCTGTCACAGTACAATTCCGGCATTCTGAAATCAATTAAATTAAGTTCTTTTAAAATTTTAGAATACCAAATAATACATTTTACACTTTCTGTTAGTGCTATAAATTCAGCTTCCATTGAGCTTAAAGCAATACATTTTTGCTTCTGAGTCTTCCAAGTTATTGGTACATTTCCAAATAACATAATATATCCACTTGTAGAATGTCGATCATTTAACTTACATCCCCAGCTAGAATCTGAATACATAGTTAACCTAGTATTATGAGTATTCGAAAGATTTATTTTATAATACATTGTATTAAACACATAATTTAAAATATCAACAACAATAGTCCAATTATGATACGTATATCCATTACAAAATTGTGACATTGTGTTTACAGCAAATGCAATATCTGGCCTGGACCTATTCGCAATAAAAAATAAGCATCCAATTAGCGTTTTATACGGAATTTGTCTCATAAGTTCCGTTTCTATTATCTCATTTTCTTTTACTCTATCAGGTAAAATACAACCTACTTTCAAAGGTAACGCAATTCGCCTTCTTGGTAAATTTTTGAATCTAGTCTTAAGTTTATTTATATATGTATTCTGATGCAAATACACAGAATCCCCGATTCGCTCAAAATTTACACCAAGTAGGTATCTAACTGGTCCCAACTCTGTTATTTCCAATTTAATTTTTATATTAAGAATTGAATTTTCAAGATCACTTTGCGATTTGCTGAAAACGACAATGTCATCTACATATACCAATAAAATACAATTACTTTTAGTATATAGACCATTACACAACTCATTTTGATGAAATCCAAGTCCAAATAAAACTTCGTTTAATTCAATATTCCATTGTCTACCACTTTGATGAAGACCATATATACTCTTATGCAATCTGCAAACATAATGCTCGCATCCTTTTACAGCAAATCCTTCGGGTTGCTGCATGTAAATGGGAATATCCAGGTTTCCATACAAATATGCTCCTTTTACATCAATTTGACAATGATTCCACCCTAAAATACATACTAACAAAACAAATAAAAATTTAATTATATCAAAATTCAGAAGTGGTGCAAATACATCAGTAATATCAACACCCGGTCTTTGCTTAAACCCTTGTGCTACCAATCTCGATTTATATTTCTTTACATTCCCATCTACAACCTAAAACTTTCATATTCGATTTTGGTTCAACAAGATCCCAAACCTTTCTATTCTGTATTAATTTAATTTCCTCAGACATAGCTTCGTCCCATTTCTCTTTACCAGGAGAAATTTGAGTTTCTTTAAATGTTTTGGGGATTTCAGTCATGTATATCTCGTTTTGAAAAATATCATTTACAAAGCTTGCTTCATCTACGGAATCTGAACTAATTTCATTATTACATTCCGTTTTTTCTTCAAAACGCGTATTTGTTGTTGTTGGTTTAAAGTTAAATTGATTAGGGTCAAACTCTAATTTGTTTTTCTCACAATACATTTTAACATCATTTATGGATCTAAGTCGTTCTTTACTAGGAGGATAATAATAAACATTTATCCTTTTACTTTTTTCCCTAAGTTTTTCTAATCTTATCCAAGTTGAAATATCTAACGATGAGGGTGTTTTCGGTGAACTAGATTTTTCATCCTGTTCCCTGCAATCACTATCGTTATTTAAATTTTGATCCAATTGATATATAGCATAGTCATAATGTTTAACTTTACCAAACAAACTTTTCACGCCATTCTTCATTTCATCAATTTTAACGTGAATACTTTCTACGACTTTCCTTTCTTTAGGTAACCATACCCTGTATCCTCTTCTATTCATAGCGTAACCTACCAGTATTCCAATTTTAGCTTTGGGTTGTAATTTATTTCTATTAACTGTTGGTACATACACATATGCTGGTGAACCAAATGTACGACAATGTCTAATGGAGGGTTTATGTCCCGACCGTATTTCCATCGGCGTTTTTCCCTCTGTTAATTTTGACTACACCGATTTTTAGTATGAACATAGGCATGAAGTGCTTCCGCCCAAAACCTTGGTTGTAAGCCACTATCTTGCAGCATAGTTCTGACCGCTTCCATACTTGACCTATTGAATCTTTCAGCTATACCATTTAATTCCGGTGTATAGAAAGATGTTCTCTCAATTTTAATACCCAAATCCTTTAAAAATGTCTCAAAATCTTTGTGACAAAACTCCATTACGTTGTCCGTCCTGACGCTTTTAAGTTTCCTTCCTAATACGCGTTGTACCCTAGATAAGTACTCTTTAAAAATTGAAAATACTTCACTTTTACTTTTAAGAGTAAATACATCAATTTTTCTAGAAAAATCATCAATTATGGACAAAAAATATTTACTTCCCCCCATTGAATTAACAGGTGCAGGTCCCTATAAATCCATGTGGACTTTGTCCAAAACAGACTTTGTTACTCGTTTGTACACGTAATTCTTTTTCAGAGACGTTCTTGTTGCTTTACCTACATTACAAGCTATACAAGATTCATTACCTATTTTAATATTTACTTTCTCCAACCCTTTAACCGATTTATTTTTGCACATATCCTTAATAATAGGAATATTGATATGGCATAATCTCTTATGGATTAAATTTAAATCTACACTAGCATACATTACACTGTCTAATAAAGGATAACCTGATACTATATAAAGCATATCTTGCCGAAAAGCTGAAAAGAAATATTCATTATTAGAATGACATATACGCATAACATAGTTAGACCAAATTATTTTAAGTCCTGCTATGTCCATTCTGGCTCCGCTAATTAAATTCCTCCCCATGTTTGGAGTATACAAAACATCTTTTAAGAGATTTTAACATTACCTTTAATATCTTGAACGATGAAGTCAATATCACCAATTCCTTTAACTTCACAGGTTGACTTCTTATCGGCAAGGAGGGCTTTCGTCGTTTTAAGTTCCTTAAAGTTCCTAAACCAGTCACGTTCATAACAAAAATGGGAAGTCGCTGCGGTGTCTATCAGGAACTGATTCCAGTCCTTCGATACTCCAAAGGTTTGATTAGTCCCACAGAACGAAGTTTCCGATGTGAATGCTTGTTTCTTTTCTTTATTCCGCTTCTTATAACATTTAGATGCATCGTGTCTTTTGCTGGAACAAAAGTCACAAGACGTCCCCATTCCTTTAGGGTAATGGATTTTCCTGTATTGACCAGGGTTTCTTGAAGGGTCCAACACTGCTCCACTGCGTTCAGAAGATTTCTTGCTAGTTTCCTGCAGACGAAATGATCTGACGGTGTATGCATTCTCTGTATAATCTAGATTCAAATCCTTCTGCTTCAGTTGAATTCGTCCAGCTTCGTTTACAAGCTGTTTTTCAACTTCTAGATGGTTGAATTCTTCATCCTTCATTCTGTAGAGGGTTTGAACTAAATGATCATACTCGGCTGGCAATCTTCTAATAAGTTGTAATGCGATTAAAAGTTCAGGAATTTCAAAACCTGCTTCCTTAACTTGAGTTTTCTTCTCATCGACTCGCTTGCAAAAGATTCCAATGGTTTCTTCTACTGGATTAAACTTGAGCTCGAAAAATTCATCAATAAGAACTGCCAATCGGGCTTTGGAGGTTGGTTCGAAATTTGTTTTCAAAATGTTCCATGCTTTTTTACCATCTGTTGTGAGTCGGATTAACGGAAGAAATTTTCTTTCGATGCCTTGGTAAATTGTAGTGTAACATCTCTGCTTTCTCCAATCATACTCGAACTTTTCTTTCTCAGTAGCTTGTTCAGGACATGGCTTATCTTCAATTATAAAGCTCCAACAACCACGATCCATCAGCACGACCTTCATGTCTTCTTTTCATGAGGTATAATTAGAACCATCCAACTTCGAGAATGCAAATGGCGAAGACTCCGCCGGCATATTCATCTTCCGATCTGCTTTATAGACTTCACAACAAACAGGCACAATCCTTTCCGTTTACGTTAAATAGTAGGGCTTAACACTGCATCTGGCAATCATCAGTACGGGATCGCACGGCCCATAACCACTGTTGGCATGTCGTGAGTGTAAATTACAGAGTAACGCAGATACCAGGCAGTTTAAAATACAAAAGAGCTTTAATCCAGTTTACTTAAAAAATAAAGACATGCTGCTGTCTTGCAGCTTACACACTCACTGACAGCCATCCATTCGACTGACTGCTGCTACTTGCTTTAAAAACATAAATGAACAATATATATAGATTGTAACAACCAATCAACTTCGACTAGTGCCGTAACTTCGGCTACGTCATGAAAATTAACCAATGAGATGCTTTCATTCAGTGACTGAACAAGTTCATTTGAATTCCAACAGAACAGAGCAGAGAAATTATTTAGTTGCATGTATGCGCTCTCCAGTAGAAATCCGTGTACTTTACGACAGTTGTGCGATTTTTTAATCAAAACGCGATCGTTGTGGTTTTACGACTGTTTAGTTGCCGAACTATAAAGTTGCATGTATGCGCGCTCTAACTTGAGCCCATGGTCTTTTAACATGCAACTAAACTGTTGCCCAAAAATAATTGCATGTATGCGCATAGCCTTAAAGTGCAGGTCAGAGTGAAAGATCAGTGTTTTATTTTGCGCGGGATTTTTTTATGTTTTGATGGCGTGATGAAAGATGCAATGTTTATTTGTTAGGGGTTCTAGTAGAAATTATCCTTTGCTGTTTGGAGTTCTCTAGATAGTATTTTGTATGTTTTGGATCAATTTTGTTTTGTTCAATTGTTTCTTTTAAATAACACGAACATTTTATTACATTATTTTCAGATACTATCAATGATAATAAACTGTAAATTTAAGCTTATTTACAAATTAGAACCCAAAAGCAGGAAAATGATCTTTGTTGAATATGAGAAAGAATCCAAGAATTATCGTCTCTTTGATCCAGTTGCTAAAATCATTAAAGTATTAAGAAATGTTGTTTAAAATGAAGAAAATCCCAATTTGAGAATCTCACAACCACCATCGATTTTTCTGTTTACAATTGATGAGGATGATTCGAATATCAAGGATTCTGTAGATGAGGTACAAGATAATTTGCTGAATAATTCCAACTCGGATAATACTGGTAATTATGGCTCCCAGATACTCCCTAAGAGTTCCTGTTCGTTATAAATTAAATGCGACAGATATTGGGACACCACAGACATGAAAAAGCATTGAATTCTCCACAAGCAGATAATTGGAAGGAACCTATAAAGGAAGAATTAAATGCTCTTGAGAAGAATGAAACGTGGGATCTCGTGCCTGTTCCATAGACGATTAATGTAATCGGATCGAAGTGGGTCTTCAAAATAAAATATCTTCTTAATGTAGAAATTGAAAGATACAAAGCCCGACTCTGTGCGAAAGGGTTCTCCAAGCGGAGGGAGTAGACTTCAGCAAGACCTTTTCACCAACTTCTAGGTTTAACACCATTAGAGACATATTATCTATAGCAGCACAAAGAAAATGGCAATCCGTACAAATTGATATTAAAACTGCTTTTCTTTATAGTGAAGTCAAGGAGACAATATTTATGGAACCTTCCTCTGGCATGAATTATGCCAAGATGTGTCAAATCAAAAAATCTCTCTATGGACTGAAGCAAGCATCCAGATGCTGGAAGAAGACCTTCTCCGAATTTTTAACCAATTTTTGTTTCAGCCGAAGTACAGCTGATTCTTGTGTTTTTAGTAGTGTGTTTCGAGAAAAGAAAGTACTTCTTATTTTATACGTGGATGATGCTTTTATATTTTGTGAAGAAAGGAAAAGTACTACTTGAAATTATAGATGAACTAAGAAAAAGGTTTGAAGCCACCATTTGTGACGCTGGATGTTCTGTTGGTATGGAGATTGATTGCAGACAAGATGGTACATTTTTCTTACATTCAGAAGTTACATAAAGCGTATTCTGAAACGATTTAATCTAGATGGAGCAAACCACTCTACTATTCCAGCAGATCCTGGAACAATCCTCTTGTCTGAGTCAAATCCATTACCAGAAGAAACAACCATTCCTTAAATGGATGGCATTGGATCTCTGATGTTCCTTGCCGTTACCACACGTCCAGGCATAGCTTTTGCTGTTAATGTGGTCAGACGATTTCAATCCAATCCTGGTGAAGTGCATTGGAATAATTTCAAATGCATTTTTAGATATCTAAAAGGTACAGTAACCTATGGTATCGAATATTCTGCAGTAATTGATAGTGCTTATCATCATATTGGATATTCTGATGCTGACTCTTGCCGATGATGTGGATACAACAGAGTCTACCTCTGCTTATGTTTTCAAACTCAGCAATGGTCCTGTAACCTGGTGTAGCCAGAAACAATTAACTGTCTTTACATCTACAACTGAGGCTGAATATATTGCAACTTCAACTGCATTGAAGGAAACATTATGACTTCGCCAACTTCTACAAGATGCGAGTGAAAGGGAATTGTGTAATGAGGGTATTACTCTCTTTGTTGACAATCAAAGTGCTATCAAGCTGATTAAAAACCCTGTGTTTCACAAACAAACAAAGCACATTGATGCACGATACCATTTTATTCATGAAAAATGTGATGAAGGATCAGTGAATATATAGTATGTGAAATCTGAAGATCAGTTGGCTGATATTTTTACAAAAGCTCTCCCCAAAGTAAAGTTTGAAAAATTAAGGGAACTTCTCAACATAAAAGAAATGAACTATTTCTGTGACTCTTAAAAGGGAAACTTTGTGTGATTGAACTTTTACTGATCTGTGTGTGCATCACAACAATTTTTAATATATTTGTTGACGAGCCAACTGCTTTTGGCGCCTTGGCGGGGTTGCCAAATGTAAACGCCAAAGATTCTTTACTTTTTGTTAGAAGCGTTCAGGATTTGACGTGTAATGACGTGTGAGCAAAGGGCTCATATAACTGTTCTAATCTGGAATAAAGAAATTTAATGGAATTTGTTTGAAGAAGATTTGTTCAGGATCTGTTGATCTATTAAGATGCCTGTGAGTATAGGACTCACTGTTTAAGGCTATAATTCCTGAATAATCACACTGGTCCGTCACAACAAACATTGTGGTCCGCTCGCGGAAGAAGGACTTTAACCATGGATATTACCACACTATAAAGAACTTTGAATAGTCTCAAGAAAAATGTGATGATTTAATGAACTATGCACAGACTTATGAAGAGTCACAAAGTGCATTCGTAGAAATCGTAATCAAATCTACGAACTGTCACTGCCTTCAACAAAAAGTCGAAAAGTTGAGAAAGCAATATTACGAGTTGCCTGAGACGACGGATATATCGATGGAAGATGAAGCGCTCTACGAATTGGAAGAGCGACTAGAGACATTAGAGGTAATATTCAAAGTCATTCTTGAAGATCTTACTTCTAAAAGAGAAAAGACTATTAAAGATAATAGTGAAAATGAATGCTCTAAATCTGTAAAAATAAAACTGCCGAAAATTCCATTACCGATATTTGATGGCAAATATGAAGAATGGAGCAGTTTTGAAAATCAGTTTAGAAACTTAATTGCGAATAATGATGACCTTTCGGATAGTGAAAAATTATACTTTCTATGCTCCAGTTTAAAGGGAGAGGCCAAACGAGTCGAAACAGAAGATGACACATTTGATTCTCTTTTCAAATCACTGAAGGAACGATTTGAAAATAAAAAAAATTAATCATTAATGCTCATGCGAACGCAGTAATTATTTTTGAAAAAATTCAACATGCATCTCCTTAAGACTTAAGATGTCTTCTGGACAATATAAGAAGAATTTAAGAGCCCTTAAAGTTTTAGAATACGAAAGAAATAAATTATCAGATATCGTTTTGTTAAATATATTGTTACCTAAATTAGATAAAGAATCCAGAAAGTTATTTGGATCTTCATTGGTAAGGTCA
Organism: Araneus ventricosus; assembly: GCA_013235015.1. Classification (NCBI taxonomy): domain Eukaryota; kingdom Metazoa; phylum Arthropoda; class Arachnida; order Araneae; family Araneidae; genus Araneus; species Araneus ventricosus. The sequence continues at coordinate 193,295 of BGPR01001437.1, forward strand.
GATGTTCAAAAACTGGACACTTTCCTGAACTTCTTATAAAAAGGTGTTAAAGGTAGTAAAAATGCAAACGCCAAAGATTGTTTAATTTTTGTTAGAAACGTTCAAGATTCGACGGTGTAATGACGTGTGAGCAAAGGGCTCATAGCTGTTCTAATCCGGAATAAAGAAATTTAATGGAACTTGTGTGAAGAAGAATTGTTCAGGATCTGTTGATCTATTAAGATGCCTGTGAGTTTAGGACTCACTGTTTACGGCTAGAATTCCTGAATAATCACACTGGTCCGTCACAACAAACAATATTTTAGGAATCTGTTTTAAGTTACAATTTACCTTTTATTTAATAATTAGTTAAGTTGATATCATTGATCTTATATAAGTGTATTTTTATGTGTATGTATTATTTTTGTGATTATTGATTAATCATATATAAATTTCTGAAGTGTATATGTATAATGCTTTTCTGGATTTGTTTTGTAAATTTAAGTGACAACATAATTGGAGGGAGTATTAAGTTTATTAATTTTATTGTCACAATTACCATGTTATATCTGGCAACAAATTTTTATCTTGTATGCTTTGGCAAAATTGTTCTGTTGCATTTGGTTGTTCATATCGTGTATGTGTTCCCAAAACAAACGTGAGTCGCCCTCTGATATCATTTATTACTTATTATCATTTCACCAAGAATTCCAAATAAACTAAAAAGTAACACATTAATCTTTCTTTTTGCAGAAGCTGACTTCATAAAATAGAACTATTTTCTGGTATGAGCACTCAGTGGCCATGTATGGACAAACAGCTTATGAATATAGAAGTTTTTGTTAGCTCAATAAGGAGGTCTGCTGAAGTACTGAAACCTTATGGCCTAGATCTCACAGATATAGTAACAATGGGGGACGATTGAATCTAATTCAAGAAACGTCATATCTGTTTTTGTCTCCATTGCTACTGTACAGGTATAAAATATTTTTTATGCCATACTAAGAATTTCTTATTTTCTTTTGAACAGTTTTATGTAATTAAAATTTTTTTCCTGATATCTATTAACATAGCCCAAACGTTAAATAAGCACATTTTACTTTAAATGACTTCCAGCTTTCAGCAAAATTATTTCTATAATGAAGATATAGCAATATCCACTTTTCTTGCTACATATATTTATAGATAAGTAAATCATGTTCACAATTGAATATTTAATGCATGGTTTGCCTAATAAATTCCCTCATTAAACTCTTAATTTGCTGTAAAGTCAATTTTTTAATACATTGTATTCTTTAAAAAATATTTTAAATTTAAATTCATTTTCCACTATTTAAAATACGATTTCAAGTTAAATTTATTTTCTGTATAGAGTAAGCAATATATTTCAAAAAGGTATTCAATGTTTCACTGAAATAAAAATTTCTATTATTTTTATATTTGAGAGTGGTGGATTTTCGAATATTATTGGTTTTATTTTCAGATTGCTCTTGTTGATGTTCTAAATGAAATTGGCATCACTCCTGGTGACAAAATTGGACACATTGTGGATGAATTAGGCTGTGACTATGCCGATGGCAGTTTCACCGCTGAGCAAATACTACTAGTTTCCTACGGGAGAGGAAAAGCAGTAGAGGATTCTAATTTGGAAACTGAAGCAATGGCTGCACTCGGTAACTATGCATATGAGACAGGTTTTTTCTGTAGGCACTGATGTTGAGTGTTTAAATGAAATTAAATTAAATTTCAGTTTTATTAGTGCTTTGTTTGTCTATACTGAGAGCATTCTGGCAGAGAATCATTGCAAGCGTTAATTCGTAAATGTCTTGATTCTATGTTTTGAATGCCTTATATTTTATGATGTGAAGACGTCTTTCCGAACGTTACCGTTATAGTTGGTCGAACTTTCTTGTGTGACAAAATACTGTCAGATTTGAATCGCTAATAACTACGAGACTAATGAAGAGAAAAGAATGGTTCACCCCGCAACGGATAGAACATATCTGTAAGAGTTTGTCGCATAGTTTTTCTTTTGCCTGTGACGTCATCGTATCAGTGTAGGTAGGCGAATGCGCGTGATTGTAATGAATTAGTTTTATGTAAGGTTATATAAATAAGTGTTGCGTGGAAACGTGGTTTGCTAGTAGGTCTATTCTGGTGCCATTTTAAAGAGCTTGAAGAGAATTACTAGGACCCCAAGTGATACAATATAAATATTTATCAGAATATAAGTAAAAATCTCTATTAAATTGAAAATTTCAAACTCTGTATGTTTTTTTGATTATAAAATGCAGAGTTTTCTTTCGAATTGTACGAAACCTACAGAATACTTGACAATACGTAAAAGAAACATAGTATTAAAATTTGAATACAAAAATTGAATACTACGGTAAATATGAGCATCTGTAGTAAATAATGTTTTACTGCGCATACGCGAAATGTAGGTCTACATACTGTCAACAGATGGCGTCATCAAAAGGTACTCTAAATAAAACATAAGAAAGGCGCAGTTCGGGTTCGCGCCGTAGAGTTTTCGTGAAAACGCCGGGATAAAATCATAAAACAAGTATTTCGAATTAATATGTGATTTAATTATCAATCTCTTCCCTTCAATATTTACACAGAGTATTATAATGGTTACAGAATAGATAGATCACAATGAACCACAGACCTATGCTACATGCAATAAACTTGTGTTTTATCTATTCTATACTCTGTGCTAATCTACCCTATTATAATTCGAAGGTAAACAAACGTATGTATGTATGTCAGGCTATCTTCTCACGAACCGCTGAACGGAGAAGCACGCGAAAGTACCAAAAGATGCGGAATAAACCAAGGAATCCATTTAGGCCAATTAAATTCCGAAATTACAATTAGTTAAAAAGATATTAATTAAAAACGTCAAAATGAATGAATTGACGTGCTGCCATCTATTGGCAGAATGGTGAATTCATTCACGGCGGATTCTTTTTTCCCCTACTATTATTTTTCGCATCCGGTGTTGCATTTTTTTATTTATTTAACGGAAGTTGGTATTTTTTTTCAGCGAGCTTCTGTGTTATTCTGTGTTTGGATTAATTAACAATTGAAAAAAATCGTTTTCCTGCATTTTTCTTTCTTTTTTTGTCGTACGGTGTTTCGCAACGTTTACATTTGTTGGGGGAAAATATTTATTCATTTTTATCCGTTTTTTTTTCATTATTATTCGTTTTATTTTTCTTTTGCAAAACAAATATCATGCTAATCTGTTTTAATTTATAAGCATACGAATTCTCGCGTTTTCATTCAAACCAAACTGCTTTAAGGTAGTAAAAAGGCTAGAACTGAAAGTTTTAATCGAACAAGAGAGGATTCCAAACAGATTTACGTTTGTTGGGGAAGCTTAGTGACAATATTTGTAGGGGAAAAAAAACAGAGGCGGGAATATGAAAAAATGTGGGTTCCGAGAAATACTGGGCTATAAGGTAATTAAAAGGTTGGATTTAAAAATTTTAATTAAACAATATAGGATTCAAAGGATTTTTTACGTTTTAGGCGAAACGTAACGTTTATGTTAGCGACAATATGTGTAAAAAAAATAAACCGGAGGCTGGCATATGAAAATTAGTAATAAAAAGACTAGATTTGAAAGAATATTTACATTTGTTGGGGAAAGTAATTGACAATATTTGTTGGAAAAAAAACGGAGCCCGGCATATGAAAATATGGATCCCAAGGACTCTCATGATCTCATTATTCAAGATTATCCCATTAGAATAATCCCATTAGAGAATATCCCATTATTCAAGATTGCCCGTGCAACGCCGAGCCATGCAGCTAGTATTGTATTAAACTGATTGATAATTAAATTACATATTAATTCGAAATACTTGTTCTATGATTTTATCCCTACGTTTCCACGAACACTCTACGGTGCAGACCCGAACTACGCCTTTCCTATGTCTTTTTGTTTATAAATTAAGTAGTACTTTGTCCTCTTTTACTTCTATTTGATTTGAAAGATGTGTATTTTTTACTCTCCTTCTCTTTTTCTTTATTTCCCCTTTTCTTTTTTGTTTTTTTTAAAATTATGAAATAATAATTTTGAGGACTTAATAAACAGTTTTTTGAATTTCACCACTGTAATAAAAATACTTTACATTGCAATTGCATTATTATTTGTATGGATTTTGGCATTAAAGGGTGTTTTTCTGATTATTATAGGCATAACTTGGTCTCAAGCTAATAAATGCTGTCCTATAGATATTTTTTCCTCTTGCTTTAATACTGAAGATTCTGAAACTATATCTGGACCTAAATACAGTATAAAAGTGCTTGATGATGCCTTGAAAGCTGAAAATGTTTTGTTGTGTACATTGACAGCTGTGGCTATGCCTTTCATAGCCAGTACGTACTTCCAGCTGTTGGGAAAACTCCCAACTGCTCTAGAAAAGGTGATATTTTATAAAAATATATTTACTTTAAATGAAAATATATTTCTTTGTATTTAAATATAACTACTGTTAACTCTCTTTTTTTTCTGTATTTCTAGTGTGTGTTTTGATTATCTTATTACTATGATTCTTGTTTGCATTGCATTTAGAAGCTTTTAATCAAGAATATAAGCATTTCATATTACCATTAAAACATTTAATATATGGCAATAAGTTAAATTAAACTTTCTAGAACTTTTCAATAATTAACAAAAGAGGACCTGCAAACTACCAAGAGTAAATCCTTTATTTTGCAGTAACATTTCAGTATATAATACTGTAAAAACTATCTATAACGATATTGTAGGCAACAAGAAAAAATATTGTTATAGAGAGGTTAATGTTATAGACAGGTTAACGTTACAGATAGGTCGAACATTTCAGCATCCAATATTCATGTATGTGCATTTAATAATATAATAACTAATTTCATTGCGCTTATTGATTTATTTAAAAAATCTCTTTTCGGCAAGTTTTAGGCAAAGGTAGATTCCTTTACGCTAATGTTACAAAAGTAATAAAATATTACATATTGATCAATACAGAGATAGTAAATTACTTTATTGTTTCCACACATTGCAATATTTACGCTGTGATTCTCTCTCTCTCTCTCTCTCTGTGTGTGTGTTTCCATGACATTTAACTTTTTGCTATATCAAGGTTTTATCATTCCATTTTTCATTCCAAAAGGTTATTCTAGATTTATCGGTCAGTATATGGGTGAATTTCTTTTTTATATAAACACATAATCATTCAACCGGTAGGAGTCATAAAGAAATAAACATTTCAACAGTGCAAATATCTCCTTGATAACATTAAGCCAGCCTATCTGAAACAGTAATAAGAAATTGAATTTTGACACGAATGAAGACTCAAGATTTAAAGATTAATTTATTTAATCTAGGTTACAATATAATTAATTGTGCGAACGTTACTTTGCCATATTTTAAAATCACATGATATTAAACACTACTAGAATGGGCTCATTTAGAGAATTCCCTGGTTACAGAGATAATAGTCACTGAATTCTTAACACATAAGAGAATAAAAATTATTTCATATCCAGAGAGGAACTACATGTGTTTAAAGCATAGCATATGAATGCAGCCAATCTGAACAGTTACTTTAAATCTACATCGACGGTTAAAACCAAATACTCAGGCAGAAAATCCCAAAACAATTTTAAAGTTCAGGATATATTTTTCAATATCAAGAAGGATAAAGGGAACTCTTACTTAAATATCTATCGTTTTTGGCTATTATATATTGAATTATCCTGGTCCTGCCATGTTTAGTTAAATATCAAATTGAAGTAATTTGTCAAATTAAATAATTATTAAATTAACTATTAAAATTAATTGTTTGATTACTTAAAATTAACTATTTACTTAATTAAATTAAATAATTAATTGTGACAAAATCTTCAATAAAACGATTTTAATGGCTCATACTATATGATAGAAATCTTAATCTTATAATTATCTAATAATAATGTTAATTTAAATAAAAGTCATTGTGGCTATGCATGTATGTTCCACATCACCTCCTAAACCACTGGACTAATTTCAAACAAACATTGCACACCTTTTATTTAAGAATCAAGAAAGGCCACCTTAAAATTTTCAAAGCCTAAAAGTTGCTTAAAATTTCACTTAATTAAAAATTAAGCAAGGCGTTTTTCCGCGATATCTTTCATTTCCATAAATTTGTTTCTCTCATTTAATATTTTTTAAAAATTAATTTTAGACAGAATTCGTAGCAATATTCTTGTTAAAGAACAAGAATAATACGAAGATCTGTTTCCAGAAGTAAGAATGCTGAAAGAAAATTTTAAAAGTAGACGATTAAAAATTTATATCGGAACCAAATATTGATTTATTTTCATGCTTTAAATTAATGAATAATTAACTAGTTAATTTAATTGCTTCAAAATATTCATTAAAACTTTTCTTTAATTTTAGTAATTGTTAACAAATTTTGAAGTACCTATATAACAAATAATAATGTATGGAGAAAACGGCTGTTTTTAAAAATCGTCTGGTTCAATTGATATTCTCATTTTAATTGAAACGTTTCAGATCAGAAAAAGAATTTGTGTATTATAATATTGATACAATAGTAATTTTTACATTAAAAATATTAAACACGAAAAGATTTTAATCCCGAGCAAAGCCAGGTATATCAACTTGCTTACCGTATAAAAAGTGGAAGTGAATGCTACTGATCGGAACTCATATCTTCTAAGTAAATCTTGCTCTCAAAAAACTTTCAGTATAAAAGTAGTTTATTATGCTAAGGTAATAGTTCCCCTTATTGAAATTTTCTTTTTATCTTCAATCTTAACGGAGCTATGGGGAAATGTGAAATTTAGCGGTACTGAATATCGCTTTTCAGCTCATAACTTATAAGCAATTCTAGCAGCCAAAAAATATTTTTAGTATAAAACTTGTTCGTCATGAAAAGGTGATAATTCGCATAACTGAATTTTTTTCTATCTTTAGTCGTAACAGAGCTATGGGGAAATGATAAGTTAGGGAGGGGATTGAAAATGGCTTTTAAGCTCACAACTTCTAAGAAATTGTGGCTATCAAAAAAGTTTCAGTACAAAAGGTGTTTTTTGTGATAAGGCGATAATTCGATTAATTTGAATTTTCTTCCTTTCTTCAATCGTAAGGGAACTATTGGAAAATGAAATTTTCAGTCCCCCACCATTTCCACCCCCTTTGATGTGGATAGCCCATCTACGATCTCGGACGAGATTTTCACCATCCTTACTATATATCCCTCGCCGGTTAAAATCAAATCAAAATTACTCTACTTATCATGTTCACAAGATAACACAGACAAAGCGTTATATACGTCTCTACTAATAATAATAAGGAAAAGAACATTTTGCTCTCTACTTTCAGAAGGATTAGAGTTGCAAGAATGAATGCGGGTGGAAGAGAATGCAAATGACTAGAGCTTTCCAACAAGGGGTAACATGCATATGTTGAAAGGCAATTAAGTTAGGGGAGGGAGAAGAGGGGAGGGGAATGGAGGGAAAATCACATTTCGACTCATAACTTCTAAGCAATTGCAGCTTTCGAAAAAGTTTAAAAGCAAATTTGTTATTTATGATAAGACGATAATTCGATTATTTTGAATTTTCTTTCTATTTTCAATTGTAAAAGAATTATGGCAAAATGAATAGTCCGGAGGTATAAGGAGAAGAACATTTCGCCCTCTATTTTCATAAGGATTAACGCTGCAAGAATGAAAACCGATGGAAGAGATTGCAAATGATGAGAGCTTTCCAACAAAGGGTAACATGCAAAGGTTGAAAGGCAATTAAGTTAGGGGAGGGAGAAGAGGAGAGGGGAAAGGAGGGAAAACCACTTCTCGGCTCATAACTTCTAAGCATTTGCAGCTCTGGAAAAAGTTTAAATACAAAAATTGTTTTTTATGATAAGACGATAATTCGCCTAATTTGTATTTTCCTTGTATTTTCAATTGTAAAGAATTTATGGAGGAATGAAAATTTCAACCCCAAACTTTTCCCACCCCCTTTGAGCTGGATAGCCCATCTACGAACGCGACCGAGAGTTTGACTGTCCTCACATCATATCCCAAGCTGGTTAAAATAAATTTAAAATTACTCCTGTTATCGTGTTCACAAGATAACATGAGAAAAAGCGTTATACATACACACACACACACACACACACACACAG
>BGPR01001437.1:201486-257312 GCA_013235015.1 Araneus ventricosus
GGTGCTTACGTATTGCCTTAACATGTTCTAAATGAAATTGGCAATCACCCTGGTGACCAAAATTGCACTTATGTGGTGAAATTAGCTGGGTGACTATGCCGATGGCAGTTTCATCGCTGAGCAATACGGTACTAGTTCTACGGAGGAGAAAAGCAGTGAGGATTCTAATTGAGAAACTGAGCAAGATTATCTCGGTAACTGATACTGCATATAGAGACAGGTTTTCTGCTAGGCACTAGATGTTGGTGTTTAAATGAAATTAAATGTAAATTTCAGTTATTTATCTTTGTTTGCGCTATATCTATGCATATCTCACAGAGAATCATGATGCTAATCTCTAAATGTCGTTGTCTATGTTTTTATGCAAATTGCCTTATATTTTAAGTGGATTAGAAGACTGATCTTTCCGCGTTACTGTGATGATAGATTGGTCCGAACTTTCTCGTGTGACAAAATACTGTCAGATTTGAATCAGCTAATAACTACGAGACTAATGAAGAGAAAGAACGGTTACCCGCACGGATGAGCATACAAGAGCTTGTCGCATAGTTTTGCTTTAAATGACGTCATCGTATCAGTGTAGAGAGCGGAATCGCGTGATTGTAATGAATTAGTTTTATAATAAGAGTATATAAATAAGTATTAGCCAGTGGAAACGTGTTTTGCTTAGTCAGGTTGATTCTGGTTCATTTTAAAGAGCCATGAGAATTAAAGGTTGTACTAGACGATGATCAATTATATATATTAATAATATGTGTATATATCAGATATATATATGCAAATGTATCGAATACCTATATAAACTGAAATTCCCAACTCGTATGTTTTTTTTTATTATAAAATGCAGAGTATTTCTTCAATTGTGCTGAAAACTTACAGAATAACTTGATCAATACGTAAAGAAAAGCATATTAAATTTAATACAAAAATTGAATACTACGGCAATATGAGCATCGTAGTAAAATGTTTTAATTTATGCATACGCGAAAAATGGTGGGTCTACATACTGTCAACATGTCTCATCAAAAGGTACTCTAAATAAAACATAAGAAAGGCGCAGTTGGGTTCGGCGTAGCCTCGTGAAAACGCCGGGATAAAAACCCTAAACAATATTTGAATTAATATGTACGATAATTATCAATCTCTTCTATCAATATTTAACACAGAGTAGTATAATGGTACAGAAATAGATCACACATGAACCACAGACCTTTTACATGCACAAACTGTGTTTTATCTATTTATACCTAAAAGAATCACCTTGCCATAATTACAAACAAACGTATGTATAAAGGTCAGGCTATCTTCACTGAACTGCTTCTGAGAAGCACGAAAATTAAAGATGTGAAACTAAGGAATCCATATTGAAAGCACTAAATCTGAAATACAATTAGTTAAAAAAGATAATTAAAAACGTCAAAATGAATGATATCGACGCTATCTAATTGGGCAGAATGGTGAATCATTCACGTATATCCTTTTTTTCCTTACTATTATTTTCGTATCCGGTGTTGCATTTTTTTATTTATCTAACGAAGTAGTATTTTTTTACAGCTTCTGTGTTATTCTGTGTTTGGATTATTAATTGAACAATTGAAAAAAATCAGTTTTCCCGCATTTTTTCTTTTCTTTTTATTCTGTGTACGTGTGTTTCTTTTATATTTGTTGTGGTACATTTATTCATTATGACCGTTTTTTTCACATATTCGTTTTATTTTTCTTTTTGCAAAACAAATATCATGCTAATCTAATTTTAGTAAGGCTACTGAATTCTCGCGGTTTTCTATCTAAAACCAAACTGCTTTTAAGGTAAAAAGGCGAATTGAAAGTTTTAATCGAAATAAGAGAGGATTCCAAACAGATTTACGTTTGTTGGGGAAGTTTATATTACTATTTGTAGGGGAAAAAATAGAGGCGGGAATATGAAAAATGTGGGTTCCGAGAATTGGGCTATAAGGTAATTAAAAGGGTTGGATTTAAAAATTAATTAAAATAACAGGATTCAAAGGGATTTTTGTTTTAGGTTAAAACGTGTCGTTTATGCGAAGACAATATGTAAAAAAAATAAAACCGGAGGTTGCAGAAAATTAGTAATAAAAGATTTAGATTGAAAGAATATTTATGATTTGTTGGGGAAAGTAATTGGGATAATATTTGTTGAAAAACGGAGCCGCATATGAAAAATATGGATCCTAAGGACTCGCGGCGATCTCTAATATCCCACTGAAGATTATCCCACAGAATAATCCATTAGAGAATATCCCATTATTCAAGATTGCCCGCAAATTAGAGCTACAGCTTAGTATTGTGTTAAATCACTGATAATAAATTGCATATTAATTCGGTGTTAATTTGTTCTATGATTTTATCCCTACGTTTCACGAACACTGCAGACCTGAACTACGCCTTCTCCTATGTCTTTTGTTTATAAATTAAGTAGTACTTGGTTCCTTTACTTCTATCATTTGATTTGAAAGATGTATTTTTTTACTCTCCTTCTCTTTTCTTTATTTCCTTTTCTTTTTGTTTTTTTAAAATTAAGGAAATACTTTTGAGGACTCTAATAAACAGTTTTTGAATTTCGTCTACTGTAATAAAATACTCTTACACAAATTGCATTATTATTTGTATGGATTTTGCAATAAAGGGTGCTTTTTTCTGATTATTATAGGCATAACTTGGTCTCTCAAAGCTGGCTTCAAATGCTGTCCTATAGATATTTTTTCCTTGCTTTTGCTTTCATTACTGAAGATTCTAAAACCATAGACCCAGTCACAGTATAAAAGTGCTTGATGATGCCTTTGAAAGCTGAAAAATACGAGCAAAATATTGACAGCTGTATTGCGCCTTCATAGCCGCCAGTACGTACTTCCAGCTGCTGGGGAAACTCAAACTGCCTGGTAGAAAAAAGGTGATATTTTATAAAAAAGATATTTACTTTAAATGAAATATATTTAAATAAATATAACTACTGTTAACTTCCTTCTTTTTTTTCTAAAATTTCTAGTGTGTGTTTTGATTATCTTATTACTATGATTCTGTTTGCATTGCATTTAGAAGCTTTAATCAAGAATATAAGCATTACATTACCATTAAACATTTAATATATGGCAATAAGCAATCTTAAACTTTCTAGAACTTTCAATAATTAACAAAAGAGGACCCAAACTACCGCCAAGAGTTAAATCCTTATTTGCAGTAACATTTCAGTATATACATTGTAAAAACTATCTATACTGATATTGTAGCAACAAGAAAAAATATTACAGAGAGGTTAATTATAGATAACGTTAATATATAGGTCGAAATTACTCAGCATCCAATATCCATGTATAATGTACTTAATAATATAATAACGGCCTCATTGCGCGTATTGATTTATTTAAAAATCTCTTCTTTTCGGCAAGTTTTAGGCAAAGGTAGATCTTTACGCTAATGTTACAAAAGTAATAAAATTACATATTGATCAATACAGAGATAGTAAATTATTTATTGTTTCCAATACACATTGCAATATTTGCTAGTCTTCTCTCTCTCTGTGTGTGTGTTTCCATGACATTTAACTTTTGCTATATCAAGGTTTTATCATTCCATTTTTTCATTCCAAAAGGTTATGCCTTAGATTTATCGGTCAGTATATGGTGAATTTCTTTATATAAAACACATAATCATTCAACCGGTAGAGTCATGTTAAACATTTCAACAGTGCAACATCTCCTTAGATAACATTAAGCCAGCCTATCTGAAACAGTAATAAGAAATTGAATTTTGATTACTGAATGAAGACTCAGAATTTTAAAGATTAATTTATTTGCGACCCAGGTTACAATATAATTAATTGTGCGAACGTTACTTGCCATGTTTCAAAATCATGATATTAAACCACTACTAGAATGGCCGGCTCGTATTTAGAGAATTCACACAGAGATAATAGTCACTGAATTTTGAATACAAGAGAATAAAAATTATTTTATACCCAGAGAGTGGTATGTGTGTTTAAAGTATAGCATATGAAACAGCCAATCTAGAATAGTTACTTTAAATCTACATCGACGGTTAAAAAAAACCAAATACTCAGGCAGAAAACTGCAAAACAATTTTAAAGTTCAGATATATTTTTCAATATCAAGAAGGATAAAGGAACCCTTACTAACATCTATCGTTTTGCCATTATATATTGGTTCATCCCGGTCCCATGCATGTTTAGTTAAATATCAAATTGAAGTAATTTACATCAAATAAATAATTATTAAATTAACTATTAAAATTAATTGTTTGATTACTAGAAATTAACTATTTACTACCTAAATTTAAATAATTAATTGCATTAAAAATCTTCACAAAACGATTTTAATGGCTCATAATATAAGGATGTCTTAATCTTATAATTACTCTAATAATAATGTTAATTTAAATAAAAGTCATTGTGGTTAAGTGCCGTATACCCACATCACCACCTCCAAACCATTGACCACTTCTGTCAGCCATTGCACACCTTTTGTTTAAGCATCCAAGAAAGGCCACCTTAAAAATTCTCTTTTCAAAGCCTAAAGTTATTGCTTAAAATTACTGACTTAATTAAAATTACAAGGCGTTTTTCCAAGGATTTATCATTTCCATAAATTTGCTTCTCTATTTAATTTTAAAAATTAATTTTAATAGAATTTCAGGAAAGTACATTCTTGTTAAAGAAACAAGAAGTAATACGAAGATCTGTTTCCATAAGACAATGCTGTTAAAATTTTAAAAGAACAGATTAAAAACTTATATCGAACCAACATTGATTTATTTTCATGTTTAAAATTAAATTTAACAATTAATCTAGTTAATTTAATTGTTTTCAAAATATTCATTAAAACTTTTCTTTAATTTATAATTGCTAAATAAATTTTAAAGCACGAAGTATAACAACAAATAATAATGTATGGAGAAAACGGCTGTTTTGTAAAAAAATCTGGTTCAATTGATATTCCTCATTTTAATCTGAAACGTTTTATGATCAGAAAAAAGAATTTGTGTGGGTATTATAATATTGATAATAGTAATTTTACATTAAAAATATTAAACACGAAAAGATTTTTAATCCCGAGCGTTGCATAACTTGGTTACAATGTATAAAATATGGGAAGAGAATACATTGATCGGAACTCATATCTTCTAAGTAAATTTTAAGTCAAAAAAACTTTCAGTATAAAAGTAGTTTATTATGCTAAGCAATAGTTCTTGTCCGAAATTTTCTTTTTATCTTTGATCTGCACGGAGCTATGGGGAAATGTGAATTTAGCGGTAAATTGAATATCGCTTTTCAGCCTGCTTATACAATTCTAGCAGCCAAAGATTTTAGTATAAAACTGTCTGTCATGAAAAAGGTGATACCCGTGGCTAACCGAATTTTTTTCATCTTTATCGCAACAGAGTTTATGGGGAAATATCGATAATAGGGAGGGATTGAATATTTTTAAGCTCGTCTCTAAGAAAATCAGGCTGCTATCAAAAGTTTCACAGTAATAAAAAGGTGTTTTTGTGATAAGGCGATGGATTAATTTGAATCTCTTCCCTTCTTCAATCGTAAGGGAACCATTGGAAACAAAGGCCAACACCATTTCCACCCCTTGATGTGGATAGCCCATCTACGATCTTGTCGAGATTTTCACCATCCTTACTATATCCCTCGCCGTTAAAAAAAAAAATCAAATCAAATTACCTTACTTATCATGTTCACAAGATAACAATAAGAATAAAAGCGTTATATACGTCTCTACTAATAATAATATGAAAAGAACATTTGTTTCAGAAGGATTAGGAGCTGGAAAGGAATGAATGCAGAAGAGAATGCAACACCAGAGCTTTCCAACAAGGGCACATGCATATGTTGAAAGGCACCTTGGGTTAGGGAGGGAGAAAGAGGAGGGGAGAGGAAAATCATTACTTTATCTCATAACTTCAAGCAATTCAGCTTCTCTCGGAAAAAGTTTAAAAGCAAATTTGTTATTTATGATAAGACGATAATTGATTATTTTGAATTCTTTCTATTTTCAATTGTAAAAGAATTATGGCAAAATGACAGCTAGTCTGGAGGTATAAGAGAACATTTATGCCTCTATTTTCATGCTAAGGATTAATCACAAGACAACAGGAAAACCCACCTGAAGAGGGATTGCAAATGATGAGAGCTTTCTCCAACAAAGGGTAACATGCAAAGGTTGAAAGGCAATTGTTAGGGAGGGAGAAGAGGAGAGGGAAAGGAGGAAACCAATTTCTCGGCCTATAACTTAAGCATTTGTAGCCTGAAAAGTCACAAAAAATTGCTTTTTTGTTAGATAAGACGATAATTCGCCTAATTTGTATTTCTTCTTTCCTTGTATTTTCACTCAAAGAATTTATGAGGAATGAAAATTTCAACCCAAAACTTTCTACCCCTTGAGCTGGATAGCCCATCTACGAAACGCCACTCAGAGTTTGACTTGTCCCCCACACTCATCCCGTGCTTGCCAAAAAAACAAATTCTGTACCATTACGTTATCGCCAAAGATGTCACTGCTGCCGCCATACACAACATCAAGTCAACAATGTCACACGTAACAATACCACACATATATATATATAATAGAAATCTAAATTAAAAAGAAAATATTAAAAGAAAACAATGATATGAACAATGATTTGATGCTTTTGCGATGCAGACAGAAAAAGTATGTGCTCGCCTAACAGAATATTTTAAAAGAACAAGCACCATAGAAAAAAAACAAAATTACCATATTTGAATACCTGTTAAGTAATATTCAAAATGAAAAGAACCAAATCACTCATCAGAAAGCCGTACGCCATTTTTTTTAGTCTCAAAGCGAACAAGATTTTCTGTGAAAGAACGACTAAGAAGTCAATTTATCTCCTTTTCCTGTGGTCTGATCTTAATCTGGCTCAATCAAAGAACTATAAACCAAAATTTCTTCTTAGTCCATAATCAGAAGAAAGAGATAAAATTTTCTCTTCGAGCAAGCCAAGCAGAATAGTGACGCTCAGAGATAAAACAACAATCGTCTAGATAGCTATATCCAGGTACTCCATCTACAGAATAAAATTCAAATGCATTTGAGAACATATTTTAAAAAATCAAGTACTTTGAAAAAAGGGAATCGCCTGCATAGTTATTTTGCATTTCCAGGCTTTGACTCAGAAGAAAGTGTGTATATTACAGATGTCAGTTAATTCTCATTACCTGGAATAAATAGTTCTTAATATTTTAAAATGAAGATTTGTCTCAACAGTGCAAAGTGAAAAGGCCTTAAATTAATTCCTTCTCTTGTCAAATATCAAACAAAATAGTTCTAATTCTCTAATTTCAACTTTCTTAGACCAAAAATTAAGCATTTGTTCTGGAATTCATTATTAGTTTTTTAATTTGAAAGCTTGATAGCAGCTGAAATGGAGTAACATTGTTATGATTAAAGACAGAAAGGTCATAATGAAATGAAAACCATAAAAATCTATTATTGATATTCTGAACTCTTCTCAAGGAGTGGAGAATAATGAGTTAGAGATTCTGGAGGGAACAGAAAACCAATGGTGGAATCAAGAACCCGTTTATAGTAGTTAATTCCATTTAAAATAGGACAAATTTTCATAAATATTAATCTGAAATTTCTAACCATTTATTTTATCAATTAAACTAGTATTAGTATATATCAAAATTAGACACTTCAATTAATTTATTAAGTGGAGGTTATAAAAGTATGATTTTCAAAATCAAATGTATGAATGCGAAATTTTTTACTTTGATAAAGTCCAAAATTCTAGTGTTGCTATATTACAATAACAGTTCTCTTCCTTACCTTGTTGAATAATCTTTAAATTCTAAAGCAGAATTCATCAATAATTGTAACTACCAGTGCTACAAAGTAACAAGTCTAAATTTTGATTTTGTGTGAAATCTCAGGGGCAAGAAAGGGAAAAAGGAGGCAAGCAAGGATAATTTTAAATTACTTAATTTTATTTTTTTGTGAAAGGTGCTAACATTCTTCTGGCTGTTCTTTTTTTTGCCAAAGTTTATTAATTGATACGTATTGCCATTTGAATTATATTCTGGCATTTTACCATAAAGCAGGTTCCTGGTAATTCCTATGGGGTTGTTGCTTCTTCGGGCGTAGCTCCGATTTATTTCTCCACTCATTTGAGAGGGATTTAATTAATAATGAAATTGTTTATGGTTTTCGTTTCATTGATGACCTTTTAGTCTTTAATCATAATAATGTTAACTCCATTTTCAGCTGCTATCCAAAAGAACTCAAATTAAATAAAACTAATAATGAATTGAACAAATGTAATTTTTTGGATCTAGAAATTGAAATTAGGAATTCAGATATTTTGGTTGGAATTTTTGACAAGAGAAAGGAATTTAATTTTAAGGCTATTTCACTTTGCAACTTTGAGACAAATCTTCATTTTAAAATTATTAAGAACTCTATTTATTCTCAAATTAATAGAATTAAACACATCTGTAATAACCACTCTTCTTTAGTCAAAGCCTTAGGTAATTTAAATAATAACTTAAAGGATAACGGATTCCCTTTTTCTTTCCTTAAAACTTGATCTTTTTTAAAATTAGTTTTTGTTCTCCTGAGAAATAGTTTGAATTTTTATTCGTAGATGGAGTTACTGGATAGCTTCTAGATCGTTGATTGTTTTGTATCTCTAGCGTCATTTTTTCTGCTTGGCTTGCTTCTGAAAGAAGGTAAAATTTTTATCTCTTTCTTCTGATTATGGATTAAAAGAAATTTTGGATTTATGTTCTTTATTTGGTGGCCAGACAAGATTCAGACCAAAGGAAGGAATAAATTTTGACTTCTTGTCATTCCTTTCCACAGAAAATCTTGTTCCTTTTTGAACTAAAAATGGCGTGTGGTTTCTGATGAGTGAGCCATTTTAGTTCCTTTTCATTTTGAATAATTTCTTAACAAATTGTTCTAAGTATTGGTAAACTTTTGGTTTTTCTATAGTGCTTGTTGTACTTTTAAAATATTTCTGTTGGGGCAATTACTTTTTGCTGCTGCGTTTGCACGCAAAAACGTCTATTGTTTTCATTGTTTTTCATTTTATCATTGTTTTCTTTTAATTTATTTTCTTTTAATTTAGATTTCTATTATTTGTTTTTGTATTTCGTTAGATTTGGCTGCATATGCGCCTTTCTATTTAATGCAAAATATGTTATTGTTTTCTATTTTATTTTAATTAAAATTTAATTAATTAATTTTGCTAAATTTTTAGAATTATAACTATTATATATATATACATATATATATAAACTTTTTAACGAAGGGTGGTTTTGGGTTCTAGGGGTTATGATCGGTGAAGATCTGAAGAAATTTTCCGGAAGTAGTGTCATGAGAACCTTTGCAATAGGTAGAGTTCCTATAAGGAATCTACCTAAAACTCGCTGATATAAAATTGTACTTTATAAACTTTAAATTATTTAGGCACTTTTAAATAACTTCAAAGAGAGAATTATAATCAAAAACTTAATAACAATAAAAGTACGAATAAAAAAGAGATATACGCATAATTCTTTTCATATATTGTTTGCTTTCTTGTTAAAGCAAATGATGATTGCATGCACATATGCTTGAGCCCGTCTAAAATCTTCTTGTGGACCACACAATGCATCCTGTATGCAAAATTCTAGAGTGCTGAACGTAACATGTCCCCAGAAATACACAGAACCGCTCGTGATATGTTATCCTTTAAGGTCTTCAAAGTCGGGACGAAGGTAGACCTTAGACCTCAAATAACCCCACAGAGAAAAGTCACATAGGTTTAGATCCCAGGAGAATGGGCAGGGAGCATGTCGTGTACAGGAAGCAATGCGTGGTCCACGAGAAGGTTGATCACATTGAAAGAGGTCTATGTCCTCGCCGAGGAAGTTCTTTTATTGAATAAAGTGCTATGGTGCAATATAATCTTTGTAACCCTTTGGCACGTTTCATTTTCTGCATTAAAGCTGCGTTGCACTGAAATTTCTTCATTGTTATTCACTTGTCTAATTCTCAGTTGTGCAAACTATAACAGCACCAAATTTTTCCCTTTCGGCGACTTTTGGAATAAATTTTTTTTCACAAAATCCTTTTTTCTCATGTCATCATTAGTCTCTCTACCAAGTGCAGATCGAGCTACAGATAGTTCTGAGTAGTATCAGTTTTCAAATATTCACTTTACTTATTGTGTTCAATTGCAAATGTTCCTTCAATGCATATTTAAAAAATTTCATTATTAATATGTATGAAATTATATTATAATTATATATCAGAATTTAATTTTTAAAATTAAAAGTTTGAAAACAATTTATGCTTGTAATAGATCTATGTATTCTTAAAATTGTAAAGCTTCCGAAATTCTATCATTTGTTTCAATCATTATTATATTTTTCAGATCAAAGATGAAGAACAGCAAAAGATTATAGTTCCTATGCCTGTAAAATTCAAAGCCTTGTCTCGTACCACATGTAATCCTGAGAAATCTTATGTTATCATTGGAGGTCTGGGTGGCTTTGGACTTGAACTGTGCCAATGGTTGGTGGAAAGAGAAGCTCGACATGTAGTTTTAAAATCACGTTCAGGTCTTAAAACTGGTTACCAAATACTCTGTGTGAACCACTGGAAGAATGAAAATATAAATATAATTATATCAAACTTAAATGCAATAAACATGGATGATGCAAAGGTACTTTTAAAGATGGCTGCAGAAGTAAAGACTGTTGCAGCTATTTTCAATCTTCAACTGGTAAGTAGATATTTAAATAAAAATTTCTTTTTTAAAAAAGTAACCGATTCATTGTAGGGAAATTCAAAATGTGGAAGAATTATTTTTGAATGTAAGAATGATAATTTACTTTATAGCAGTTATGTAAATGTGCACATTTCAGAAAATGGTTTTCATAGAGGAGTTACGAAATGAAATATAGAACTACATATTTTATGGGTTACAATTTATGAATAATTCTCTTTAGATCTATTATAAACGCTGTTAAGAGGCTCAAATGTATTAATAATTATTTATGGCTTTTTCTTGTAAAATCAAGAATTTTCAAGTTGAAAATTTTCGGATTTTGTTCTGTAAAGACCAAGAAAAAAAGACCCTGTATGTTTATTGACGCTTATGCAAAATAAAATTGGCATTATTTTTAAAAATTCAACATTTTTAATTTTATGTGTTAAAACATAATTCTAAACTTCTTTATTAATGTAAGTTTTTATTTTTTATTCTTATTACTGTTCTTTACATCCTGTATGAAATAAAATTTATAGAAGATTTACTCCTATTTGAAAATTCAAGTTATCATTATTGGTAGATATATTTTTGCAAGACTTGTTGATAACCCATATTATTAATCTTTTTGTAAAGTACTCTATTTGAGACATACTATTGTAGTAAAAGTTTGTGTCATTTAAAGGTTCATAGAGATGCTCATATGGAGAACTAGACACCTTAAACCTCGAGATCAAGAGAACTCTGTCCTGAACTTGACTGGTTCGTCTGCTTCTCATCAGTGGGCGTGGTCGTGGCAATGCTGGTCAAAGCAATTACGGTTATGCTAACTCAGTTGTGGAAATGTTATGTGAAGAAAGATCCGAAGAAAGTTTGACAGGTAATTATTCCAAACAGATTATATTTGCCTAATTTTTTCCTTAATCATGTTACAGATTCTGTACCAGAAATGAACTGACACTTTTCCTTTGCATGAAGGATGGTACAATTATTACACTACTAATTAGAATTTTACTTCTCTAGTAGAACAGGTTTATTTCCCCTCTAATCATCCAGCAGATAGGTTAATTCCCTATTCTATAGTATTATGTGTGACAGATAAATTAATTACTAATTAGGGATCAAAAGAATTATAATTGTGTGGGTAATTAAAAAGACAAGAAATCGTATTTTAGACTGACACAAAAAGAGAGAAAAGTATATTCCTATATCTTCATGACAATATCCACTAAATTAGAAAATTAATTAAATGGAGATTTAAAGAGAATGTTTTCTTCTTCTCTATAATTAACTTCTTCTGACCAGTAAAATTTCTTCTACCCATAATCTATAAGCTAATAAAAGAAGCAACAGAATTTTGTCGTTTTACAAGTTAGTTAGCATAATGTACCTAATAGCGTACATAAATTTTGTATTCTGTGTAGCACTTTTATTGGGTCAAAACATTTATATCCAAAATTATAATTGAAGTAAGAAATTTTTTTCGCAGAAAAGCCGATGTGTTTGAAGTCAGGAGTTAAGCATCAAACTTGTTTTTTCTGGATTTTATGCTATAAATGAAATTGCTACTTTTTAAAAAAATAAGATACTAATTATATACATAAAATAATTATTGCAACATTGTACAGTGACAATATTTATGCGATACATATTAAATTAAGTGATGGATTGCAAATACTTTTTAATCCTCTGAAGAGCATTTAATCGGTGATTTAAATATTTATATTTTTGAATGTGTGTCTTAGTCCAGTAAATCCGTGAGAAAATAGGGGTTTGCTGTGCAAAAGGTCGGGTAGTTTTGATTTTTGGATATGTTGTTAGTGTTGGGCGCGTGTCGTAATATCGTTTTTAGTTTAATATCGTAATTAGTTTTCGACCTCGTCGCGCCAAGGCGCGCCACTTGAACAAAACAACAAAATTTTGGATCTTTTCGAAATGTTTTCACAATATCTCCAGAACGGTTGGTTTTACAGAAAAAATTATCCTGCACAAATTTAAAGTAGAATAAATTTGTCACAGTTTGAGCCCAAAATCAGCTCTGTAACTTAAATAGTTACCGAGACACAGGCTTCCAAAAAATCACGATTTTCTCAAAAATTTATGAAAATTGTTATTTTTCGTTAATTTTTGCTGAATATGTCCTAAACTAATATAAGGTGGTTTACTCAACACATACCATTCCCCATAAATGATGTGCTGATGTCAATAAGCAGTGGTGAAGTAGGAACGGTGGATGTTAACTGCCACTTCTCTTGGAATCTCCAGAATTGTTGGTGGCAACTTCGAAAACGTTAAATTCAAGCGTAAAGATAAAGTCATTACACTTGCTTCTGTTAACAACAGTGCTAAAATTGGGAAAGAAAAAATAACTATGTACCCACTAACCCTCTTCCACTGAATTTGTGTCGCCAAACAGTCAGATGAAGATTTGAAAATGTTTTTCACATTTGAACTGTCACCTTTCCCTTTGTCACTGTTTAATGAAGAGGGAATGCGAAAGGGAACTAAATCGTTCCTGTTTTCAGCGTTCACACCAACCAAAATTGATGCTATCCAAGGTAAAAAATAATTTTGTAGTAGTGGACGGAGGCCATTTACTTCAAAAAGTTGTTTGTCAGCGGAACATGAATTTCGGGGACATTGCTAAGAGTTATCTGACATACTTACAAACACATTATGGATCGAACGTAGCCGTAGTGTTTGATGGATATCCTTCTGATGTGAATGGAAGGAGCACCAAAACTGCACAACGCATTCGACGAGCAAAAGTTTCTACAAAAAGCAAATGTAACAATTAAACAGGCAGTAGAGGATGCAGACGTACTAATTGTTGAAACTGCTGTTTCTGTTAAATCTCAGTATGACAATATTTTCGTGGTTAGTGAAAACATTGACTTTTTAGTCCTTCTAACGGGGGTTAGCTCCAATGAAAGAGAACTTGTACTTCCGAAAATGTGGAAAAGGGAGGACGCCTGATGTGTTATACTCCACAAAGTCATTTAAATACAAATTCAGCAGAATTATTTTGTTGATTCACGCTTTCAGTGGGTGTGATACTACAAGTGCACTATTCGGCCATGGGAAAGCAAAATTTTGCTTTCTTTTAGAAAAAACCGACACCTGGAAGAAAAAATACAAGTATTTTTCAACTCTGAAGCTAACATTGACCAAGTGGCTAAGGCAGGCGAAACTTTTGTGATTAATTTATATGGAGGTAATCCCAGAACTTCTGCATGTGATCTCAATCACTTGCACTACACACTATTTACCCAATCAGCAACAAAAGCAAGGTCCACTCTAGCACGTTTGCCCCCAACCGTGAATGCAGCACAATTTCATGCCTTAAGATCTTACCTTCAGATACAGAAATGGTTAGGACAAGAGAAAAATCCTCTTTAGTGGGGCTGGGTACCTACCCGATTCGGATTCTCCCCACGCAAAATGGAAAGGGATGCAGGTCCTGAATCCCTCTTGAAAATTATATCTTGCAACTGCAAGAAAGGGTGCAAGAATGCTTGTGGTTGACGGAAAGCGGGTCTTATATGTTCTTCCCTGTGCACTTGTTCTCTGGGAGAAGCTTGCGAGAACGTGTCAGACATCAATCTACTTGAGGACAGCATTGAAGATGAAGACGACACGCCATCGTCAATAAATAACTTTATATACGAAGATATAGAAGATTTATATCTTCAGCTGGATGAAGAGGACAAGGAGCAGTAGACAGAAATTGAAGATTTCCGTCCTGGCTCGTCAGAAAGGCAAAAACTTTAAATAACATATATTATATGGTTTATGCCTAACAACTACTTCTTTAGGTTTTAACATTTGTTATATAAACTTAGTACATATTTTTTGAGACTATTTCATTGTTTTATGATGTCAAAAATTTCGAAATCGTTCTTTCGTTGAACAACTGCATATCTTGAAATATAAGACGTAGAAACATCCTATAGTGCTTTATTTATAGCAAATTTACTCGCCTTTAAAATTGCTCCATATGACGTTTGCTCTAAACAACTTATTTTAGTTTAGGACATATTCAACAAAAATTGACGGAAAATAACAATTGTCATAAATTTTTGAGAAAATCGTGATTTTTTGGAACCCTGTGTCTCGGTAACTATTTAAGTTACAGAGCTGATTTTGGGCTCAAACTGTGACAAATTTACTCTACTTTAAGTTTGTGAAGGATAATATTTTTTGTAAAACCAACCGTTCTGGAGATATTGTGAAAAAATTTCGAAAAGATCCAAAATTTTGATGTTTTGTTCAAGTGGGGAGAAGTGGCGCGCCTTGGCGCGACGAGGTCGAAAACTTGGATTTTACGACATACATCCAACACTAACAACATATCCAAACATCAAAACTACCCGACTTTTTTCATACCAAAATGCACCATTTTACTGGACTATCTGTAACAAAGCATATTACTGATTTTTAAAAAGTAAGTCCTTTTTGTTTATATACTAGGTCTTTCTATTCAGTGGGGTGCCATTGGTGATGCTGGAGTTATCCAGGATACAATAGGGTCAGATGTTGTAATTGGAAATACCATTTCACGGCGTATCAGCTCCTGTCTATCAGTCTTAGACAAATTCCTTCAGAAAAACCTGTAGTGTCTAGTTTTTTTCCCTACTATCTGAAATTACTACCCAGAAGGCTTCTAAATACATTTTTGGTAAGAAAATTTTCGAATCAGAAATTATTTCTAGAAATAAGTATTGTTAAATTTTAGAATACAATCAAGATATACATGAAATTCTGAACTTTTGCATTCTTAAATCCAGGAAGTGTAAATGTAAAATCATTATCTTTCTACAATTTTGCTTTAGAGGAAATACATCATCCAAAGATTAGATAAATTTTAAACTTTTAACCATATGAATTTCAAGCTAGAAACCAAATTTCTTGCCTTCACAAATTTGTGGGAAATCCGGTATTTTGTACTGCTACAAAATAAATAGAGTTTTGAGAACAGGAATGAAAAAAATTTGAAAGGGATTTACTTCTCCTCAAATGTTGATGAGAGTACTAACACAAAGACTGTGAAAGTATTTCGAAGACATTAGTAATTCAAAGAAAAATATAAATTTCCTAGTCTCTGAACTTAGCCCTCAATACAAACACAAAATTTTGGTAAATTAAGCAATTGAAAAAAACCTAGTGAATTTATTGAATATTGTAGAGAAATACAGTAATTTTTAATAATATTTTATGTTGTTGTTTGCTTTGCTAATAAAATTGTCTAAAAATCTGTGTGCATGTGTGGGTCATATGATTATTCTGAATTGTTTGAAATTATGTCAAGTGAAATCTAAAAAATCTTGCATGGAATGCATTGATACTGTCACTTCAGCTTCTCCCCATCTTAGGACTGAAATGTATTAAGGAATCTGAATGTGTAAGGTTGAGCCAATGAAGATTCTCCGTTGCTTCTTTTCTTTTCTTCTCATGGAACTAATCTTTCCAGATATAAAGGACATGTCCACCATCAATGCAGAAACGTCCCTAGGAGAGTTGGGTATGGATTCCTTGATAAGTGTCGAAGTCAAACAGTTCTTAGAGCGAGACTTCGATCTAGTATTAGCAATTCCAGAATTGAGGCAGTAGAAAGTAAAAGACCTGGAGAAATTAGAAGGAGCTGGTGAGGAAGCAAAGACAACAACAACTCCTGAATCTAAAACGAAACCTACCGCAAATTTCACCTCTGAATCAAATGCAAAGGTAGCTGAGAAAATTTCTGGACACTTCGGCTCTCTTCCCAGTAAAGAACTTGTTCCAGCTGAAGCAATAATTCAGATGAACTCTGTGAGAACTGGAATGCCATTGTTTATAGTTGATATTAGTTATATTATTGATATTAGCAATTGTTTATAGTTACTATTGAGGGCACTGTGGTTATGTTGAATTCATTAGCACAGCTGATTAACTTCCCTGTGTATGGAATACAATGCACTCTTGAAGCGCCATCACAATCAATTGAAGAGCTTGCTGCCTGGTACTGGAAGGTAAGAGTGTTATATTTGTACTTATTTTATCAAACTGGGTAATTTACTTCGGCTATTTTAAACTTCAGAATCAGACATCTCTAGACATACAGAAGTTAAACTTAGATAATTCGTAAGTAATTTCCAGAAGACTTTACTTGAAGACTGAAAATTATAGAAGTTTATTAAATGCTATTTAAATAAGGTCATATAAAAGTTAACTCGAATTAATATTTTTCAAAAGTGAATATCAAAGAGATTTGGATTCTGGGTTTTTCTGTTTGGAAGTAATAAACCGTGATACCACAGTGACCTACTGTCCCAAATTGAACAAAATGATCTATAATGTTACCAACTTATGTGCATGTAATTTTACAATATTAAAATATTGAGCAACAATGTAAAATTACCGTAAAATATAATTGTGCAGGTTTATCAACTTTTCTCATTGCCCTTAAAGATAATTTTACACCCGACTTGTAAGTTTCTTGACAATTTGTTCATTTCTCTTCTTTACATTTTCCTTACAGGAGCTTACCATTTGAATTTTTACTTCTGTTTACTGGTTAGTACATATTCTTCACCCGTAGGCCATTAGGATTTCATTCCCTTTCCGAGCACTAAATTGTTGGTTATCTGTTCACCTTGTATATTGCATTTTTTCCTTATCCTATTGTGTCATAAAATGTATGATGGATATGTTTATTGCTATGCGCTTTCCTATTTCTCAGTTAAAATCCTCCATTTTGAGAAAAGATTTTGAATTTCTGTTTGCTCTTCTGGGCATATGTTATGGTGTGTATGGTACAGAGGGCATGATTTAAACTATATACATTTATTTTACATTAGTTACGCTACCAATTACATTAGCAAAAGTCATATTGCTATGGAAGGAAGACAAGGATAGACGACCCCACATATGAGCAAAATGGACAGAACACAGCCCTGTGGCCGAAAAAATATTATTTTTCAGTGATTTTAAAAAGAGGGAATGCGCGTTCCTATTTCTCAGTTAAAATCCTCCAACTTGAGAACAGATTTTAGACTTATTTTTGACCTTTTGGAATATATTATGGTGTGTAAGGTTACAGAGGACATGATTTAAACTATATACAGTTATTTTACATTTTTTACACTACTATTTAGCTTAGGAAAAAGTCATATTGCTATGGAAGGAAGACAAAGATGGACAGCCCCAAATGTGAGCAACATGGACAATGTTATTTTTCAGTGCCTTTGAAAGAGAGATTGCACTTTTTTATTTCTACGCTGAAATTCTCCATCTTGAGAACAGATTTTGGAAATTTTTTTGCCCTTTTGGCATATACACAAAATATGGCTACAGGAGAAATAATTTAAACTATATACATTTATTTGACATTATTTTCACTACTAATTAGCTTAGAAAAAAGTTATCGCATGCTACTTATACAGAAATTTGATCATAAAGTGAGAACAATGTTGCTAGATACAAAGAGGTTCATTTTAAACCTAAGTGTTAAATGAATGGCTGATAATAAAACTACCATATCTAATTTAACGATTTAATCATAATCAACAGCAAAATAGCAAATTTTACTTAAAATTAATTTATTTGTTGCCCTTTATTTATAATATATATTTCTTTCTCTTCAGCATATAAAGTCACTGAATATCAGTAATACCATCGGTCTGGCTGGATATTCATATGGAGGGGCTATTGCTTTTGAAATGTGCCTCCAGGCTGAACGTGATCCTCAACTGCATGCCGAAGTTCGCGACCTCATCATGTTGGATGGATCGCCTGCTTTTTTGAGTGCTTATACTCGGGACCACAAATTATACTTTCAGAGTGATTCTTTGGCAAATGAGGAAGCACAAGCTTTATGTTCATATGTG
Organism: Araneus ventricosus; assembly: GCA_013235015.1. NCBI lineage: Eukaryota > Metazoa > Arthropoda > Arachnida > Araneae > Araneidae > Araneus > Araneus ventricosus. The sequence continues at coordinate 220,110 of BGPR01001437.1, forward strand.
TTGCAGTTTGTGGACATAAATATGATGGAGGTAAGTAATGTTTTCTTAAATCAAGAATTTTCAGTGAGTCATAATATTGAGGATTTGGAAGTGACCAACAAATACAGGACTTACAAAGTTTTGCTTTATTATGAAAATCTTGTTCTTTGCGACCCCAATTCAGTTGGATTTCAATATAATTATCAAATTTTAGTTGAGAAAAAATAATTTTGTTATTTCAATACATCTATCTAAGAGGGTAGCTTACCCCACTTTAAGATTTTAAGCAGTAACTTTAAAGAAATGCAGAACAGAAGAAAATTTATATGGAAAATTTTGAATGGATGTAATTTAAGTAGATGTAAAAAAGATATGTGCCAGAATGGATTTTTCTTCAATCAAAAAATTTTGGGATTACATATAAACGAAGAGTTTTGACAAAAATTGTGCTGATTATGTGAGTTAAGAATTCATTTACCTTCTCTTCGTCATGAGGAAATTGTATAATTCCATGACTTTATTTTTTTAAAATATATGTATGATATGAGTATTGTGATTTTCACTAACAGTCATGCTATTTCTCTTACATTTATCTTCAACCTCAACTTTCCTTGTAACCATATTTAACTAAAATATTTTTACTGAATTCTGTATTACATTCCTGATGTTCTTAGTCTATAAATGAATCTTTATAATGACTAAGATAGCAGATAATTTTCATATGCCCTTTAAAAGGAAAAGGTAATACAAGTTTCTAGTGCAAACTAATCAGATGCATGTTGAATTAATTTAATTTATTTTTAAATTTGAGTCTTAATTTTTCCATTTTATTTTTCATAAATTGACAAAGTAGTTAGACCAGTTTTTATGAAAATAAATTATTGATGATGAATGAAAATTGTTCAAACAAAATGACAATCCTTAAAGATTTTCTCCACCTAAAACATTTATCTAGTACTCAGTTTCATTCCATTTTATTTATCTATGTTTGCATGTTGAATAATCAAAAATAGAAATTTAAAAATCAGCAAAATGTTTGTTTCCTTATTTTATTGTGTTTGTTAAGTCTTAAAAATTGTGATTCTGCTTTATTTCTTTTTTATAAATGTTGCTTAATTACTTCATAAAAAGACGAAGTTTCATATATTATTTAAATCGCATCTCAAATTCCATACATGCATAAATATATCTTGAAACATTCTATTTATATGATGTTGTTTTACGGTAAGAGTCAGTTTAAAAAATAATATGCATTGCAGTAATATGATTTATATTTTTAAAGAATCTTTGAAGTAGCAACATAGGATGAGGCGCCGACATTTGTTGAAAAACTTTCACTCTTATTAATTAATAGACACATCAAAATCTTCTTTTCGTCAACTTCGAAGTTATGTTTGTATATATATAAAGCAATGTGTGGAATTGTGTGCTATCACACTATTTTAGAGTAAGAAGACATTTTTTATCTAGGTTTAATTATTTAAACCATTATAACTAACGACGAACTAAAACAAATAAATTGATTGAATTCAATCTATTTTTAATGATTTATTTGTTGTTTAATAAAGTATAATTTGTTGCTAATTATTTATTCATTATAATTAAAACACATAATTCTGTTTTCATTCATTATATTATTATTTATTTTCAGTTTAAGAAAGAATTGAAGAATCTACCTTCTCTTGCTAATCGTGTTAAAAAATCTGTTGAAGAAATCTCCTGCAAATACAAGAACTTGCAACCAGAAGACCTGACATTTTCTTTTGACCTTTACTACAAGAGGGTCTTGATACCACTTAAGTACATGCCAAGACACAAACTTAAGAAAGAAGTTACACTCATCAAAGCAGCAGATAGTGTTGATATGACGAAAAATATCTCAGAAACGTATGATCTCGAAGAAGCAAGTTGGACTGCGTATTTCAAATTTTCTTTGTTAACATTTCTCTGAATAAACAATAATCTTTTTTTTAAACTTTTGTAAACGGTGGAGGGGGACATTGCAGCCTGAGTGATAATTCTGTTTCGTAAAGTCAGGCGGTTCAGATATATGGGTCTTTAAAATTACACATCCGAATATAGATTAATTGAATTAATGCATTTGTCGAAAGATCATTGCATTATTTATAACAAGTGCATCTAAAGATATAACGTTACTGCACTGTTGCAAAATCAGTTTTTTACTCATATCTAAGAAAATTTACACAATTATTACTGTCCTTTTTAAGTCGATAGAATAAGAAAAAAACATAATGAATAATAAAGATTGCATTTTTTGATCTGGTAAGAGCTCGCATTTTTAGCAAATATCATCTCACTGTACTAAACCTTCTTTCCCAGTTGAAATATAATAATTCAAGGTAAAAAATTAATATTAATATGAATACACAGTTTCACGTACAATTATAAATCAAAATACAAATAATATATAAACAAATATATGAGTAACGAACAATAAAGTTAACTTTATTCATTATACTTCATTGGCAAAAAACAAAATACTCTTTGTAGAACAGGGTGTCCCGAAAAAAATGGAAAAGTATTTATTTCCTTCAATACTACACCTAGGCATATACTTCGAACTACAAAGTTGCATCAAATATGGTATTAATTTATGTGAAAATAGTGTGACTTCTGTTGAAATTGAAAATTAAATTAATTGAAAGTTAAGAAAATTAATTTTTTATGTTTCCCGCAGAGGAAAAGTGTCGATGAGTAAAATGTTCCTCTTAAACTCATCGTATGCACTAAGTTTCACTATTCTATCAGCAAAACTTGCAAAGATATATCGATTTTTAAATTTAAAGCGGCTGCTCACGAATCTATATGGATATGCCTATTACAGAAATGCAAATTTGTTGAACATAAAAAAAATGCAAAATACAAAAGTTTGTCCAGTAGTACTTCATTCAATCATCATGGAATGAAAATAATTTGCCAATGACGCATAAGTTTCCTCAGTTTCACTAGCAGATAGTTGCAACTACCGACTTGATAAGAATGGAAGGACAACTTGAGAAAATAACATTTAAGGTATAATAAAGAAAATAGCCTAATATCGAACAAGAATATTGAATTATATGCTATATTAAGTTTATTAAGTTTTACCTTAAGACAACGGGTGCTCCTTTGTTAGGGCTCTAGAGTTGAAGACTCACCAAATGGTTTTGAAAAATCCGTATTTTTGTATTCATTCTTATTTGATTACTTCTCGGCTCTCAGAGTTCGATTGTCACCGAAAAAAGATTAAAACACGAAAAGCAAATTGAAAATGAATGAAAGAGTAAGACAGCAATGGAATGGAGCTGCGCACCAAATAGTTTTGGAAAGCACCAAAATGCGTTCATTGCTGACAACTAAGTGACATGGCTAAGGCGAATAGCTATCCTTTCTGTCTTTGAACTTAGCCAGAACTGGAATTTCGGATGCTCCCATTTGGCGCTAAGCCAACTAATGCTCATTTATTCTTTCTTTTCTTCGACTTTAATCTCACCCAAGGTTAGCCTTTGATCTCTTGATTTGTTTTTCTTCGATTTATTTTTCATTGACTGATTATAGTTCACGCGTTCACTTTCATAGTGCCTCAACGGGAACTTGGCTGGTTATTACGTATTCATTTTCTGTCGTTTGAAGTCACTGATCGAAAAAAGATACGAAGGTAATTTTATAAAATACAATTCAGACAACTACAAGTTTAGACAGTTTGAAGATAAAGGTATTTTTAAAAAATTGTATTGCAGTTGTATTCTAGTAATATTTTTTAGCACTACTTGTTTCTGAGCATATGAACCGTCCCTGCTTTTGATAGTTGTCGAAATTTCACAATTCGAACTATTTTTGCAAATGCTTCATTTCATGCATTATTTGACTACTTTTTATATTAAGCAAGAGTTAACAAATACAATATTATTTCCTGATTCCACCCTTTTAATTACTTATTGAAATATTTATATTATCCCTGAAATGTACATCAAATTACTGGATCAAACAGCAGCCAGAGGTATGGAAAAGTCATCTAAGTCAATAATTTTTTTCTCATATCTCTGGAAGTTTTGCAGATAAAAACGTGCAAATTTGTATGTTAATAAATGAATGTAAGAAAAACATTTTACTAATTGACATTTTTGCTCAATGGGGGAAGTATAAAAATTTAATTTTTTTAAAACTTTTTATTATCCATGTCCTTAGGAGCCAAATTGATTTTATACAAATTTTCACCTAATTTGATGAACTTTTTAACTGGAAATATATGTCTACAAACAATGTTTAAGGAAATAAACGCTTGTTCCAGTTTTTTGGGACACCCTGTATAATAGTAATCAGCGGCGGCTAGTCGGGGACGATTCCTCCCCACACATCACGGGAGAATTAACCCTCCAGCTTTTAGGCTTTTAGATTGCTACGTTTAACGAAATTCCCACGCTGAAAGAGAAGGTTATTCTCCAAGTTGTCAGGTTTTAAACAAAAGGATTTCACCCCCATCTTGCGGTCATTTCTGCGCCATAGGGGGGCTATTAGACCTGTTATCGGGCGGCAGTATCACTTTTCATCTCGATTCTTTGTGACAGGATCCCTTGTTAGAAGACGCTTCTTTGAGTATTCTCAGAAAAGTTGAGAATGTTTTGCAATTTAAAATGCAACATGTTAGAATGGAAATCGGCGAAAGATTATAGATTTTTTCTTAAATTTCTACAAAAGCCTTATAAGAAAAAAAATTAATTTTTTAGTATGAATGTTATTGTTACAAATTAAATGTGTTTGTTTCATTGTTTTCTCACCACATATTTAAAAAAAATATTTTTTTCACGTCGAATTATGAAATTATTCATCGAATTTAATTCTTGAAACAGAAAGAATTGTATACTGTTCATTCAGCGCATTAAAAATGTATTGAAGTACTTAAAAACGTGTGTTTAGAACAATAATTAAAATTAGTAATACCATGTTCTAATTTGTTTCTTCAATATTTAGAAAAACAATTTTGTAAATAGGGAATCTCACACGACATATCGGATTTCGATCTATGGTGTATATCTGCATGAGATAACGATTTTATATTTTGTTGAATTTTCATAACTTAGTATTTGTAATCAAGGGTTGATCTGAGAATTCGTTAAATGGTGTGCTACTGTGGGGAAAAAATCTTAGAAATTAATAATAGCTTAATTAAAATAATTATTGTAATACTTAATGGGCAAATGGTTTGTAGTACTTAAAGATGTGTGTTTAAAACAATAATCACAATTAGTAACATTAAGTTATAATTTTGTTTCTTCCACATTTGGAAATACAATATTTTAAATAAGGAATCTCATACGACGTTTCGGATTTGTAGATAACGATTTACGGAGTTTATCTCCATGATTACGATTTTTTTTATTAAATGTTCTTAAAGTAGTATTTGTGACCAATGATGGATGTAGGAATCTATTGGTGGGGGGGGGGGGGGGACCATAGAAAAAAATCCTTTTTTGGAAATCTTAAAATAGTAGACTCCTTTAGGTTATGAACTTCGTTTATAATGTTTATATGGGATAAATTGACTTGCTACGTTGTCATTCAATTAATTTTATCTGTCCTTTTGTTCGTGTTCGTAAACAAAAGGAAGAAACTTATTTGATTTCACAATTCCGGAATTAGCCCAAGTAAGAATCTTATCTAATGCTGAATAAATTTAAAATTCCCAATTTTATGAAATTATTACGTTAAGAAAATATACGATTTTATATAATCAGTGTTAATCTCTTCACAATGGAACAGTTCAACAAGTTGATTACGCAGATTTTGTCCATTATCTTTCTTAAATACGCTAATAAATTAAAGCAAATAAAAAGTTTTTATTTAAAGGTATAAACGTACTCATATGTTAAGTAAATATTGTATATATGTACAGTATTTTACATTCATTAATTAAGTTTTAAAAGCAATTTAAACTCGAATATCATTAAATTAAAGTAATCTTTAAAAGAAAAATGTTTTAACTTTTTAATTTGTTTATTTTATATTTCTTTTATTTGTGTTTTAAATTAAAAGCATTTGTTCAACATAATAAAATACGTATATGTGCATATTTAAGGTTTATAGACATTCAATTTTATGACCGTTAATTGACACTAATTTTGGATACAAATTTACTCTCTAAATGTAAAAAATAACTCAGAATTATCTGCGAATTTTACGCAGGAGACTTCTGGCCATGATTTTACGCTGTTAAACGCGATACGACTTAAAAGACTAGATATATTCAAACTGACCCCCCCCCCGACCACAGACATTCTCTCTCATTATGTCGCCGCGTGACACCTGGGGGAAAGAGAAAAGCTTGTAGAAGGAAAATCTCGGGTCTGACACTTACATGGAACTTCTCTTTCCCGAGACACTCTCGGGTTTATAAGAGGAAAAAAGATCACGCAGGTATCTCGGGCCTGACGCTAGGAGGGTTAAATTTTAATTCATTTTAGCTCCCTAAAACTAAGAATTATAAGAAAGAAAACGAATACGACTAAATCGGTTAATTTTGGGGCTAAAGTTTTAAATTTTTTGTCGACCTTCTAAATTTCCAAATGTCTATAATGTTAGTTGTCTATAATGTTTTGCCACGCCTCCACTTATAACTCTCAATCGCAGCTCCTGATAGTAATAACGATAATAAATAAAGTACTTGTAAGCGTTTTTCGTCAGTTAAAAGTATAACAAAGCAATAATTCCCAGATTAGAAAACAGCATATTTTCTTTATTTCATAGTCGATTTCTTTTACATTTTTGCTAATAATTAATATTTGTATATACTCACAATAGCTTTTAAACCCGCTAAAAACTTTTGTTCTGTTAAAAATGGAATAAAAATTAAAAAAAATATTTTATTTGGGCTTTAATATTACAAATAAGAATGTAGAGAAAATGGTTAAGAAATAGAGCAAAATTTTTCAAATTTATAAACCTTTATCGTACTTGAGACACCTCAAGACATGTTCCGATTACCAACAAATTTTATTTTTGTCTTTTTTTGCATGAAGAGGCAACTTTTCCGCACTATCACAATTTAAAAATAAAAAAATTTTTTCCTTCCTCCCTACTGTACACATCACTAAGCTATTGGTTGGTATTTGAGTGGATTATTCTCAATGTCTGCTCTCAAACTTTCAATTCTAGCTATTCTGGAACCATGAACATTAGGTTTCAGGTGTACCAACAAAAAAATAAATTCATTGGGAGTGAGATTCAATGAATATAGCGAAACTCAATGCTTCCTCTTAACTCCAATCATACTTTCACCAATATAAAAAACATAGGATTTTGCTTAATAGTCCAGTCATTAGGTGCTAAAAAGGGATGGTTCAAAACCAATTCTGGTGGAGTCGTAATTTTTTGCTCCTATATGTTTTTTGGGGTGCTGATTACGAATCTAAGGTTTCCCACCAATATTTTTTATTGGAATTTTAGTTATAGCCAAAAAACATGAAAAAAATGGACTTTCCTCTAGTTTTTTGCTTATAACTCAAAAACTATCAACTTTTTTATATTATAATCACATATCAAAATAATAAGCACAAAATTTCCTACAATTTTGTCGAAACTATTTTTTTCGTTTAGGCGCTATAACTGGTTGAATTTTGGGGAATGTTTGACTCACCTGCTAGCGCGACTTGAACAACAACAAACCATCCTATCAGTATGCGCGAAATTATCTATCTTACTAAGTAAATTTATTCTTAATTAATATACTTTTGTATCGAAAAGTTCTTTGCTCAAATAAAGATTTTATCAGTTATATTATGAATATACTAACATAATCTGCACAAAATTCGTTCTAAATCTTTCTACCCCTGGTATTACCTGGTTTTCGCTTTCGCGGTTACGAAGTAAACAACAGAGTAAATCTCAAGAATTTTTTAATAAGTTAGGAGACTTTAACATAGCCCTCTTATTGTCCCATACCTGCTTTACATTTCGTATTTCTCCCCGTCTTGGCAAATGCACTCGTCTGTCTGAAGCCCTGTTCAGCCCTGTTGAACAGCCATTAATGAAAAACATGAAAACATTTGGGGACCTCACTCATGTCCGTGTTGTCAGTGATAGTGTACTGGCTAGGTGGACTCAGGGAATGACAGCGCTGCAACATATTTGTGATAGAATTGAAAAATTTGACCAGCTCTGATCAACATTTGAAAATCAGTGGCTGAAGAGTTCAGCGAGATAATGAGGATTGCAGGAAAAGTGTGGAGTGGCTCAAGCACTATAATCCTTTCCCAGCAAATTCTAACTTGATTTCAATAAGCACTGGCGTTGTTGGAAACTCTAGAATCAATTGTCACATGGCCAAGGAGAAGGAATTTTCGATATCAAAAGAATAGAAGGAAGTAATTTTTATTGTGTGAAATTCATAATAAATGTCAGAGTGCAACCACTAGCTATAAAAAGGCACGAAATCCTCTTTATACAAAGCTTTCAAGCCAAGTTCACAGGATTTTAATGCGGAAAGCAGTGTGTATATTATTGATGGAGGCTACTTGCTGCACAGAGTCATCTGGAACAGGGGTTCAACTTTTTCATCAATTTGTGATAATTATGTAACATATGTTCGTACAAAGTACAAATCAACTGCTCTAGTCATTTTCGATAGGTATCCTGAAAATGAAATAATAGGAGACACTAAATGTTCAGAACGGGCCAAACGAATGCGGAAACAAATGTCAAGCGAAGTAATGTTTGATGAAACGATGATACCAACAGTTTCACAAGAAAAATTCGTGGTCAATCCGAAGAACAAGGATCGACTCATCTCCATCCTGATGAATAAGTTCTCCTCATTAAACATGGCATGCAAAAAAGCAGACAAAGATGCTGATTGTTTAATTGTGAACTCAGCTCTATCCTTGGCCGCAACACATCCGTCTGTGGTTGTCATAGGTGAAGATATCGATCTTTTCGTCACTTTAATAAGCATTTTCACCTTTGACAACTATATTTCCTAAAATCAGGAAAAGGGAAAGTAGCTGAAAGGATATTTTCTTCTCACACTGCTTTAGAAAAAACAATCGCCGATAATATTTTATTTGTACATGCCATGAGCAGATGTGGCATCACATCAACTATTATTATGGCATCACATCAACAACTATTATTAACTATTACAACTATTACTCTATTTAATTATGGTAAAATGAAGTTTGTGCAGACTTTGAAAAATAATCCTGATCTCCTCAAATTAATTGTAATTTTTAAGAACCCAGATATAATCCCTGAAGCTGTTCTGGGTGCAAGTAACTGCTTTCTTGTGGCATTGTATGGCTACCCAATATCTGCCTCGGATACACCATCCTTGAATAATGTTCGCTTCAAATGTTACATGAAATTTTCATTTAACAATAGTAGCAACATGGCTTCTCTTCCTCTAACCGAAGCAGCTGCCCAGCAGCATTCCCTAAGAGTTTACCATCAGATCCAACACTGGCTTGGCAATAAAAAGAGACCTCAAGACTGGGGTTAGGAAAGAACAATCAATGGGATCCAACCTGTCAAAACTCTAAAGCCCCCTGCACCTGACTCTATTCTGCGCAAGATATCATGCAAGTGCAAGAAGGGATACACGGGAAATTGCAGCTGTAGGAAGGCCAGACTGTTTTGTTCAGTGTTGTGTCTTCATTGTTGGGACAATTTCAATAACAGGAAGATTCAAGTAATTAATAGCGATGATAATGATGGTGCTGAACCAATACTGCCCGATCATTTAGTTGAGGCGTCTTTATCATTGCAAGTCAAGGAAGAGACAGATGATCTTCCAAAAGATATTGGACCATAAGCTTCAAAGCTAGCAAGATAAAATGAAAAGACTGGGTAATGTATGTAGATACTAAGATCATGTTTATGATTGTTGAGGTTGTATTATTATTAAGTTATCTTGACTTGTAAAGTTTAAAATGTTATATTTTTTTCATGTCATTATTTTTTCTTGGTTACTAGATACCAAGTTATTCAAATTAGTTAATATAAATTAATAAAGTTTAATTGAAAACTAAACTAAGTAGTTTTAGTTGTTCGTAAATAACATTTATTGTGAAAGGGTCTCTAAATCTCCATCAACATCAGCTTTTTTAGAGGTAATCAAGAAATTTTATTCATAACTAGAACTTATGCTCGGCGTTGCTCGGGACTAATTACTTTCATGTGTAATATAAAAGATGAAAAATTGATTTACCCAAGGAACATTATAGTAGAAAAAGTCTATTAATAGTAAGATAGTAAATTTTAGTGCATACAAATAGGAAGATTTGTTATTGTTGAAGCCGCGCTTGCAGGTAAATCAAAATTTCGCCAAACTTCAACCAGTTATAACGCCTAACGAAAAAATAGTATGGACATAAATTGTAGGGAATTTTGTGCTGATTATTTTGATATATGATGACAATATAAAAAAGTTGATAGTTTTTGAGTTATAAGCAAAAAACTGGGGGAAAAGTCAATATTTTCATGTTTTTTTAGCTATAACTGAAATTCCAACACAAAATTTTGGTGTGAAACCTCAGATTCGTAATCAGCACCCCAAAAAACATATAGGAGCAAAAAATTGCGACTCCACCAGAATTTGTTATAAAAAAACTATCTAATGACTGGACTATAATTTCAGTTATTGAAATTTGATTTTTTTAATAATTTGTGTAAAGTTATTCAAAGTATGTATTCATTGTTTGGGATATCCTGTACTTCTGAATTTTAAATTCTATGCACATGTTTATTGATTCAATTTTCTTTATTTTTCAGGTCTGTGATGGAAAAATTACTGCGCCCAGTGTAAAAGGTACGTAAGATATTTTGTTCTAGAAAAAGGAGCAAAAGAAGTTTCCGACCTGTTAAATGACATCTGCTCTCAGTGAATTTATTTCCCAGTAACATTTCACCAAAAAGAATTTTCACCTGTGCATTTTTAACTTTTGAAATTTTTCATTAAATAAAATTTAGAATTCCATTATAAATTTCACGCAATTGTTATGATGTTGTTACATATGTGGTGAGTTGTTTGCTCTGGGGTATATGTAGGGTGTTTTAGGATCAAATAACTAGTCTTTTATAAAAAAGACTAATTTACTTTATTAAAGCAATAAAAACATTTACATAAATTACATAGAAATGAATATTTACCAATGGCATTTAAATAGGAGGTAAAGTAAAATAAAGTCACGGCATTATTACTTATTACCAGACTATTTCCCAAAGCGGGAAGAGTATCGCCCAAGACCTGCTGCTTCCCCTTTCTCACGGACAACCTACTCTAGTAGTATCCAGGAATCGTCTGTTCAAGCTGTAATTGCCCCGTAGCGCTTGACAACAAACGGGCCAGCGTTGCGTAAGCTCCTGACCCAGGCAACAAAACATCATCGGCCAAACATCGCCTGCCGACGTTCACATTGTTGGGGCGACATCTTTCGCGACGCCGCCTGGTAGGTGGGCATGCATCACAGCTTCGCATTCGCCAATGGCTGGGAATAAATCGCCCCAAACGGTTTTACCAGCTTTAGCCGATGCATTTCCGACGATTACCCGATTATAGGGCGATAATGGGGCGAGGTCAAATTTACTAATTACCGACGTAAATTCAAGCATTTTAATCCGAGGTTCATGCTTTACTTTTTTTCACTCAAGCTTAATAATTACGCGTTACAAGTGATTTAATCAATAGACGAGAAAAGTTCATTGAAACAGACATTTCCTTTATGCAGTATACTCTAGATTATCCGTGCGCGGATTATCCGGTTTGCGAATTATCCGTGCTCATTCCGGAAAATTTTAAATAAACATTTTCACGCTTATCATGCATGTAAAATCGATGTTGATGTTCGATCGAGAGATTCATTCCGTGAAACTAGTGAGCCGTGATGGCGAAGGCTAAAGAATAATTTTTTTCTTTCTTTCTCCATGATTCAACCCCTAATTTTCTGAGAAATGAATCATCCACTTCATGCTGATTCATTCTCGTACGAACACGCTTCTCTCCGACACGTCATTTTTTAACTTCTTCGTCTTCTTTCACTTTCGCACATGTTCCTTCAGTTTTCCTTCAGTCAGTGTTTATCATCAGTTAGTAGCGTAAAATGTTTTACTGGCAAAAATGAGTGATGTGAAACGAAAACGAAACGTTTTAAATGTTAAACAAAAATTAGGAATCCTACAAAAACTTGATAATGGAGAATCAGCTAGTACTGATGCAGAAGATGTACTAAATGAGGGAAATACAATCCGTGGAAACTTTGTTAGACTATATGGGACAAAGAGGAATTGATTACGGTGACATTACTGCGGTTCGTTAAATATGTGTCGATATGCGACAAGAGATGAACAAACAGCAGAAGCAAAGACTCATCACAGATTTTTTTTAAGCAGCAAATACTGAAAGGAAAATTCCTAGTTTGATGTTATACAGCATGCAAATGTAAGTAATTTTTATATTTTTGTACTGATGCTGATTTTTTTTCTTTACTAAAACGGAGTTTTTGGATTATCCGTGTAATTTATTGAAGAAAAACAGCATTAAATATTTTTATTTCATTAATTTATAAAAGAACCCGTCTTTAAATTGAAAAATTTGTGGAGTAAATAACAACCTATGAAAATTATTTTACCTCAAATAATAAATTTAACTAAACTTTAAAATTTTTGATATACAAAATATTAACTATTGAAAGGTGTGCAGAATTCCCAGATATAAGACATTTTTAGAAAATTCCTTCCTCAATTTATCATAAGGTAATATTTATACGTCCAAACAGTAACTATAAATCTATTTACAGTGCTGTTGTAATATTAATTATGCCAATATTGCTTTCTTATTGAAATAAATATAAATTTTCAGTTTATTTGCTTCTTCATTTAAATCTCAAATTATAAAAAATTACGAGAGAGCAGTTTCACTTTTGTGCTTTACACACTGCTTGACCATTTTGATTCTTCACTCCCATTCATACTGTATCTTGATTTATTCATTAAGGAAACATAAATGTTTTCCAATTACTATGTTCATCAATAAATTCACTTTATTTGACTATTAAAAAATCTGGCCTTGAATATAATCCTGATAACAAGAACGACTAAATTACAAATAATAAAAAAGAACAAGATTTTGTAAAATACATTTCTTGGCAAGATAGAAAAATTTTTCACATATTTATTTATACGAGATCATTTTATTTTTCAAGATTTGTAGATATGATTATTCGATGGGATATGCCCCCCTCTCTGTCCTTTGCATAGACCAACAACTTCTTCACACTATTTTCTACGTCGTGGTCTGTCGTTTTCTCAAACATGGAGTGCTAACTCACCGACGTTGAAATACAAAAAAAAATAATAAAAATTTAATAAATAAAAGCTAGAATAAAAAATATTTTTTATAGATGTTTTATACTTTTCCATATAAGAATAATAGACAAAATCCAATCAAGAAAAGTGGAAAAAGAAAAAGAATCTAGAACGGCAAATAAAATTTAACCGATCTGCGTTGTCAAATTCACATTTTATTCTTAGTTTTTGTAAGAAATTACATGCAAACAATAACAGGGGTGATTACGGGTATGTATTCATTCATTATGCTCAGATCAGAAAATACCGGATTTCCAGTATAATACCGGAACACAATCACCCCTGCAATAAATAAAATACTTTCTTAATTATTAGAGAAAAATTTAATACAAATAATACTTTAAAGAGGAAACTATTAAGTTTACTTTTATGCAACTTGGTTTTCGTCAGAATGCCAAAATTTAGTATGATTATTCCAACTTTACAATGTTACTTATTAATATTTAAAGAAAATTTTCTTAAAATATATAAAACCCAAACCGAAAATAGAGTATTAAGTAACAATTTGGTAAAAAAATATATACATACCCATGAGAATTTTACAAATGTTGCTGAATCTTTAAAAAGCAAGTTTCAGTCCTCCATTCCCCTACAGTAGCAATGCATGCTTAATGGGTTTGGCGATATATTCTGCTGTATACGGCGAACTACGTTGTTTATTGTTGAGCTTCCAACAGACCCAAAATTCTTGCACTGAAAATATACGTAAGAAAAACAATTATAAGCCACATTTAAAAATAAACAATTGTAGTAGATATTAGCAGAAATTGGAAACTGCAAAGTATGATATAATTATAGAATTTTGAGGGCTAGATAATTTAATTTAAAATATATATATAATATGAAGAAGAAGAAGAAGAGAGAGAGAGAGAAGAGAGAGAGAGAAGAGAGAGAGAGAAGAGAGAGAAGAATATAAGAAGAAAAAAATTAAGAAAAAAAGAAGATATATATGAAAAAAACAATCATGAAAAAATGTATACTGAAATTGCTTTCAAATGCGAAACAATTATTCAACTGATGTAGATGCACATGGGCGAAGACAGAAAAAAGTGAATAATTAAATAATTAATAGCGCGGGGGCTTAAAAACCACTTTCAATCCATAAAGGCAAGTGAAACACATAACAATAACCCAAAAGTAGAAAATTAAAGAAATATATAAAAATTGTCAGAAAAATATACTGATTAAAAACAGTGAGGTTTGAGCCAGTAGAAAATAAAAATTCCACAATTTAGGAAGATGACGCAATACTCCGTCAACATAAGTATAAAGGCGTTAAAATCTATAGTAAAAATAAAATTAAGAAATGCAAACAGTGTCGGAGTACAAAATAATGTATAATCGAAAATAATTAAATGAGAAATTGCATTAACAAGTGAAATTTCCGCATAGTTAAAATTGGGTTGATGTGGTAAAGTTATGACGCTATAGCGGCCATGGCACTTCCAATAGGACGATCAAGCCTAAAAATAAAATAACTCATAAAAAGTTAACTACCGACTCAATCGAAACAAAAAATATATGAAATAAAACATGACGAGGTCTAGATTAAAAATGTTTGTCATTTTTTTAGAACACGATTAAAAAATGATAAACATGGATTACAAAGGATTGTGAAAATGCACTGACGCTATCTCAGAGCCGCCACGTTGGTCAATGAACACCATGATAGTTGAGAAAATGAAAATATGCAATAAAATGAAAACTAACTACCTTAGAAACACGGGACATGTGTCAAAATATTCAGGATATAATTCTGAAAACGAATAATCTAAAGTTAAACGGCAAAATAATAAAATTCCGCATACATAAAAACACTTACACTTTACGTATCGATATTACAAATCAATATTATTTAAAATATTAATTTAAGTTGATCTTAAATCATATTTGACATCATTTGTAAGGTAACAAAACTTAAACAGCACACTAAATTATTCAGATTCCTAACCACACTTCTAGCCAGGTTGTGGATCACTAAAAATTTTAATGGACTTTTTTCCTGAATTGGACTTGGGCTTTTTGCTTTGTTTCAAACTTTGGTTTTGGTTTTTCTTTCGGTGTTCCGGGAAATCAAACTCTTTTTGGCATTATTGCTAGAGTTTTGTGTTCAGAAAACACCGAATTTTATGCTTGCGCCCGTTCGGGATTTCCCTTGCTGATGACGCGTCCCGGACGTTGTCGTTTTTGTTCCTTTTTATTATTATTTTGGTTTTTCTTTTACAACGTGTTTTTAATGTTTTCTTTCTATGTTTTCTTTTATTAATATTTCTCACTTTTCGGTTGTACTGCTGCATTGGCGCATTCACCGCATTTGTGAAGTTTTTTCCTCATATTTAAATCTTTTATAGAATCTATTTCTTTTCACATTTAAATCTTTTTCAGATTCTATGTTTATCATATTTTGTCTTTTTCCTAAAGTTTACTTCTTTTGAAATTGCACTTCTTCATTTGAGTATTTTCTTAACTGTTATTGCATTTGTTTCTGGTTTTGTATATATATATACATAAAGAAAAGATTGTTTATTTAGAGAATCTTAAATTCAATAGTTGTAATAATAAAAGATGCAAAACTTGTGCAATGATTAATGTAGCTCAATTAGATAACAGTTCTGAATTTCTTTTTTGTAAAACTTATAATTGAATATATATGTTGAATTGTAAAATTTGTAATTTCAAGTATATTGGACAAACATCTAATAAAATTAACTTAAGAATAAATCAACACCGTTCAGTCACTAAAAAATTTTAAAACAAAAAAAATATTCATAATAAAATAGAAATTGGACATTTTCATGCACATGGTTTTGATAATGTTGATATTAGCATCATTAAGATAGTTCCTTACATAAAAAATAGATTATGATGGGAAAATTGTTTTATACAATACTACAACACTATTTATCCTTATGGACTTAATGTACTGTATTTTGGGAAAACATTTTGCAAGTTTAAAAAGGTAATGAATCTCATTACTTTTATAAAGTAGAAGCTTCTAATATCGAAAAAGGACATGGCAAATCTAGTATAGCTAGACACAAGAGAGATAATAGAAAACTTAAGATTATTAATGATGATTTATTGGTAATGTGTAAGAATTTTGATAAAGATTTTAACATAAAAAAGATAGAACGATATATGTTTTGATTAAATAAAAAAGAAATAAAAGCTAGTGGAGAATTAATTAAGAATAATAAGACAGACTCGCATGGATAGGATTTGATTAGAGATATCTTCAAATTTATTTATAAAAAATTTAATTTATCACATAACACTTCCAATAAGAAAGATATTGAATATTGTACCTTCCTTTTTATGAACAAAAAGTATGACAAATGTAAAGTTTCTGCTATATTAGATAAACATATTAATTGCTTCCCTATAAAAAAATATTAAAATTAAACGTGCATTTAAATATAACACACAATTAGGCAGAATGATTTTTAACTATAATAATATTAAGGAAAGTAATACGAGTGATGATTGTAAGTGAATAAAATATAATAATTTCTTGAATGAAGATCATGGACATGTAATTACTGGAGATTTGAATATTGTTGGAAATGAAAAACTGATTCAAAGTATCGAATGGCTATAGCTAATAGTAATGAAATTATTGAAAAGCAAATTAAAAAAGATATTGAGAAATTTATATTAAATATGGCAATTAAATATAGTCTGCCTCTGAGGCATTTAATGAATTTAGACATAAAATATTATTAGATCTTTTTAATTCTAATTTTAAATCTAATGATTTTAATAGATATCCTGATATTAAAAAACATATTAAAGAATTACAAACAGAATTTGTAATAGTCTATATAGACAAAGAGCCCAGTAATTTTGCTATAATTTGTAAATATTTTTTACAAAAAAATGCTTAGTGATCATATTATTAAAAGTGATATTTAAAAAGAGACAAAATTAGGTGAAAGGGAAATTTCTAATAGAATTCAAGCCTTACATAAAAAATTGGGAATTGATTATATTAAAAAGATTATCCTCACATTTTTCTTACACCAAAATTTCACAAGAGTCCTCTTAAATTCAGAAGTTTTACTAATGGCTGCAATACTTATAATATAACATCTGGCAAACTCTTGCAAAAATACATACAGACAGTGATAGAGAATTTAAGTAAGCAAAAAGATACAATTATAGTAAATAATAGTGTAGAGATATTAAATGTAATTAAAGATGTAGAAGTAACAAGTGTACATAGTTTTGACTTCCAGGATTTATTTAATAGTACAGATATTGAAGATTTGACTAATACCCTGGTAAATATACATAAAGATTATGATCTTAAAAAAGATATTAACATTAATAATTTTAAAAATCTTATTAATTTTCTTCTAAAAGAAAATTATATCTTTTTTGATAATAAGATTTTCCATCAAATTGAAGGATTACCTCAAGGAGGTCCAACTAGCAATAGTTTAGCAAATATTTATCTTCACTACTATGAGAAAGATTTGACTAATTATAGCCATAGTATATTATTCCGCTATATAGATGATTTAATATTATTCAATAAAGAAATAAACCTTAAGCCACATATTGACTTCTGTCCTGACTATTTAAAACTTATAAAAACTAATGACAATGAATTAGCTGCAGAATTTTTAGATCTAGATACTAAAATCATGGATAATAAATTAGTAGCAGATATCTTTGATAAAAGAAATGCATTTAATTTTCAAATTAATAAATTCCCTTTTCGGAATAGTAATCTTAGCATTTCTGTCTTCAAGAATTTAGTAAAAAATTATATAATTAGAAATAATAATTTAGTAACAGACATTGATATTAGAATTAAGAACATGAAAATTTTTTATTCCTTTGCACTAGATTATGGAATGCCTATAGGTTTTCTAAGAGTATATATAGATAAGAAATATTTAGGTCATTTAGAATAAAACATTCGTATTGGTTTATAAGGGAATATTTTTATTTCTATGATAGTGGGATAGTGTTTTCACATATTCTACTCGTAATGTGTAGTTTTATTCAAATTTGGCTATTGAGTTATTGGTTTCAGATTTATTACATAGATGGCGCCAGGATCTTTCAAGTGAAATTTTCCTTTTTAATAGACATTTTTACCAATTTTCAAATATTATCTAGATAAATAACTGTATTACATTTTTTAAAATGGTTTTGAGAATTTTAATATAGGTATCTTACTAATTCTTGATATCAAAAATTAATTGTATTATTTGGTCAATTTTGCTGTTTCATGGTAAGAATTTTGGTTGTGGCAACATGTGATCTCAACGTGATTGCATAAATTCTGGTAAGTATAAGAGGAGACACTGTTTAGTTCATGTTTATTGAAAAGTATGGGTATTTTATTGAAATTATATATATACTGTCTTTAGTGCAATATCACAGTGCAATATAATGATATATTACATATTTTTATCCTGAATTATAGCCGTTTATATACAGTTATGTTTTATTGTTAGGGTTAGTATAAGACTTTTCTTTCTAAATTCTTTCATTTTAGGGTAAATTACCCTGTTTGTTTTTTCAACAACAATAGTAACAAGGATGGTTTGTACAACAAAATTAATTTAACCTGGCTAAAGCTTGTCCACAGCCAAGCTGCTATTTTAATTGTTGATAACTCCATTTACTTGTTTGCCTATTTCAACCACTTTTCTTAACAATAGAGGTTTTTTACTATATATATATATATATATATATATATATATATATATATATATATATATATATATATATATATATATATATATATTTCAATAATAACTGTCTTCTTCTAATATGTATATGTATAATAATAATAAACATGCTATATATGTATGTGTATATGTATAACTAATATATATATGTTAACAACAATATATGTATATGCATAATATATATGTATATAATATAATAATAATAACTAATAATATACATAACTCTCTATATAATAATATATATATATATATATATATATATATATATGTAATAATAATAATAACCAATAACCAACAACCATATATATATAACCTTAATAATAACTAATATACTCTCCATCATAATAATATATATATATATAATAATAGTTAAATATTTTACAGACAATTAAATCTCAAATAACATTTTCAGTATATAA
Source organism: Araneus ventricosus (assembly GCA_013235015.1). Taxonomy (NCBI): domain Eukaryota; kingdom Metazoa; phylum Arthropoda; class Arachnida; order Araneae; family Araneidae; genus Araneus; species Araneus ventricosus. Next base: position 239,566 of record BGPR01001437.1, read on the forward strand.
GCCTATTAAACCAATAATTAAAATTAAATATAAAATAATGTTACCTTATTAATAATCATACAATGAAATACAGAAAGATAATTAGATTATAAACTATTACTATGAAATAGACAACCCAGAATTGGAATTCCAACAATCAAATGCCAATAGATCTTAGGAATCGATTATGTCGCCTTAAATTTGAATTTTAAAGGAGCCAACCTTCTGCGAAAGCCAATTGTTGGAAAAAGCAAAAAGTATAGGAGTAAATTTCCAAAATATTTCAAGATAAGAACGAGAAAATATAACTAAATGTTCCGCATTTATAGTGAAAATATTATAACTAAATTAGGTTATATATACTATACTAAAACATCATTAATAAATTAAACTATAAGTTTAATTTTTAAACTCATTATAGTAATTTATTTTAGAATGAGAATATACTTTAAATTATTTGATGCAATCTTATTCTAAAAATAGTGGCGTCATCTACCTATGTACTGATGTACTAGAATCTCTGTGACTTTCATAAATATGATAATGTATATATATATATATATATATATATATATATATATATATATATATATATATATATATTATTTCCCCATTTCCAGAATTTTAGATTTTTTTCATTTATTTTATTTGTAACAACACTTACAATTTTGACAAATGAAAAATATGAGTAGAGTACTTCTTTCCGTATTTTTTTTTATATTGCCCTGTTTACACAGAGGATTTTCTCAGGTAGAGTTGTTTTTGTTCGATCTGTAAAAGAGCGATACATACGTAACCATCTTTTGTCACTTCCCGTCTCTTTGGAGGAGATTCTTCTTCGCCACGATCACTTCTAGGAAATACTTTAATTTTCGAATCCTATTGGTCTTCTTCTTTCTCTTTTTCTTCAATATCCTCTAACATTCTTGTCGAAGCTGCAGGTATCGTGGAATCGAAATCAGAGAAATTTTTTTACACATCAGAGATATCGATTATCTTAGCACTTCATCAGGTTCGGTATTATCAAGTATTTCAAGTTTCAGTAGCGGAGAGTAAGAGGAGAGAGGGGGTCAGTCGCCATCTAATTTTCTGGAAAAATCATATTTTTTTTCCTTTTTTGCTGCTTAAAACTAGAAATCATTAAAAAATCAATAATATTCGGAAAAAATAGCTAAATTTGTAGCAAAATTTATAAATTTTGTTTTTAACCCTCTATATTCCCGGCTATTTTTAAATATCAGTAATTTTTTTGCCCCTTACTTTTTCTCTCAATCGCCTCCACTGTCTAGTTTTACCGGCTCTCTATCATCAGGTATTTTGAGTTTCACCGTATTATCGAAGACCGGCTCGTTGTCATCATTTGATTTTGATGGAGATTTCTTCCACCATTTCAGCAAAGTCCTTTAAGTGTAGCAAAATTCAGAGAACGACTGATTCTCGAATACGAAATGTGCGTTGGTTCTATAGAAGAGGTTTATAAAAACGAACAACAAACTCTCTCCACGATATTTATAGAAAGAAGCCCACCCAAATTTGAACTTCGAAGTATTGTAGAATTATTACCATTTCTTTAAATGGGATATCTTCGTACTTATTTATTTTTGGAATCCTAAGTTGAAATAGAATGAGGAATGATTAAATCTATCAATGGATCAGATAACAAAAATTAGCAGATTAATAATTAAAAAGATAATTTTAAATTATATACACAGAAACAACATGTTAGCCACGAATAACAAAAATAACAGATTAATAATCAAGAATAGTATTTTAAATTATGTACATAGAAACAACATGTTAGTCTGAAATATCAAAAATAAGTTCACTAACATTAAACAATTTAATAATTATGCATTGAAGTATGGTTTTCAAAAAAAGTTTACATGCTTTTATAAATGGGGAAGATTTAAGTTCCATAGATGAGCTGGAAATAGTTACTTCTTATTTAATTTTTCATATTTATTTTAAGTAATTCTAAGATTATTTATCTATTTTTTAATTTTAAGCCTTATATATTTAAAAAAAATTCTTTCTGAATGAAAATAGCGACACACACAATTTTAAAAATGTTAATTTTTCTGTTATTTTTCTTTAAAAATAAAATTGTTTATTATAGTTATTATATTAATTTATACTTATTTTTATTTTTAAATTTTTAAAAATGTTTTGATTATCTATATATATAAAACGCTTATGTGGACGCAAAATCAGGCCAGTTTTGTTAATCGTATTTTGTCAACACCTCGCATGTATCATTTGTTTGCATCTGTGGTAGTGATGTGTCGGATTTGTTCCTTTCATGGACTCGGATCCGCGGATTTAAGTCCGGCTGCTTTTCTGGATCCAAAACGTAAATGAATTTATTGCCCATAATTACTATATTAATAACGCTTTTATTATGGAACTTGTATTTTAATATAATTATAAAACATAATCAATAACATTATAATTATAATTAGATAATTAATTATACTGATAATGATTTTTATAATTAATTTTAATTACTGATTATAATTTTTAATTAACATTTCTGTTAAATATTTAAAATTCCGGTAATGAATTTAATGAAACTTGGTAGAATCTTCAGTATTGTGAGACACTTTGATTTCTATTATCTGGTTAGTATTTCCTATGAATTTCATTTAATTTGTTGGAAACAATATTAAGTTCATCCAGAAAGTAAGTACCGTTTGCGCATATCTCTCTCGTATCTTATAGCACGAAGGTCGCGCATGAGTAGATACATCCTTCAACTCGAGAACGAATTAGCCTAGACATTTTGTTTGTTTACGTTAACGTATGAAGTCATTGTTTGACTGTAATCAGGTTTAAAACAATCAATCGGCCCGCCAGCTGTGAAATAAGAGTTGTTATCAAGTTTTTATAGGCGATAAATGTTCGAACTTGTGAAAGTCAGTCCGGAACTAGCTCCATACGACTTCCATTTGTTTTCTCATCTCAAGAAATTTCTTTCCGGCAACCAAATTGCAAGTAATGATGAGATCAAGATAAACGTCCAGAACTGGTCCAGGTCGCAGGCGGCAGAATTCTACGAAGTTGGTATGTTGCAATTAGTGCCAAGATATGACAAATGCCTTAATTCGCATGATGAATATATCGAAAGTAGTTTATGGTGTGTAGATTTTTCTGTAATAAAATACAAATGAAAACAAATTGCTAATATTTTTAATACCCAAACTGTACTTACTTTCCGGATGAGTTTTGCATTTACTTAAGTGTTCAGTAATGAAATTTCAGCTCAGATTTCTTTTGAATTAAATATCAAGTTCCCAATCATGATGAGCTCCATACAGTATAAAATCTTTTTATCATAATCAAGGAATATAAAACTACTCTTTGCAGTTATCAAAGATCCAGTGCTGTAAAAATCTGTTATATTGACAAAATGACATTTTTTAGTAAATTCCTGGTAATTGAATCAATTGATTTTAAATTTTGAGCAAATTATAGATCTCATTTTTATCTGCCATACTGATCGCGTGTTTACGTAGAAAGGTCGGGTTCGACACTCAGCGGGCATAGACGTTGAATGGCTAATGTTTTGAAAATTTTAATTTCGGATATTCTTTAGGACTGTTCATTAAATAGGGAGAAGAGGTCTTGTGCAAGTGAACCGATGTGAGGGAAGGAGGTTAGCATTAATGTACATCAAATAGGTGTGTTGCCCCACCACCACCACTTCGTTCAACATTTATACAATACTACCCTTGTATAATTATTTAATGTACATGAGATTATTCTGAAGTTTTTTGTTTCAGCACTTTTAATTGATTTCACCATTACAATAAGGGATTTTGCAAATACTTAATTTTTCCTGCTCCTCTATTTTCAAAACTATTGATGCGACAAATAGGTGGGATTATTTTTGTGGGAAATGTAATGTAGTTTAATTTTGTAATTATGTGTTTTTCGCTAGAATCCATAGTTTTCGAGATATTTAAGAAAAACTGCGAAATCACCCTTTGAACTACCTGTATCCCCCACGCACTCCCCATTGGCGGGGAATGCGACAACAGCTGCGCCAAATTTAAAAACTACACCATTTTTTTCTATTTTTCCTTCGTTTTTTGTACTATATCCTTTGTTACTTCCAGGTGGGAAGTCAGGGAGGGGAAGTCAGAGTAATCTGGAAATAATCATTATTTAGATTCTTTTATTTGTTGAAAGAAAAGCACATGACAGAGAAAATTGCATTTACAAAATGCTATAAACAACAAACACACAAAGAACAAAAGCCACAGCGAGTAAATGATAAAGAAATGCTACAGAAAATAAAAAGTTCAACGCACAGAATGCACAAAATCATAAAAACTTTGCAAACACATATATAATTAAAAAAGAAAACACATAATCACAAAAACAATAAAACACACTATGTGTTTGGTCCATTTGATTAATGGACTGTAAATACGAAACGACAGTTGATTTAGACGAATTCCATAATTTTTAGTGATTTATTGAGTATGATGCTCCCGAATGGAGAGATCCGACCAACACGAACGAATGGCAGAAGCCACTCCGACAAAAACAAACATTCTTACAAATTAACCGCCAAACTGACGTTGGGGTTACGGTTAAACACAAATCTTTGCAATACAGGCGCCAACATACCGCCCGACTTTGAAATATTATTATTTGAAACAAATGAATTCAACAAATAATTACAATAGTTGTTCACAAATTATACAATGAAGCAATTCAAAATTTTAAATAAAGTAACTAATATTATTTACCATACGAATATGAGACATTCACTTAAAATACAGTAAGAAAACAATTCAATTAATATACAATTTTAGGTAGTATTTTCAGGTAATAAACATACATTTGAAATATTACGTTTAAAAATACCATTAGCTGTTTTGACTAATGTAACTCGTACTTTTCCATCTTTTCCTGATATTACTTCATGAATTCTACTCATTGACCAAGAACAAATTGGTATATTTTCGTCCTTTAAAAGTACAAGACTACCTTTTTCTATAGTATTTTTCTGAAATTTGCATTTTCCACGCTGTTGGAAATTATTTAGATATTCTCTGGACCATTTTTGCCAAATAATTTGGTTCCATTTTTGTACTTTGTGCCAGCTAGGAAGTATGTTATTGGGAACAATAACTAATAGAGGTTCCGGAATAGAACTAATTGGTCGATCTATTAAGAAGTGTCCTGGTGTTAAGGTCGAAAAGTCGTTTCGATCGGATGATAATGGAATGAGTGGCCTACTATTAAGAATACCTTCAATTTGATTTATAACTTTTAAAAATTCTTCAATAGTTAATTTTAAATTTCCTACAGTTCTTTTATAATGGTGTCTAAACGATTTCACTCCAGCCTCCCAGAGACCGCCGAAATTGGGATATCTAGGAGGAAGAACTTCCACGAAATTGATTGCGAAACCAATTAAGAAGCTAGATTATCAGGAAGTTTATTAAATTGTTGGTAAAACTTTCTAAGTTCCGAATTGGCACCAATGAAATTTGTAGCATTGTCCGAAAATATTGTTGTGCAAATGCCACGACGAGCAAAGAACCTTTTTAATGTGGCAATTAAAGCATCCCTATTAGCACACAAATAACAAGGGATGCCTTCAGTGTAACGGGAAATGCCGAAATATTCTGATACGACGTATCTCGTTATTCAGCGCAATTTTGGCGAAAAACAAGCAAGAATCGCAAGTTTCGCAAATTTCAAGATTTATTATAATTGTATCAACCGTTCAGTATTTTGTAATGACGTCAGCAGTTCCTCTTTCTGTGATTGGGGTAATTTAACTGTACTATGAATGAAACCCTCATTTACCCAAAGAGCAGGCCTCGTTTCCCCTCCTGGTAGGAGGTCTTTATGTCCTTCCGAAAGGGAGGAATCTCGTCCGTGGAATGGAAGCATATGGTTTTTTCCAAGAAACCTGCTATTTTACTCTTTGCTGATTCATTTTGCAAAATGAAAATCGACTATACTGATTTATTTAATGAAATCAAAATTTGTCATCGAATTTGGCCTTCCAGGATTACAGTAAAGCTCCATTTATACGTCGTTTCATCACAGTCCTAATTCATACATATGCAATGTAATTCGTTTCAATTATACATCTTTTCATTTATACGTCGTTTTACGTCAGTCCTTTGAAAGACTAATAAACGGTGCTCTATAACAATACAACAATATACAACAACGGATTTTTTTAAATGAAAAGATTAGTCTGGAGGGGGCTGAGGTCAAAAAAATTTTATATCGTCGTGACGAATGCCGAACCTCATGGCGTATATAAGTCAAAATGCTTTAACTTTAGACTTTATTCATCTGATAATAAGTATCATAAAGAACGCTACAATGCGTTCGATAATTTAATAAAAAAACACAATGAAATAACTAGACAAAAAAATTGATTTCTACAGCGTCAACGCTACAAGTACAAGTGGAATGACTACAAAAATGAGAAAATTTTCGACCCTATCAAGTTAAAAAGAAATATTGTCACAGTTTTTGTATTATTATTTTTGAAAAAAGGTAGATTAAGAACAAATAGATGCAATGATTTTTAAATAAAACCAAGAATTCGGTTTTAGCTCTGGGAAGGGCTGCAGTTCCATAGCACAATCCCTGAATTTGTCACGAGAGCAATCGCTTCGTCAAGCTAATTGCAAAGAGCCTTAGGCCCTCTATTTCCCCGACAAGCAGTGTTGCATCCTTACAATGGGAGAAGGGGGAACTGTCTTTGAGGGCCACGCGTGTCTGCAATCACCCCCGCCTCTTCACCCCCACATAAGGGTATGCTTTTGTCAAATTTTAGTCTTGGATGGGGTCCGAGGTCATAGGTCAGCTCGGGGAAGTACTGGAACTGCAGTTGCGAAGTTAACAGAGGAACCGCGCTTCGAAATGTTTGACATGTTTACGATTTGCTTTATATTGAGGACAGGATTCTTTGGAAACGGAACATCAACTCTCCAGTGATCCAATAAATGTTTTGCGCGAAGCGGGAATGATTCTAAGAAAGTTGAAAAACGTTTGGTTGGAAAATAATGTTATTGTAGAAACTGATAATGATAAATAAAAGTTCTTGCCTTATTTTGGAATATTAAGACCAATACTTTAAATATTAGAAAAAAATTATTCAACATTTTAAATATACTAAGCGACACATCCTTAAGATTGTTGCTAAAACATTTGATCCGGTTGGATTTATTTTTCTGTTTGTAATTAGAGTGAAATGTTTATTGCAGCAATTTTGATAATCTCCTGATGTATCCATGGATTTTTGGGCCTTGGGTCCTTTGGGACTTTTAAAAAGAGTATTATCTAAACGCCTAAAGAGTATTACTAAAAGCCTTTTGTGGTCTTTGGAAAGCTGTTTAAGAGGAAAGGGAAAAATACCTCTTCCGATGTACAAAAGGCATTTACGGCATTTCATACAAGTTACGGTGCAGAAAGATATTTAAGACTAAGGGTTATCAAACTGAATATTTAAAACACAAAAAAAATTATGTAAAATAGCTCTTAAAATACCATAAAAAAAGTCTAAAAATGTGCGAACAGCCTCTGAACCTGATATTTAACAATAAAATCAAATGCATTTTAAAATGAAAAAAAATTGTTAAAAATACGCATGAGAATATGAAAATTATCTCATCCTATATTTAAAGTCTGAAAATTTTTCCAACAAATTTATAGAAAGAGTTTAATTCAGATTGGATTAACCCTATGGGCCCTATCCCGCCTCAAACCGCCTCATTCGACACAACAGGGACTCAGGCGGTTTCGGACGCCTGGGTGAATTTTGCGGGAGAAAATCAGTTCCTTTCTTTGTTGACAATTGATTGCGCAACCGAAGGTGTCGTCCTGGAATTTCTGTAGAGAAAGGGAGGATTTCGTTCTGATTTCATGAATGAAAATTTACTCCAGTTTTTGAGGCACTTGAATTCTGACTCTAGCCGTGTGCAAAGAGTTAAAAACCTTACTTTTTATTATTTAATTTTTATTAATGATTTATTGATTTTATAGAGATATATCCATACGCTTAAAAAAATTTATTCATTTCAAATATCTATAGAAAATAGTTCACATTATTTTCAAATTGTGGATTCAAAAAGATTGTGGTGAACAAGTCTCTAAAAACTAAAATTTTAAGGCTTTCTGAACTTATAGATATATATCTAAACTTACGTATGTACACTAAACTTACATTTTAAGCACAGCAACATCTTCCTCACCAGTCCAATGCTTTTTCCAAACCAATTTTAAAAAAGACTGTTAAATTATTTAATATAACCATCAAAAAGCAATATAAAAGCTGTAAATATTACAGATTTATCCAAAATTCTGATTAAGACCGTAAATATGCATGATTTTTAATTATTAAATTATTCTTTTTATTCTCTTTCACAAGGTCACAGTAGCCTAGTGGTAAGATCTCGGCTTCGCAACCGGTGGTATCCAGGTTCGAATCCCGATTCACTAACTACCGCCGTATTTTTAGGCCTGGCACACGTTAAGTATATCGGAGTCAGATGTGCTTATGCGGGTAGGGCGCGGAAGTTTGGAGAAGGAGGTGCCAGCTCAGGCGTCCTCTTTGTTATGCAAACGCAGTTCAAAATTACTAATTCGTTTCCGAAATAAACCTCGAGTTGCTTTAAATGGTTGTTAATATAACTAAACTAGACTATAATAAAGTATTTTTTTTCACAGCTGATCTACTATATTAATTGAAAGATTAGATTATAATTTTAGGCTTTGTTTCTAATTAATCATATTTATAAAACTTCCTTTTTTATCATTGATTTCTTTGTGCTTTTACACTTGTTTGAATTTCTATTGATTTAATTTATAGTAGCAGAATGAGAACTTTATTCATTCTCGTTCTTTTATTGTTGGAATAGTCTTTCAAAGGTTATAATATTAATAATAATAAATAAGAATTATGATTTTAAATATTAATAAGTTTATAAATATTAATAATTAATTATAATAAATATTAATAATTTTTGAAATACTTTGAATGAAATATTTTCAGAAGCCCTGTAAATATTATTTATGAATTAGACAGCAAGGAATTCTGTTAATCATATGAAAAATAAAAATTCCTATAAGAGATTGGAAACATACAATACGGAGACAATAGGGAAACTTAAATTGTAGGAGAAACTGACTCTGCAGGAACTGGATTTCCAAACTGCAGTTTTCTCGCTAATCACTTAACAGTTTTATATATTTATCCATTTAGAAAACGTTCTACGATCTTCAAAATGATTTAAAGCCTTTAAAAATTGTTCTCTTACGATCACTAAAGGCACGAGATAAGAAATACTTAAATAATGGAAATAATTCAGACGGAATAAAATTTTTATTTTTGACATGGTATAAATCAAAATTCTCGGAATATAGACCATATCTTATTATTTTAATAGGAAATAGGAATTAACCAGAGAAAATTTTCGAGTTACGAATTTGAGCTAAAAACTTTGCAATTAGCCATCACAGTAAAAGATTCTTTAAAATACTTTCCAGGAATTAAAAAATTATCCAAGGGTTATTTTTAAGGATCTGAGGAAGATGACATCAATATTATTATCACAGTACATGCCAACAAAAGTTTAAAAAAAGTATATGCACCAGTCAGTTTCGATTTATTATTATTTTTTTTGTTTTGTTTCATTAGTTTTCTTTTTCCACGAGAAGTTTTTATGTCTAACAGCACAGTAACTTTCTCGAATAATAATTATTTTTTAAATTCTTATCTCAATAATTGCAACGCTTTCTAATAATCACAGAAAATTACTTGCTAATTCGTAAAATCTCTTTTCAACTGTACTGTATTAGGGGAAGAATTCTAACATTTTTAGTGTTCTATGGAAATATTATACATAATAATACTCTCGTTAAAACTTTGTCTCTGTAAAGTGAATGTACTGAAATAAAATGAAGATATAAATGTATCACGAAATATTGATACAATAATTAGAAAACTTACTATGATTCACGAACAAATTTATTCTATATTTTCAGTGTTTGAAACTTTTTTTTGTCATTTCCAGTAAAGAGAAATAATTAGTTAAGGAATCGATAAATAGTAGAATATTATTCAGAATTTTTTTCAGAAGAATAAGAATGTTTATATGCTTGAATTGCAAATACTTCTAAATTCAGTGAAAAATGCTTGTTTATAGTAAATATTTCAAAAGCAACGTTTACATTATGAAATGTTCGACCTTCAAGTTTGAAAGTTGTTCGTCTCATTCTGAACCTTGCGAAATTGAAGATGGATATACTCAAACGAACATAAATAATGAACATTTGGATTAATTAATGTTACTCTTTTCTTCAAAATACATGGTGAGATATACTAGGCATTCGCGATGTTGTGAACAAATGGTCTCAATTAAAGTTCTGTAAAATAAAGTTTAGACCAAATTTTGATTTAAAGAAAACCTCTATAAGATTTATTTATTTTTCATAAAAAAATTTTATCTTGATATAAATTTTTGTATTTATTTTATTCATGAAATTTGTTTTATTTATATATTATTAATTCTTTGTCCTGTTCCCTCACTATTTTCTTATCTCTTTGATCTTGCATGCAATACAATCTTCCAATTTTCAGTTAAAAATAAGATTAATAGAAAATGCGTATTTCACTTCTCAATGAGCAAGCTTGCATATGCAATATGAAAATATTTGCTTTTTTCAGTCGGCAAAGTTCATCAGTGAAGTCGGCATTTGGTCTCATATTATTGTTAAAAAAGATTTTTTATGCCGTCTTAAAATTGAAAAAAAAATTCTTTTCAATGATACTAATTTAATTGTCATACATTTTCTTTCCTTAATTTTCACATTTTTTTAGAATTTTTTTATATAGCATTTTTAACAATACATTTCATGGCAGTAAAATTAAAACGGTTCATTGCTTCTACAGATAATTCAATCGCTTTGTTTTCTTTAATTGCTAAAAGCTATAAAATGTAGATTCTGTTTATTTTTTCATATTCTTTGCAATCATAAATAGTTATTCAGTTTTCATTTCATTTCAAAAAAATTTTTTGTATTATCTATAAAAGATCTCCTCATTTTAATGCTAGAATCAAATTCGCATTTTTCATGAAGCGAATGTTTCTAAGCATCAAACGAATGAAAGCGTTTCGAGCCGTGCTATTGACTTCACAACCACCTCTTGTAGAGACAAGACAAGATAATGTATTGAGGGGCAAAGCTACGACTTTCCCCTCTATGGAAGTTATAGAGACCTGGCGAAACGTGGGAGACGTCTGAATGAGATACATTGTGTCTTCCTTGGAAGAAATAAAGGCGTGTCGTGTCTCCTGACTCCCCTAGTCTCGGTTTAGGGGTTACCGAAAGAACTTCAACCATTCACAGATGTCGCCGCCAAACACATTATTATTCGAGCCGAATCCCGTAGAATAACAAGAAGGAGAATCCAGAATATTATTCTTAAAATATTGGCCGTTTTTCTTGTGCTAATAGAGATCAGAGGTTAAATCGGTGAGGATTTCTAAATGAACAGCTCGAGTAGAAAAACAAACAAATATTGATACATAAACTTGATTGAATATACCTTTGCGCTGATTTTTATATTTAATATAAAATGGTCCACAAAGATCTATACCAGTATTGGTAAAAGGGGAATTAACTGCTACTCTTTCCTTAGGCAAAGATGCCATTATTCGCTCTTCAAGTTTCGGTTTAGCTTTATACAGATTCGGCGCCATCGGGGGAAATTGCCCCCCCCCCCCTTTCGGCGAGAAATTAAGACTTTCGTCGGCAAAAGTCTTTGCGATTTTTGGAGATGTTGAGAGCAGGATATCAAGGAATCTAATAATTTTAATTCCATCTTTAAGTTATTATATAATAAACGGTCTGTATAAGCGATTTGTGTCCGAATTTGAGAACTGATTAACGGTTAAGTCAACACAATGATCTACATCCTTTTAAATTGTAGTCCATTCGATCAGTAGTCCGTACCACATTTTACAGAATAACCGACAAGGTGACAAGTGAATCAGATGTCGCATTTTGCCGACTGTTTTCAGTCGGTCGGTTAAGAAATCTACAAGACGGATGAAAATTTGAATATTTTGTTTTTTCTATCGACAGTTTCGATTACTTTTCGGCGGAATTATTAGGTAAAACTAAAGTATCTGTATTGCACAAGAGTGCGGCTATACATTGTGGTCATTCCTCTCTACTGCCATTCTTATTCGGCATGGAATTTTTCGGCCCATAGACATAATCTTAAAATAAAATCTATTAACGACCACTCAAACCCCTGTGAGCAGTCGGGTTTGTCGCGGTTCAACTTCAATGAAATACTTTCCTTATACTTATATAGAAAAAATACTTACATAGAAAAAAATATTCATGCACTCAAACACAACACCGGAAATCAGATAGAAATTAATCATTTCTCTTCCAATTTGAAAAGAAAAGTGAATTTAGCACTCTACCGGGTTTCGGCATTAAAGAGTTCATTTGTGCCTTTCCGGTGCTGATTCGAAATCTGCCAAAAAATTTGTTAATATGGTCGCGGCCATCAGTGAATTAAACCTGCAGCTCAAAGACTTTAGGAAAAATAGACGATATTATTGCCTTTCCTCAACAACTACCGACGAAACAATCATAGATATATTTTTACAATTAGAAAAAGCATTCCAAAGGTGACCTCCGAAAGAGCTAAAAGACGCAAGCAGACACAAATTTTATCTTTTTCTTCTAAAAACAAAAAACAAAAAGATAGGAATATATATAAAGAGCAATTTTCGGATAAAGTACTTCTTTTGTTTGGATAATTTTTAAAATTAGATTTATCAGAAATGACGAATTGGGTCTTATTTAAATATTTTATACACCCCACCCAAACATAATAACCTTTTAGAGCGGCCAATTTTCGTTGGAAAGGTGGGTGACCACTTATCAGTATGAAAATGACGCGACAAATTTTATGTCATGTAGACGAAAATTTTACATGGATTATAAATAGCAAAAATAAAGTTATCAAATTTATTAAAAATAATAAAATAGATACAATCGAAACCTAAGATTTCCAAGATCTCTTCACAAGCATCCCATTAGATAAATTACAAGAAGACTTAACGAATTATTTCTACGACCTAAAAAACCTGCTTAACAACAAAAGTAACTTCTGGAAGATATTACAAATTATACTATATTTATAATAACTTTATTTTTAATGGGAAAAATATCTTCCAGCAAATTAAAGGCATCCCACAAGGAACCAGCTTTTCGTGTCTACTGGCCAATTTGTTTCTACACTTTTTTGAACGTAATATCGCTATTAGTTTGAATTCAGCTTTAAGATTCAATGAACACCTCACTATATTAAACCATAAAGATTTCAATGCAACTTATAATAATCTGTATTCAAATGAACTTAAATTAATCCAAACCAATAATTTTCTGGAACCTGTTATTTTTCTGCATCTAATTATTGATAGCCAAAATACTTTAAAAATACATATTTTTCAAAAGAAACGAGTTTAAAATCAACGACAGCAGATATATTTTTTGGAACTCAAATATCTCTTCTAAAATTTATAAAAACACTATCATAAATCAACTCATTAGGATTGACAAAACATGCAACTATTAAAAAACAAATTCAGCACTTTCGAAATAACATTAGTAGTAATAACTTCAAATTGTGATATACACTTAACCCATGTCCTTTTAGAAGCTCTGCATCTGTTCTGTTCATTGTCTACATGAACGTCTTTAATAGAGTCAAGTAACTGCATGTGTCATCTTAAATCTAATTTCACGTCGTCGGCACCTTTCTTATTTCTTATGCAAAATTCGCATTTGATTTCAGTATGAAAATGATTCAACACATTTTACGTCTTGCAGCATGTTAGCTGGATTAAAACATGCTGATAAAAATAATTAAAACACAACAAACATAATCATTGAACTTACTAAATATGTTTCAAAATATAATTACTACCTTAGAGGACTTCGTTTACAGATTTCACGGAAAAATTGATGAAACAAAAAAGAAAGTAAAATAAATTAGGACATTTGGAGTTAAGATAACCATATTGTCGTGTTTTCCCTCCAAAACGGAGGCACTTTCATGGCAATACGGGAAACTTCGGAATGCGAAATGGACTGACCGTCCGATGAATCATTGGATTCATTCATTACTTACGCGTTCTCAGAAAATTAATACATCACTTCCGGGTCACCAGTTTGGCGTTAAGACAGAGTGCCGAAAGTGTGGTTGCAATAAAAAGATGATTTAAATTATATACATTTAATTTACATTATTTACATGACGAAAGCTTATGCGAACATCATCGCATCTCGCGGATGCAATCTGGAATGATAACAATGTTGCCAGATACAAAAGATACATTTTACATTTCAATAATAAATGAGTGGCTTGACGCCAGCGCCGCCACAGACATTACCTTAGCTTTCAATATTGGAAGTAAAACACGGGATTAAATATTATTTGTATAAACACTGGGAACGGTTTGAATCAGATTGCAACAATGAAAGGTATTGTTTTAAATTATGCCTAAAACTATTTTTACAAATTTATTAAAATTAGAGAAAAAATAAGACAACTTCATTGATATAATTTTTACAAAAGAGGTTTTTAATTTTCAAATGGTGGCTGGTACTGATCAAAAATACTATTTTAAACTTGCATAATAAATGTGGAGCATTCTGATTTGTTAGCTATGCTTGCAAAGTGCGATGAATTGGTAAAATTTGTCCAGTTAATGAGACTGGGAACACAGTCAAGGTTTCCCCTACCAGAGAATAGTGTTTTTGCGATTTTTCTCGAAAAGGAAGAATTAAGATGGAAAAGCAACCATTGAAGATGTATTTAGGGTCGTGAGGTTTCATTTAAAATAAAAATTGGAGAAATCGATCCAGTGGTTGGGGGGACTATCTCAAGATTTTTTCCCATTGAGAATGTGCAGTGAAGAAGTGTTTTTAGGATATCTTAATATTATATAATTATTATAAAATTGTACAATATTAAGAACTTTTGATGGCACGAAATATGTTATTTTTGGAACAATCAACAAATCTATTACAGATGAAAAGTATGAATTTCCATTACAAATCATAGTACTAGCTATCCACTTTGCAATAGTTGTTGATCCGCTAAAACCGCTTATTGGAACATTTATTTTTCGCCTACTTAATTCTAATTCTGCGGCGAACTGACACGATAAAAAATTTGATTGGAATCCACAGTCCAGCAGGACTCTTCCTTGGACATAGCTACTCCTACTTGGAGAATATACCCAAACAACAGCTGTTGAATGAAGAGCAGCATTTTTTATTTTATTTGTTGATGAAAGTGTATGCAGGGTTGATTCTCCTCCTACGGCAGGGGTCGAAAGGTCGGGATTCACCGGATGCGAAAGGGACGGCGTCTCGCCCGTCTGCAATGTTGGCGTCATATCTACATTGGGAGCACTTCTAATATTTTGATTTCGACATAAAAGACGATTATGTTTACCCTGACAAAAGGGGCAGCGATATTTAGATTTGCAATCAAAAAAAAATTATGGGAATTATAGAGACAATTTAGACAAAGTTTATGCTTCTTACTTAAATCGAATCTTTGTAAAAGGGTCATTTCGAGAAAGGCAGAACAATTATAAATGGCATGACCACCTTTGCACGACACACATATATTTTTACTTGTTGATTTCAGCATAAAGTTTTTATTTTTACCATAGTATGTTATTTTCACTCTTGTTTGTTGATGAGTTACATTTATATTTTCTAGGACTTGTGAACGTTTTCGCAGGAACTCAATAAACTTATCCTAATTAGGCAATTCATTAGTTTTTAAAGACATTTCATATTGTTTTCGAGTTACTTTATCAATTTTTTGAATGACGACATTAATTAGAATTTGGGGTACTAATTCATTTGCTTCTAATTCAAGAAGTTTCAAACCTCTTAAACTCTTATTTATTGTTTCCACCATATTTCTCAAGTCTTTAGAAGATTCAAATGATTTTTTTCAATATTTAATATATTCAAAATATGATTTATTATTTATTATTTTCATATATATCAATTAATACCTTCATCAAAGAATTAAAGGTATCTTCTTGAGTTTCCACCAGCTTAGCATCTCCTTTCAACACTGATCTCAAATAAAACAATTTTTGATTTTCATTTAAGGTGGAATTATTAGTTATTAAACTATAAAATTGTGCTTTAAAATTACTCCAGTTATCAATATTTCCATTGAATTCAGGTAAGCTTACATGAGGCAGTTTTACAAAAACCACCCTAGGTATTCTACTTTTATGCATTTGAACATTGCCAACAGTATTCAACTGGAATAATATTTTTTGAAAGCTTACCTTTAAATATTCCAAGACATCTTCCATCTTTTCGAATTCAGCGTCGTTATCCGCTATTTGTTCATCTTCGGTAATATCGTAGTAATCCAATTTTAAACATTCTATTTTTGCACATAATTCTAGCACACTGTCTAATTTGCTTTGTATCATAAAAATGTCATTGTTTGACGCTTGGTTCAAATACACTTGCAGTTTTTATATTTTCGATTGAAAGTTTGTCACACGAAGGTTGCACTTCCATTTTAATTGAGAAAACGGTTCTTCGTCTGAAGAGACCGACATACTTTTTTTTTCTTCTTCGAAAGAAAATTCACGATTTTTTAACAACAACAAGTCAGGCGCGACTGGACCAATTTTATGTTTGGTCCGCTTGATTAATGGACTGTAAATACGAAACGACAGTTTATTTAGACGAATTCCATAATTTTTAGTGATTTATTGAGTATGATGCTCCCGAATGGAGACATCCGACCAACACGAACAAATGGCGGAAGCCAATCTGACAAAAACAAACATGCTTACAGAATAACCGCCAAACTGGCGTTGGAGTTACAATTAAGCACAAATCTTTGCAATACAGGCGCCAACGCTATGATTCTAAAAGTCGTATTTTTAAAGTAATTTAAAACATTATATTAAAAGACTCCTAGACCGTCCTTCTTTTCATTAATTCAATAAATCAATGATAATTTGTAAAAAAAAACTAACTTTTTTATAAAAAAAGTTTTGAAGCATTTTTCATCTTTTTACTAAATATATCACTCGCACTTTAAAGAAAACTATATCGCCTTTTCCTTAATGTTGAAATTTTAACGTTTGTAAACAAAATTAAATCTAAAAAACAGTCAATTTTTGTTGAAAAATAATAACTTAGACATTTTGTCCCATTTTAAAGTAATTACTTTTGAACTCTAATTTCATAATTTATTCTAACTAAGATACACTATATGCCCAAAAGTATCCGGACACTTGCAGATTTTCACATTTTTTAGAATTTCTCCGGAATGGTTTAACCGACTGCCTTTAAACTTCGGACATGTAAAGAACAGACAATAACTCACATTTTACATTGAAGATTCGGTCCTGAGGGCAATTAGGGGGCCGTCTACAAACTGATGAAGACAAAAAAGGTTTTTGGCCCACCCCGCTTCACAGAATACTCATAACAAGATGACACTTTCAGAAATGGTAATGTTTAATGTGCATAATATTTACAGGAATTTTTGTAAACTCAGCGCAAATATTTGGGAAGACATAAAGGTTTTCTTAAAAAATCTCAAATTTTCCCACCTGTTTTCTGCTTATAACATGCAGAGTTTTCTGTTATATTATACGAAACTTACAGAAAAGATGACAATATGTTAGAGAAGCATTTGTGTA
>BGPR01001438.1:0-14677 GCA_013235015.1 Araneus ventricosus
TTTTAGATAGATGGCAGCCTGATTGCTGATGAGAAAATAAAAATAAATCGATGTTTTTCTCTTTTGGCTGCTGCATCGTTTTGGTTTCCTTTGTTCGCTTGAGAATACCTTATTTTATCCCACAATGTTGAAGTAAATTTCTTATCCGTATTATTATTTATTAAAATTTAGCTGTGTTTGATATTATAGAATTTCATCAAGGAAATAATTTTCTGAAATAAAGCCCAGTGTTGTCAGTTGGTAACAAACTGTTTTCTAGCCATAAACCATACTTAAAACAAAATAGAATTTTTTAAAGTGTTTTTCTCATGTTTTATTCAAGAAATAAAAGTCTAAAAATATTTTTAAATTAATTTTAATGAAATAGGGCATTTAAGAGTTAAATTACACCTATCGAGAGACCGCAGACACAATTGTTTCTCAAATTTACTACTAAGTGGCGCAACGGGTATGGATTAATAATTTAATTATATTAAGCAATTAATCGGGAATTAAGTTCTTAACATATTAATGTTTTGTTATCGAAAACACACAAGTGCACAACATTTCAAAAATCTAGTCCATCAAGAAGTGAGCATAATATGATAATCTCGCAAAAGGACAAATATGATTATATAACGCGTTGCTACAGGAAAAAAAAATGTTGTATGAATAAATAATGAAGCGCAAAGTTTGGTAGATATTCTTCTTAAAATGCGAGAAAGTTGTTTACTTTCAAACTTTCATATTTTTGCTCGAATTCCTTTTATTTGTATGACTACAAGAGTAGTAAATTATTCGTAATATACATGAGCAGAATCCATCTCAATGCTTCATTTCTTTGTAAAGTTTCCTTGTTACATACAAATGATGAAGAATTTAAAAAAAACAGTGATTAAGAAAAAAATCGGAAGCAAAATTTAAAGATGCATTATTAAGCTCAGCATTTAATAACAGTGGAATTTATAAGCAAACTTTTAATAGTGTCCTAAAAAGGAAACATTTTAATTTAATTATCTAAGCATGTGAGGCTACACATATGAAATCAATATTTAATTAAATTTATCGATTAACTGATAATTATGTTCTGAAAGTATTAAAACATTACATTTTCATCAAAGACGCAAGTGAAAAAATTTTCAAAACTGTAACTCTTCAGGAAGTGAGTAAAAAACCATTACTAAATTCCATCTTTATAAACATGAAACAAATTAAGTTAAATAAAACTGTGTAGATTTAGGGATGTACATGTATGAAACGATGGATTTTGAGATAAAATAGTTAAAATTCCCAAATTTACTGAAAAAGATGGAAACATTTCTTTAAAAAATGTTTGGTAGGTATGGTTGTTAAAAACAGATATAGGAAATTGTTTCCCAAATAATTAGGTAAAACATTCTAAATTACTTACGAATTAATTTCAAAGTTGGTTAAAAAACGAACAGTAATTCTGTTTTCCGCACACACATTTATCATGCTTTATTTTTATCAAACCAATTTAAGGATCGTGTTGGCTCGAATAGAGGCCGTTGGCAGGCAAAATGATTTTTTAACAAAGATACGCCGTATGTGCACTTAATACACTTTAACTGGATCGGATGTCATGTGTGGTAGGGTATGGAAGTTTGGAGAGAGGGTGATCAGATGAGATATTGTCCCCGTCATTTTCTCGCGGTTCAAAAGTAAAAATTGAACGTCTAAATATAGCGCTCACGCAGCTTCAAAATGGACATCCACAACTCAAACTAATTTGAAAATCAATATTCTGAAATAAATTGTGGTACGAAAAGGAATAGAAAAATAATATTTTCCTTGTTCTTTTGACCGATGTATTATTTTTTGAGTTCTCCGTTATTATTAATACTCGAAAAGTTTTAAACATGTAAAAAAATGTTTTCAAAAATTGGCAAGAAAATAACAGAGGGGTTTCTTTCAATTCACAAAAATAGAACAATTGAAAACATTATTAAAATCACTTTAAAAATTGGATTTCCATTCAAAATATTTTCTTCAAAACGGCAGTTAAAGTTCAAAATTTTACCTTTTCAATTATACCAATTTTATATATCTATTGTTTATTTAATTTTTGTCTTTTTCAAAATTTAAGGAGCAAACAAATTACGTTGATTTTGAAATAACACCAATTGCCTACTCCGTTGCTGGTAACATTGGACTTTCAAACTGTTACTGTTTTCACAATCGTTTGTTTATAACTTTAATACATATGATGGAACAGAGATTTTGCGAAATTTTCATTTCATGCAGCTATGTTTGAAATCGGTTCTGAAGATCATTCAGCATAGTGTCATATAACATCGCCACCGTGAAAATTCAGTCCCAGTGATAAGGGGACCACTGAAAGAGGTGGTGAAAATAGTGCACCCATCCTGTTTCACAAAGTTGATAACGAGATAACTTTTATCAATGGTTATGGTTTTAATATTGCTGTGGCTACGATGTTCTGTCTGCCTAATGTTGTCGGAAAATCTAATGTTTCAAAAAAGCTACAATTTTCACGCATGTGTTTGCTTACAGTGACGCTGGGTTTCGTCAGATAAATTTGCAGGCGCGAAAATATCATTACGCAAAATGCTGTATTAAACGATGATAATAGAGACATTCTACAGGAAATATGGTGTTTATGCTAATCTTTTGCCTTGCGAGACGTGATTTTCTTAACTGGCTGATGGCATCTTTAAAAAAAGTTGAATCCGACAGATGAAGATTATGGCATTTAGTCTCAATTTATCTTTAAAGCTAATGATTCTTTTTGACTGATCTTTTTAAACTTTATTCTTCAAATGATGTTCAGAAAATACATTTATGTCTGTTTGTTTATAAGTGTATAATTCAGGATATGCTTTTACTAAAATTCTGTCTTGCAATTAAGTTTCATTTAAAAATATGGTTGCCTATCATTTAATATAAGTAATTCCTCTTCAATGGCAACCTCTGTTATAATGGTCCTTTCGATCACAAAATCTCTTTAGTACCGAAAAACCCCTAAGCGTCAATTGCCTGCGCAGTATCTTGGCTATAAACACTCATATCTGCTTCATCATTTTATCTTCTGCTATTATATCAATTACAATCCGATATTGAATAACTCCATAACACAAGGCTGTGGAAAAAGACCACCAAAAAGCCCTTATAAAAATACAATCGTGGTCAAAGATTACATCTCAGTGTAACTGTGAAAACGAGATAGACATCCATTTCGCCTTCATCCTGTCATTCTATTTTTCTCTGAATCTCTATAATATATTCTCAGTCATCACACGTCTCCAATTATTTCGAAAACATCAGATTTTCTATTAATCAAATTTCTCTGCATTTCCAGTTATTTTTTTATTCACTTTTCTTGGCTGTTATTGGTATCATGGTGTGTGATTTTGCTCCTTAGATTTTTTTATAATTCTTTGTTTAATAAAGCGCTTTTACCCAATGTTAGGTGTTAAGTTTGTTTGACGAGATATTTGGATTTTGTGAGTAACGTTTTATGTAGATTTGAAAAGTTAAAACAAGAAATTAAAACTTTGCGGTGGCATTCAGTCGAGAATGCATTGCATTGCAACAACGCGTTATCTGGTGCAGGAATTGTTATTCTGATGTCTGCGGATTTGAAATTAAAATATCTGTGTTAATACATCATATACCCCTGCACGTATATGAGAAACAGTAGGATTTTTCTTCCTTACAAAATGCTCCTCAGAAACGAGCTTCTCTCCAGTCAATCACTCATGAAAAGAAATCCCGGTGTTACGGTTGACTGGCTCTTTTATAGCAGCAAAACTCAAAAGCATTCCTTAACGCATTAAGAGAAATCTTAAGAACCCATCGAGTTACCTGATCATCGAGAGCAGCGTTGCGTGTGATAATCCATCACCAAACTTGAAGATAATTCGGAAGGGTCTCATTGAGAGGCGTTTAGGTATGAATCCTCTGAAGATCATTGGCTCCACCCAAAAGCAGCTAGTGAGAAAATGAACGTAGTTTGTAGGTATTGCCGAGCTAAAAAAATTGAAGTATGAAAAACTAGGAATGTTTTGCTCTAACGTAAAAGTAAAATTACCCTCTCTTCATCAAACACCAGAACCATTGTATTAACTCATTTCTGGAGTAACTTTTAAATCTACACATTTACTTCAAAACATTAGAAAATATAACGCATGTTTTCAGATGGCATCATTTGGAACCACAGCTGTCGTTAGAGAAATATTCATGCCAACTTTTAAAATACAAGGGCAAATCTACCACAGAATTGGGACATTGTTTCCATTCCAAGATAGGACTAAGTAGTTATTACTAATTTATTTTATTGGTGAGAAGAACGTTGAAACCAACTAACACTGGGAATCGATTTCGGGTCCTAGAAGAGAAATCGTTTTAGATATACAAAGTTACTGCAACAACGTAACGCTTCGACTTAATTGTTTAAAATGACTTTAAAACGTATGTCCACTGATCAGTGCAAGTTGGTAATCCGAGCAGACAAAACACATGTTGGAGAACATGAATGACGTTTTAACGTACCCACAGTAGGGTGGGACGAAAAACACTTTTTTTCGAAATCGCTATTCTAATAATACGGAAAGGATTCTCTCTGGGTTCAATAAACACGGTATAAAATATTTTTTGATTGGATAATATCTTCTGCCCCCACATCGCACTTGGAATTTGTAAATTTGGGTAAAAATTGCAATTTTTAATCGATGTAGGAATTATAATTATTTTTCAATATTGCTATTCTAATAGTGCGGAAGAGGTGCCCACTGGATTCAATAAGAAAGGTGTAAAATACTTTTTCGATAAAATAATATCTTCTGTTCCCGCATCGCAAATGAAATGTTGCAATTTTTGTAAAAAAGTACACTTTTTCTTGTACTTTCATACAGGAAACGACTTCGGAATATTGCTGATAATCTGATCGAAAGGCTCACAATTTATATTTAAATCATACACAAGCAACGCCTAATGCAGAGTATGTAGATTATAAAGATGAAGAAACGGACTGTTCTTCAGATAAATCTGAAGTCATTTTAAATCTGAACACTTACAAACCATCAACATCGAACCGTTTAATCTCTCTTTCTGATCCTAAGTACAAACAATTAACTCCGTTTGTAGCTAAATCACGAATGCGACTTGGCCTCCCTTCAACTCCTGTGGTTGGCGACAGGTGTGGCGTATCGGACCGGGCTGTGGCTGCAATTGCTTCAAGTGTTCTTCACGATGTCGGTCTGACAACTAGCAACAATTCAGATTTGGTGGTTGACGAAAACAAGCTGCGAAGGGAAAAGGCTAAAATTAGATTCCTGGCTTTAAGTGAAGCTCAGGCATTACCGTTGAAGGGGCTGTATTTCGATGGTCGTAAAGATTCTACATTGATAGAGGAGAGAGTAGATACTAAAGGATACACGAGAAAAGCAAAAGAGGAACGTTTATGTCTTATTAAAGAACTGGATTCACGTTACATTACTCATTTGAGTCCATCATTTGGCACCGCAAAACACATTTCCGTGACTATTATCGGATATTTTAAATGGATCCCATAGATCTTTCTCAGCTTTTGGCAATTGGCTGTGACGGCACATCTGTTATTATCGGATGGAAATCCGGTGTAATTCGGTGTTTGGAATTGAAGCTTGGTAAACCTCTGCAGTTGGTAATATGTCTCCTGCATTTTAATGAACACTTACTCTGAGGCATCTGTTTGAAACGTTGGATGTGCCAACAAATGGTCCAAAATCATATTCTGGTAAGTTTGGGAAGGCGCTCCTTACATGTGAAACTTTGCCAGTTACAACTTTCGAAATTATTGACGGCGAATTACCAACAACAGATAGACGTGACTTAAGCAAGGATCAAATGTACTTATTAGAAATATCTCAAGCGTTGCGATTGGGAAATTGTTCTGATGAGCTGGCTAGACGCAGTCCTGGTACATTATCACATTCACGCTAGCTGACAACAGCCAACAGAGTTCTAAGATTATAGGTTAGTTCTCCAGCTTTTTCTTTGAATTTGAGTGTGTTATGAAAGTTTACACTCCAAACTGGTTTAATATAAAGTCTAAACACTCGCTTAAATATTGAGCTAAGCGTGTGTAGAATACTATTTCTAGATCCAGGTATTTATCTCAAGACCTCAAGGAAGTCGTTGATGGAGTAATTTGTAGAAATTCGTTCTTTGCTCATCCTGAGAATATCTTGCTATGTATGTTGAAGTATGAAAGAGTGTACATCAGAGAACTTGCTGCACGACGTATAATTAAGTCTCGAGACTCATCTTCCAATGTAAAGTCAGTATCTCCACCATAACTTAATTTTGAAGCAGCTGACTATACGGAAATGATTGACTGGTCTTCAATTACCATTACTTCTCCACCAATCCTCCGTAATATATCCACTGCCTTATTTAGATCCATTGTGCGTGATAAGAAAAATCCAGAATGGGACTTCGTTCACTTCCCATATGACACACTGGCAATGGAACGGTGTGCCAAATTAGTGATAAGAAGCATCCATTAAGGTCTATGGGTTTCAAAATAGAGACGGGTTCATTAGATCCACATTCTTTTCCCGTTGCCTGAATTCGACAATAAGGCTTATTTCAAGCCTCTTCCTGCTGATTAAGTGCAAGTAAACTTTTGGTATTGGCATGTCATAACATTCTATTGTTACAATATCCTTAAAAATATTATATTAATATATTATGACTCAGCAATTATTTAATAATTTTCAGGTAATATAATCAATTGTACAACACAATACAATAATAAACAGTGTTTGTACCCATCTATTTTTCATGTTTGATTTATTTCTATAACACATAAAAAAGTGCACTTTTTTTCAAAAATTGCAAAATTTCAATTGCGATGCGGGAACAGAAGATATTATTCTATCGAAAAACTATTTTACACCTTTCTTATTGAACACTGTGGGCACCTCTTCCGCACTATTAGAATAGCAGCACTGAAAAATAATTATATTTCCTACACCGAGTAAAAATTGCAATTTTCACCCAAATTTCCAAATTCCAAGTGCAATGCGGGGGCAGAAGATATTATCCAATCAAAAAAATATTTTACACCGTGTTTATTGAACCCAGAGAGAACCCTTTCCGCACTATTAATATAGCGATTTCGAAAAAAAGTGTTTTTCGGCCCACCCTAACTCACAGTTAATAAAACGGTAATAGTCATGGTTGCGGATGAATTGTACAGGAGAGATATAAATATCCAGAAAAGAGGTGAAGGTCTGGAACGTATTGCAGAGACTCATCGATCTTATGACTCTCTACAGAGGCGAGACTAAAAATGTCGTTTATCCGAAAGCTCTAGAAGAGTTATGTAAGGCTCTTATTCATTTTTAAAATTTATTTGCATTTGTAAAGAAATCTTTGAACATTCTATCATAGTGTTCGACTTTAACAAAGACTGAATGATCATTATAATTTTTACACAATTAGTGGTTAAATGATATTTCTGTGTAATTCAACCCAACATCGAATGCATTTTTAAACCTTATAGTTAGTAATTAGGTTTGATTAGCTGTTGCACCCACCGTTCCGCTCATATTTATCTATTCTATATGCATGGAAGAAAAAGCAAAAACACCCATTCTATATTTCGCACACATATACAGTCGGGTTGTTGCCCTTAACCTTAAGAATATATTATATAAAATAAAACAAAATTTTGCGAGTACGAAATAAATGCTGGAGGATTATAAATTAATTTAATTTAATTTTTAATATGTAATCGATTGTTAACAACAGGCATTAGAGCTTCAGTCTTATTTTCAAGATTTTCGAAGGCAAATTTGGGTATGTTGCTTAAAGACAACACAGGGCATTTTAGGGAAACTATAAACCAAGATGTGGCGTAACTAAAGGAAAGAAAGCGAGATCTGTATAATGTTCGTTACGAGTTGAGACTATATGAGAAATAAAATAGTGATGCTATCCATAATAAAAATGGTTTAATCCGAAGAAACACTGCCTGGCTTCACTAATGACATGCATCATGTTCCATCTCCTATTCTATCCTGGCGGGCTGTGTCTCGCGCAGTTACAAAATAGTAACCTTAATTCGGGGGATCGGCACCTTTGACGAGTTGCATACTTAACAAATGGATTTTAATAGCCCATAATATTTATAATATTGAATTATAAATTAAGTAAAATTAATTAATTTATTGAATTATAAATTAAGTAAAATTAATTAATTTATTGAATTATAAATTAAGTAAAATTAATTAATATATTGAATTATAAATTAAGTAAAATGAATAATTTATTTAATTGTAAATTAAGTAAATTTAAATTAAATTAATTAAGTAATTGATTAAAAAGTAGGAAATACTCAAAACTAAAAACTTCTAATTTTAGTACGCTAATTAAAATGTATTTTTGCAAACTGTTTATAATTAGCTTTCCTCTTTTTTGTGTCATTATGTGGTCCTTAATATTCGTGTCCGATAAGGTGGCACTATTTAAAAGCATCCATTTTTTAATTAGTGCCTCCTAAAATACTGTAGTTTATTATGCATTTCATGAAATCTAATTCTGTTATCAGATTTCATTAATGAATATTTTTTCTATTTAATCAGAAATGTGAATAGAATATCAATAAAAGTATTTTGCAATAGAACTATCTGTCTTTTTACATCCAGAGAGTAGAAATGTCACCACTAATAGGCAGGTCGTCTACGAACGTTTATCATATGCAATATTTTAAACGTCAAATGCTGGACAATCAATATGCAATGGAGTTTCAAAAGGTTCAGACAATATTTTAATCAAAATCCTCTTTAATTACTTTCAAAATTAGTGGTCGAGTGTTTTTTTCTATTCTTTATCCATCTGTATTTTCCTGAATTCTGAAATTTAAATAAGTATTTCTGAGTTCAGTGGTTAATTGTTGACGAACTTAAAGCATCTTTCAACTTTTCAATTTCTGATGCATTTAATTCGTTTTCGTTTTCAGTATGAGTTATCAATTAAAAGTTTGCTCGTAATAAGCATTATCAAAAATAATTAGATTTTAGCCATAAAATTTGAGCCTCAAAGTGGATTTGAAATGCATTTGGAAAACTAGCCGAATTAATGATAAAATTTTTCTTGCGGAATTCGTTTCCAGTACTAAAGAATCCCTTGCTGTGAATTAAAAACTCTAATCAAACTTTGAAAATCTTTTAATTAAACAAAGAATTATTATTCTTAAAAATCGAAGTCCATCGGACTAATACGTCTCCATTTTCTCGTTTTTAATCGTCTCTAGTAATGTGAAACACGGTTCCGATGAAACAGAACTAATGACTTTTCGCTATTTCTGATGGAACTGCTATTGAAAAATGTCAATCCATTTTTCTCCCAGAACGACATAAACTGCGTTGAAAGAAGCCATCGATAATAACAAGCCCAATTATTTACTTTAAAAAAGTTTTTCTTTACATTTATACGCAATAACCTAGGACCGAAATCATCGGAAAAGCAATTACTGTAACTGGAATCGGTTCATCATTATGGAAAGAACAGGAAGTCCATTAGTATGCATAAAGAATTACGTGCATAGAGTTGGAGTTATAAACACTACATGCACAGATTGGATGATGATAAATAACTGGAATTGGAAAAGAACGATGAATATTTGAGTTCTCTAAAAGGTTTCCGAAGAATATTTTTTATTACTAAATACATAATCACCAATAGAGGTTTAGCGATTAATTTACAGTATTTGAATCCTAAATTTTACGCATTTCCAACAAATTACCATTTTTGATGAGGATCGCAAATCTTAGGATTTCATGATTTATTCTCAAAGATGAAATGTTTCTAATATTTCTTTGAAATAATTAGTGCATTTTTATAAAGTCTAATGCCTTTTACATCATTTAACTTTGAGATATCTTTACATGAAGCGTAATAGGAAAGCAGCTTTCAAGTACATAAAGTAAAATGAATAAAATTAAATAATTAAAAATGACAGAAATTTTTCTTAACTTTATCCTTCGTTGTAACAATCACAGCTCTTGCAGACGAACAAAATCGATTTATCGATCCCTAAAACTAAAATATTTTACTTTAACATTTAAATCCCCGATTTTTTAAAAATTGATTTTAAATAATTTTTTGACATTTATTTCTTATATAAAACGTAGGAAACATCCTATTTTGTTTTAAGTATGGTTTACGGTTAATAAACAGCTTGTTGCCAATTTACAACAATGAGCTTTAGCTGAAAATTTTTTTTTTGATAAAATTTTATAATATTATAAGCGAATGAATTTTAAAAACTACTAATATGGATAAGAAATTTCCTTCAACATTGTAGAATAAAATATGATATTCTCAAGCGTACAAACAAAGCTACAATATATTAGGACTTTATATTCGATTTTGTTTCCTAGTTTCTCGTACAGTGTTATTGAGAGGTATGAAAAATATTTGTACTTTTACTTGAGTTAACAATGAAAAATTTAGTAAAAAATGCAACAAAGAAAACTGGTGGTTATATTTTGCGCCCTAATGATGGGGCTGTAAGCGGCATTTTACCTTTTTAGCAAAAGGCAGTATGGAAAGAAATTGGCAGTTCCCGTTAGTAAAATTTTAATTTAAACATGGTGTCAAGGAATTTACTATTTTTAAATATTAAATACAAGACTAACACATCTAGTTATGATACCCTAGTGATTTCCATACACTTGGAAATGAACAAAGGAGCGTGGTGACCAAGTGTTTAGATCTCGACTTCAGAGCCGGATGGTTCCAGGTTAGAAATCCGATCCCACCATAGATACGCCGTATTTGTGAGCCTGGCTCAGGCTCAATCTGGCATGAGTCAAACGCCCTCCTGTTGGTGTGGTGCGGAAGTTTGTAAAGGAAGGCTCCAGCTTAGGCGTTGTCCTTGTCAATTGACGGCGGTTCAAAATTTAGAGGTTATTTCCAAAATATCCCTCGAGTTGCTTCAAACGGGATGTTAATATAACTAAAATAAACTTAAAATGAATAAATACTGGATTTCTTAACTTTTTGAAAATCGGACTTATAATTTTGGATAAGAAATACAGGAGGAATCTGACAACTTAAGTTCGACGGAGGGAGAAAAAAATAATTATACAAAATTTCTTATATTATATTATATAGTTAACGAACACTTTCATCCCAAACGGTATAATTAATTATTTTAATTTTTATAATCAGTTGTCTGTAATGCAATATGACCAACAATCGGAACCTTCTGAAATTCAACGTAGGCTGCAAACATCATAATCGATGACAGATAAACTCACTGAAAATATACCAGAGAGATTCTTTTCAAAAAGAAAATTTCTAGAAACAAAGGGATCAATTAACGTGACGTCACAATCGCATTACAAATGTTACTAACTGCGTCTGTCATCTGACATCTATAAAAGTTCTTATATACTATGCTATGACGTTACGTTCTTCATTCTTTTAAAAAAAAGCAATGGGTTAGAAAATTAAATTGGGTTGACACGTGGACCCTGTGCACAGGAATTGACTGTATTAATGGCTTATTTGTTATTTGTTGCGCAATGGCCATTATGCACGATGCTTATTTGGCCATGATGCACCAAACAAGCGACTGAAATTGTGGAAAGTAAGAAACTGATATCGTTAAAACAATCGGTAAAATTTCAAATGAAAGGTATTCAATGTAAAGGTAAATTTCTGTATGGTATAAAATTGTTTTGAAAGTTGATTAAACCTCAACATAAGATCCAATGATTTTTAAAAATTCGGAAACCTAAACGCCAGGATGTTGACTAATCAGTCGGGTAGATGAAGCGGATTTATAAAATCTCAAACTCTGGATATAAAACGTGAACATTCAGTATCGATGTGTTTAGAAGAGGAGCGC
The DNA here is from genome assembly GCA_013235015.1 of Araneus ventricosus. Taxonomy (NCBI): domain Eukaryota; kingdom Metazoa; phylum Arthropoda; class Arachnida; order Araneae; family Araneidae; genus Araneus; species Araneus ventricosus. The sequence goes on from BGPR01001438.1 coordinate 11,867, forward strand.
ATTTAATCAGAGAAAAAGTAGGAGCTAATTCACCTAGTAGAAGATGACGATGGGTAAATAAGAACAATGTCTAGTCTAATCAGAGCGATAGCATGTTTGCGGTTAATATTATGTGATCAGTTTTCAATGACAGTCTTAATGCCATGTTGACTTCCTCCCACTGTCCCTGGTATCTATATAAATAAAACTGAAACACCGATTTCTATAGAAATTAAACTATATAACTAATAAAAACCAATAGATGCCCATCAAAGTTAGCTCACAAATACTATGAAGTATAAGGAAGATCTTAATGAAGATTCCGTAACAATAATTTAATCCGTAATTATTCCGTAACAATTTTATTAATTAAGAGCTATGTTTCCACTACGCATACGCAGTTTAAGCTCTTCTCTTGACGCATCTAGAAGGATAAACAATGATGTAATAGAACTAAAACGCTTAAGCTTTCACGCAATACAAATCCAAACTACTGTTTTAGGGTAGGTATTTTAAAATTTTGCTTACAAATACTATGAAACATGCATATAACTAAACGAGAAAAACGAAAATACTCCGTACATTATAGAAATATAATACGATAATGAATCCGTGTTTGATGTTGAATAAAAAATGCAGAAACTCCTAATCCTCTGTCTCATTGGTAAGACCGAGATTAAAGGTCCGAAGTCCGATCCTCCTATGGATGTTCTCTTTTTTTGAAGCAACAGAAAGCTTCAGAGTTCTGTATAGCCGATGCCTTGAAATTTGAATTACTCAATCTATTTTCTGAAATATAGTCAATAACTCAATATAGTTCAAAAATTATCAAAAAATAAAGTATTTAATTGATTATTACGTTTTATCTAATTAATTATCACTTATATCTATTGTCAAGTAATAAATCTTTCAGGGAACATTTGAATTGGTCTTGTTGTTTTACAACAAGGAATTTTCCTTCCGCTTTCATTGCGCATTGATTATTTCAACCCTTTATTTCCTGACGGTACTTAAAAGTACTACTTTAATCACACTTAAATCTTTGTAATTTGACCGTTTTCCCTGACAGTATTCACAAGAACACGAACAATATAGTTTCGACAGCAAGCAGTAGATGACAGCTGAAGGCAGGAAATATTTTTTTATTGATAATTAAATTAATTAATCTATTTTAATTAAATTAATAATTTTAGCCTAGTTATTCTGCACCAAAACTTATCTAATAATGCCAAAATAAAATTGAAAAGTTGCTTAAAGTTAATTCAGTAAATAAAAGGTTAAAGCGATTTTCTGGTTGTAAATATTATTTGGAGTTTTCTAGCGTATATATCTTTTTAATTTTTTAAACATGTTTTTAATATTTCGTTTATTCCGAGGAGAGCTTTGCGAAGAGAGTGTCGATTTTTTAAAGGGGTGCCCTATTATTTTCCCATATTATTAGTTAATTTTTAACTGAGTTTGGAAAATCTTGGAAAAAGTTCCAGACGATGAGAGGACTTTGTGCATTATAATATTTTATATAAAAGTAACTGTTAAAAAAGCTAAAGGTAAATATTAGATATGAAAGTATTTGCATCACGAGCAACTTCGAGGATAATACGTGCATATCAGCTAATTTTAAGTGTAAACAATTGTTAATATATTTCTTCAGACCACAAACTGGTACGTACCATAGCACTCAAAAAGTTGATTGTTGCATGAGCTTCACTGTTAGCTTGTCCATTTCGATTGATTCCTAAATGAGACAGTACACAGGTTAAAAGCTGCATTGAAGCAATAACATCTACTTTTCTGTTTGAGAATTGGTCGAATTTTCAAAAGATCTGTTCTCGCAAACTGTGACATTCTTTGAAAATGGAATTTTTCATCAACCATAGCATTGCAAATGATAATACTCATCCTAAGAATATTCCAACTTTCTGTTAAACAATACCGTTTTATAATAAATTTTCAAAACAGATGTGTTTTTGAAGACTGGTTGTTTTTGAAGTGATTATTATTTATTCCTCGCAAATTGAAGCAGATTCTTTTCTTTAGAAATATTTGAAGCTCCGTTATAGGAAAGGATTCTACTTCAAGAAAGACATCGGAATTTAGTGTTACATTGCAACTTTTTAGCATTAATGCTCCTTTATTGGATGGAGTAACTACATATTCAGAAAAAAATTAAGTTTTACAAAAATTAAAAATTTATTGAAGAAATTAAATATATCATACTGGAAAAGAAATACATTGAGTGTATGAAAATATTTATATTGATATTTTAAAAAATAAAAATAGTTTCTGAAAGTTATTCGCATACTAAATTAAAGCGTATAAGAAATTAAAATTAGTCTTATTGTAAATATTTCTTTTTTGTCTTTAATTTACGTTTCATTATTATAAATATTATAGAATCTTTAAACTATTTTTTATTTAGGTGGCAGTACTTTTAAGAAAACAAAATTAAATTAAATTAATCGATTGAATGATGATTAACTTCTGAAAATATTGATAAAATGGTCTATTTCCAATGAAAACCCACAAATGTAAAAAAACCAAAAACACTGGCTTATCATGAAGTGATTGAAAATCAATTGCAAAACTTCAGCTTCAGAAGCTTGAAATAAGTCAAGTTAAATAAAAATGTATAGAAAAAGAAAAGCATTGGAGTTCTGTATAGCCAATATAAATAATTCCACAGCATTTTCAGATATAATTTCATGCTATAAAAACATCTACTCATTAGCATTATTTATTCTTCACTATGGCCTCTTATAACAGTCTAAAAAATAATTGAAAATAGATAGATTTCGAACTCATTTCATATTTGAAAAATAATTGAAAACATAT
>BGPR01001438.1:14687-181023 GCA_013235015.1 Araneus ventricosus
TTGAAAAATAATTGAAAACATATAGATTTCGAACTCATTTCGTATTTCTTAAAAGGAATAACTTTCATCACATTAAACTATATAAATATCAGAAATCATTCATAGTTTTTAACGTATTCAAACAGAAAAAGTCAAGTATGAATTTTTTCCATTAACTTATATCTGCAGAAGTACTTTAAATAATTCTATCATTGAAACCAATAAGATCTATAGAAAATTTGTAATAAAGAATTATTTTACACTATGTACTAAAACAAATGTATCATTTACATTAACTGATACATAATACTAAGTAAGTCGTACGTAGAGAAGGCCTCACATGGAAATTGCTTACAATCCTTCAAAATTGTTCCCGTCGTACACTACGCACCTCTGACATCGTATGTACAAATCTTCGAATGCTCTTGAAAACTCCTCCACTTGTACAGCTTTCAATTCCCGTGACACAGCAGCTTGAATGTGTGTAATGTCTGTAAACCTTCGCCCTTTTAGAGATACTTTTAGTTTAGGAAACAGGAAAAGGTTCGGTGGTGACAGGTCTGGGGAATACGGTGGGAACGACAGTTCATTAACCACATGTCGAGCCAGTAACCGCTTTACCAGTGTTGCAGTATGCAGCAGTGCATTATCATGAGAGAGAAACCAAGAGCCAGCTTGCTTCAGATGTGGCCGCCCACTCCGCTGCTTGTTTCACTCTCGTCACTAAACTTTTTAAACCACACGTACTCAGTCTTCTAGATCACGGTGTCATCTCCATATACCTGCTTCAGCATTGCATGACTTTCGTCTGCTGATTTATGAATTTTCATTTTTACTTATAATTATAGATGTAAGATAACGAGAAAGAATAGCATACAAGTTTCGTCATTGGATATTGCAAGAAAGTTTAAAAACAAATCGTTTCTAGGCTTAAAAGAGGAAATATGAATTCCATAATCGTTCCTACAATCTGCATTTTGAAAGACCAATCAATATAAGCGAAAGAAAGAAAGAAATTTTCAGCCATTAAATTTATTTTATTTAAAGACTTCACTAGTGATTATTATTGTGCGAATCGTACTTAAAATAATTGGCTGAAAATAACGAATATGTGGGTGCAAAACCATGGAGAAAAATTGGAAAAGTCACATCAGTGGAGTGAAATTAAGAAAATTTACATTTTATTTCAAAAATAAAATGTTACTTAAAAACAGTAACACATTGTAACGAATTGTTTTTAGTCTCCAATCTTATATTTAAAATACTGAACTTATTACAGCTTTACCAGTGTTTTAAGACTGTACGTGATGTGAATGTTTGTGAATGTTTATTTTTCAAACTTGAAAATTCAGTTCTTCAAATTTTCAGGACGACTCAACTATTTCTTTGTAAATAGCCAAAATAAAAATATATTTTTGACAGTACAACGACTCTTGCCTAACTCTGACGTTACAGCGTGCGTAATGAATTATTCTTAACCTAAAAATAAGACTTTAGTATGTTCTTTCTAATAGGTTTGTATCTGATATTTTCAACATTTTTCAAAAACGAATTGGCTGTAAAGTTTTACGTGTATTAATTTTCCCATTGGTCACGATATAAGAAGTTTATTCTCGTTTCGAAATTTGTCCGCCCTCCCTTGCCTATAGCTTATAGCACTTGTAGCAAGTGGAAGAATTTGTTCTTCTCGCTCTTCTTCTAACTTTTACAGTAAGATTCAAAAATCAACGCGCAGATTGTTAGAAGGGTTAGAAAATACAAGAAGAAAAAGCCAAAATAACACAGGAATGCAGGACCAGAAATTCCAGTGTTATGAGCTTACAAACACTATGATTTAATTTTAGCGCCAGTCATTGGAATTTCTGACTACGTATGGATGAGACGCAACAGTTTACAACTGCTAAGACTGCACCCATGAACCTTGTGCATGGAGTAACTGATGGCAATGGCAAGCTCGGGCCAAGATTGCATGCAAAATGCTAGATATTTTCGAAACGCTTCATCAATCCGATCCACGCCCGAGGCTGTGAAGCATACATCACTGAGAATGAAAAGAACCTTGAGCAGTTATTAGAAAATTGGACGTGTGCACATACTATCCAAATGAAAATTATTTCAAAATAATGGATTTCCTGGTCAGTTATTCTTATATCTCTATGTACACTCTAACTCATCCTGGTGGTGTCATGCATTCCTATGTGATTCTGGCTTGTTTATTTCTGTATATCTCTTAAATTTTGTAAGATAAAATTTGAATCACCCTGTATATAAACCCGTGAAAAGGTTTTGATACTAAAAATCTGAAATTGCGAAATTTTACTGAAAGGAGCGTTTAAGAAAAGTAGGGACTGATTTAACCCTCTTACACCGAGGCGGTCCTGGCCGGTATAAAAATTTCCCTTTGACAGCGAAGAAGGCCGGTCTGAGGCGGTTGGCTTCTTTTGAAGGGAGGTGAGGTTCTGAGATCGCTTAGGAGATAAGCGCGGTAAGGTGGTCCAATTTTGCAAACCGATGCCCATTTCCGTGCGCTTTAAGGGAAGGTTATAGTAGGGGTTGGGTGGTGAGGTAAATGACCACCCAGGTTGGGAGAGTCCAATTCATGTCGCTTCCTCCCAAAAGGCTCCGGTTTTAAAGGAGCTAGAAGAAAAAAAGTCACCTCGGGTTTAAAGAGTTAAAATATTAAGAAAGACTGGATCAAAAATACTGAAAGATTGAGAGTCGTTTCAGTAAGCACTAGTCACCATAATTAAATATAAATAGTGTAATTCTCATCATTTCCATTATCATTTAAAATAAATTTTAAAGAAAAACAGTTTTTAAAAACGCATTTTTATTAATGCATTAAAAAGTAGATAATTTAATTTTAATTATATTACAATTTCTTTGTCCTTACGATCATCAAAGAATTTTATGATTAATTTCTTTGCAAATCTTCTACCAAATGGGACCACATGTATTGAATCAAAATTTAAGCAAATTAATCGATGAAATGATGGTAAAATTCGAGAAACATGAAAAAAGTATGTTATCATCTTTCACAAGCATATGCACGAAATTTCAAAACTCTAGAAGATATTCAGTTGCGTGAAAAGTCAATTACAATATTGCATCTTTACAGACATCAAACAGGTCAAATTAAATAAAAGTGAGCAGTAAAGAAGTACAAAGATTATATTATTGAACAATGTAGGAAATCATGAATTATTGAAGTTATTTTGGAGGATGGGAATACAAACAAGCAACTAAATGGGAAAAAACACCCATGGAATTATCAAAAAGAACACAATTGCAGCGTTTCCATCTAGACGCCGAATTGCAGAATATAAAGAAATTAGGGAGGCTCGCAAAATAATGAATGGATTGAAAAAACAGAACTATCGGAAATACATTTAAGTTATGGGTTGAGTGAAGGAAATAATTGCATAATATTTCTACCTAATACACCCAAAAGACTTCAAAAATAATCAATGACTACAGCGCTGGAAATAATTTACTTAGTTTCACGTCGTTAGCTTTGAATTGACTTTCTCATCATATTACTTTCTTTGTCTTCAGATAATTCAAATATAGGTTCCAATGTTAAATTCATGTAATTATTTTTAAAACATGATGCATTTTTAAGAAAATAACAAGTTGTTTCTTGTTTATTCAATTACAAATAAAAACCAGCAAGCAAAATATTGTTATAGAACAAAAAAATAATCGCAGCACTTTTTTTACACTACTGGCCAAAAGTATTGCAAGATCTGTACAATCCAAAACATTTGGAGTTAATTTGAATACTATGGTTCATAATCATTGTGGAGAATCATGGGTCGTACAATCGTAGGCACTCACATTTTACAGAGAAGATTTTGTCACGAGGGCATTATTTAGGGACCGACCACAAATTGATGAAGACGAAAAGAGATTTCGTCTTACCCCACTTTCTAGAGACTTAATAATTGTTTGAAACTTTCATCAATTGTTTTGTTACCTACGTACATTGCTTACATGCAGTTTCGTTAAAATGGCATGGATATCTGGGAAGATATAAAACTTTCTTTAATAAATCCTAAATTTTTTCGCGTGTGTTTTGCTTATAAGATGCAGATTTTTCGTCCAAATTATACGAAACTTGCAGATCACGTGACAATATGCCATCAAAGCATTATATTAAAATAAAAAGTAAATACTTTGAATATTCGAGGAAATAAGATTATTTGTAGTAAGTAAGTTTTAACTACGATAGTACATGATTGCTAATTACATAATTTTTGTTTCATAATTTTAAAGTCGCATGTATAGGGCAGCTTATATAAAAATTCCAATTGAATAACTTTTAGATTCAGTAAGATATCAACGTTTCAGCGAGGTGAATTTCAGCTGCACTCTAAGAGAAGCTAAATGATAAAGGCTTTTCCACAATTTGATATTTTTGTTATTTATAATGCCTAATTTACTGCAATTCAAATTATGTACTTAATTTATAGGTGTATATGGGGATTAAGCATATTTCAAACCTTTATACAATTCTATATAACTGTTCGAAGATTCAAGTTTGATAACAATTAACTAGTAATACCTCCACATTGTTTATAATCAGAATATATTTTAGCTAGAACACTACGTTTCTTTTCTAAATGTTAAGATATTTTACTTTTTCTAAAGATTTCTTCTTAAATGGAATATTTTTTACTTTAATTTTAAAATAATGGGTTTTTTTCTTCATGTAAATGTATCAATAAATCTCTCAGAGATAAAATGGTATTATAATATCCCAAAAAGTTTTTGAATATCCATAAAATATAGATGAAAGTCTGTTCTCTATCTATAAAATATTTTTTGCGAATAAATAGCATTAATTTGGGATTTTATTTAAATCTTGGTAATTTTTATTTAAATATTCGAATTAAATCTATCATGCGTTTTTGGCATGAAGATAAAAACAAAAAAGTACAATAAAATGGTCGAAAAATTAATATAATTGAGAAAATTCAAATTTTCTTATCAATGAAATCAGTTAAACTTCATTTCCAATAACTTAAATAAATAACCTTATCTCAAATTGCAATCATTTAATGAAGGGAAAGGAAGGCGATATTTTGTGGGGGCACGCACTCTTAAAATCGATAATATCTTCTTTTAGTTGTTTGTGTTTGTGTGCCTGTGTATGTGTATTAACAAATGTCTTGTATGCATTTTCTTTAATGAACAAAAGCTATGCTTAAGAAATGGACTGTCACAAGCTTTAAGAAAGTTTTAAAGCTACGTAAAGAAAAAAGTTCTGTCTATTAAATATATTCAACCTAACTATGATAATTCACAACCGTTTAATGATCAATAAGGGTTAAACATTTAAATATGCAAGTTATAATTAATTTCGTTTATCAGTATAAATGATAAAATTATTTTTATTACAGATAATCATTTTAACTAGCTTTTTTTCAATGATGAATGAAATTCAATATATAAATAAGAGAATATTTTTGTTTGGTTACAAAGCAGTAAATTAAAATTAGCGATTAAAAAGTAGAAATAGTGTTTAAACATTCTGACAAGCATGACAAGATGTCCTCGCGCTGCTCATGAAAGATATAAATATTGCATCATATAGCCAAGTTGGATATTCAACTTCCTAAAATTGATAAGAAATTATTTAGATAAATGATGGAAGAACGCTCGAGTTTTTATCAGAAATTTTTTAAAGGTCAGGCCATTTTAAATATTATTATACATTTTTAATAATTTTATAGAAATAGAAAATCTTATAAGAAAAAATACAACAATCGAATTCAACTTAAAATTATATATATTTTATTTGAATCGTATCAAGCCATCAAATTTATAGAAGAAAACTAATATTTAGAACGCATTTCATAATAATGTTTTGCGCGAAAGTTAAATCGTTTTTTAAAAACAGAGTTTAATTTGTTTAATTCTCTCGTTATTCGTAAAAAATTATTTAGATTTCATTCTTTTACTGAAGTCCACATTTATCAACAACTACGTGCAGAAGAAATCACGCATTAACTTTTGAGGAAAACAAGTGGGTATATTAAGTTACTCATTACCAATACTTGTCAAGTAACGTTGATGACGTAGAAGATATTTGTATTAATAAAGCATAAGCAGACAAAACATCGAAGTGTACATTTCATAGATTCATATAATAGTGGCAGTCCCTGTAGGCTGTTAGATCACTGAAATCTGTAATGAGCTCAGTTGAAATCAAATCTCGGTAGGACAAAAGTTGATTAACCTTGTTATTGTTTTGTCCATACGGAAACCACGAAAAAATGCAAATACTCACACTTGTCATATAGAATAGATAAACCGCCAATGAGTCTTTTGTTCTCAATCGTCTTCTTAAGAATTCAGTTCACAATAAAATAGATTACATTAACACATTTATTTCCTTCTAGGATGAAAAGTTACTTCAAATAATTATTTTATAAGATTAACTATTTCAATCCTTCCTTTCACGATTAATATTTACTAGATTCTCAAGAGACTTTGCGCAGAATCACTGAGTAATCTACGTAAAAATTACAATCACCTGGTAATCTGATTCGTTTAGTCAGAAATAGCGTTGCACAGTACTTCAATGATTAGCAAATAATAATAAACAAGGAATGACATCCGTTACAATAAAACAATTCCCAGACAATGCTAACTATTTATTCTCGCATTAATCACATGGCTCAGTTTCAATGGTCGTATTCGGTGAAGTTCTAAGACCCAACGATTCCCTTAACAACTAACAATCCATTCTAGTAAACAAACCTATAGAAAAAAGAATCTGTGTTTTCATCAGAAAGCTTTTCAAATCAACAATGCTCAATCTCAAACGCTGAAAATACAGCAGTAGCTCATATCCCTTCGATTCCTGTTTTTTCCTGTCAAAACTCTAAGCATTCATTTTGAATGAAAAAAATGTCTTCTTTGTAGACGCACTAATGGACAGTCTCTAAGCACCAAGCCATTATTTTCCGAGTTATATTTCTTTAAGTGATTATATTAGATCGGAAACATGAATTTTGACGCCACCCAAAGTGAATAGCCGATGCAGAAACATAGGAAGAATATTCAGTGGGCTCCATAAGAAACCTATCTTCTGGTCCACAATGGATAAAACGTTGCTCAAATAACAAATAGTTATCCAAACAGAACTTGATCGACTGAATTTTGCTCGGATGCGGTAAGAATATTTTTTTATCCATCTTTGGACCATGGAAACTTCATTTCAATGATGAATATTTGTAGAATCCTATTTAAAAAATAGAGGATTCCATTAGAATTTGTCTTCCTGTCCTAAATCTATGTTTACATTTGTCATAGCTTGTGAGAGGAAAATTGCCCTTGTCTTGTAGATATTAATTTGGAATCTCTAATGTTTTACTTCTGTGGTCAGATACTTTTCTATTTTCCATAACAGTTTTCTAGGAAAGGAAAACATCAACAGTTGGTGAAAAATTCGAAATATTCTTCAGAAATGAAAATGTCTGGCGAAGAAATGGAGATAATGGAAGTGAATATTTTCTACGTATGATGCTTTTGTGTCTATATTTAGAGATGCACACTACAAACTACACACTGAAAACTTTTCAATTTAAATTGTTAACGCATTTTATTCCGCATCTGTTATCTGCGTACTACTGAAAAGAGATAATATTATACTACAAGCGCAAATTATACTGAAGCAAAGACAAGTTATGAATAAACATTAACAAACTGTGTTTTTTTTAGTTTTAGTTAAATGAAGCGAAATTTAATATATAAAATTGTCATTTATTAATTATGTTTATTAATTGTCGTAAGCTTATCGGTTCCCTATAGGAATATTAGCGGGCTATAGTCGTAATGAGTTTAAACCAGCGCGAGTGCTTTCCTATTCGACTTTGACGTATACTAATGCAGGGCGATCATAAATTATTGGACACATTTCAAAAATTAATGAAAAGAACTAAAACTAATAATGTTACAACTGCTCCTTTTTTAAATGAGAGAGCAAATTAAAATGTTTTATGAAATAGGTGGCGTACCATCACGGCGTTCTAAATTTGCTACAGCGAGAGATTTCCATACGCAACGACTACCGATCAGGAGAAGCTGATACGCGTTTTCTTGTTTCATTTTTTAGTTTTCTGGAATATCTCGAAAATTATTCAGTTTTCTAATTACAATTGATTTAACAAAATAAAGAGCGTAAAATATCCTACAGATACATGCTTTTATTTTTCTTCTAGACTTAAAAGTTTCGTAGATGATGTATTTCAAAAATGGAAGATGTCCAATAATTTACGACCCCCTAGACCACCGTTCCGGTACGTTACTTACGTGAAAAAAAACTTTTTGAAATGAGTCTCATTAAAAAAAACGTAGTTGTAACATTATTAGTTTTTATTTTTATTAATTTTTGAAATAGGTCCAATAACTTATGACCACCCTGTATAATAAGAGATAAGCGTCTTGTCGCGTACTACTTTCGATTGGCTTACATTTTACTCGTTGTAGAAACAATGTATAATCATTTTAAACAATGTATAATTTTTGTAATATGAAGCTGATTATAAATATTTTATAACAAATGAATTATCCTCCAATAACTAACGCCCACCTAGACCATCGTAACGGCGCGTTACCTATCTGAAAAAATAGAAACCGTAGTTGTAACATTATTAGGTTTTTTATTAATTTTTGAAATGGGTCCAATAATTTATGACCGCCTGTACAATTAGGCTGGTTTTGTTCTTCATGGTGCAGAAAAGAAAACCGAGTATGAATTTTGGTGTCTTCTCTTTTACCGATTAGATCCAAAATTTGACACAGATCTACGTTGTTGATCATAAGACCCATCCCGAGTAGATGCAGTCAAGGTGTACACTGATGATAGCAGGAATGATAGTGACTGTACAGGCAGTGGGATTTATATTAAAACACATAATCAAGAGTTAAAAATTCAGAGCAGGAATCCCGATTTCTGCTCTGTCTTTCGCAGTGAACTAATAGCCATAGCTGAAGGCCTTGACTCACTCTCATCCTTCTCTTGCAGTAATGAAATTTGGATACTAACAGATAGCAGAAGTTCTATCCAACATTTGGCCAATTGGCAAAGAGTAAGAGATAATACAGGAATGAATATTCTTAACAAACTTAAAAGGCTCTCAGTATCTTACCGGATTCACCTGCAGTGGATTCCTTCTCATGACAACATTCAAGGTAACGAGATTGTAGATGTATTTGCTAAAGCAGATGCTAGTGAAGCTTCAGTGCCTTCTGCACCTCTCACCTACTTGGAGCTGTTCTCTAGAGCTAAAAGCAGGAATAAAACTATCTGGCTCATTCCACCGGTGCATCACTGGTATCAGGGTTCTCGACCAGGTGGCTGTCTATCAATTGACTGCAGCAGACGCGACCAAACAACTCTTACTCGCTTCCTTTGTGGGCATATCAGAAGTTTGACTTTCTCTGATAATTCTAAGTGTTTTGAGATTTGCCCAAAATGTACTGCAGAACAGGCCACACCAGATCATATTTTTGCATGCCTAGGGCTTTTCAAACAGGATCTTGTTTCTAATCCTCTATTGACTTCGGATTTCTTTAGGGTGCACAGGCTCATGGACCTGATATAGCTCTGCTGATCTTCGGGGATCATCACCAACAGACCCATCCCAAATTTTATTTGGCTAAATCGTTGCGTGTTTAAGTTATCGCGTTCACATGCTCGTAAATATACAGGCCGACAGACAGTCAAACCTTTGTTGGATAGGTTCAAAATTCGATATAGTTCTACAATTCTAATGATAATTCGACATGCTCTATTCTGAATAAAAAATCTATATTAATTTCAACAGTATCTTTCCATTCTTTCACTTAGACGCACGTCTTCCAAAATTCTGTAGAAATCTACAAATTTGGTGAAAAGACCACATATTAAATTTCATGTCTGTAGCTTACAACATTTTTGAATTGTCATGTACACAGAACGAACGACAGATATATAGACATAATTCCAAAAGTGTGTTTTCGAAATCTGCTTCGGAATTTCTGAAACGTTAATCAAAATGCCATGATCGAATTTCAAGGCGATTACAGTACTTACTATTTTATACTTCGTATATGAAATACGTAGAAAGCAGAAAATACGATAGCGTCTTCCAACAGTTAAACAGTTTTATTTAGATGAAATATTATAGAAGTGTGTGGATATTGAATGAATCATTAAATTTATGTTATGATACATGCTTTTAAATATTCAAACTTAGCATAAAAATATTCATAAAAATGATATTTTTTGTGTATGACTGTGGGTGAAACGAAACAACAAGTTCCTTTAACCATTAGGTAGATAATTTCTTCATTTCTAGTTTATTTCTTTTCGTTCAGGGTAAAAAATTTGGAAATGACGAAAAGAATCACAATTCTTCCTATGACATATAAATTAATTCTAAATCTCGTGTACATACAAAAAATTAATTAAAACTTCTTGCATGATAGAATTACTATTCTATCATTGATATTATAAAAGTGTTTAGAGAAGATAAGCATTTCGTAATCAAGTCGATAAAAAAACTAGAAACATTTAAAGGCATAATGTAAAATCATAACATAAATAAAGTTTTTCTCTTAAAGAAAAATTTAATCACACTTTTTCATGACAATAATTTATTTTCAATAGATTTAAAAATGCGTCATTTTTTTCCTTCAACCACAATCAAATAAAAAACTTTAAAGGGAGAAATGCTTTTCTATTTCTTTCCTTCTATTGTCTCTAAGAGAAATAAACGAAAGTTCATGAAAATTAATAAGCTTATTTGTGTAATGTTTTTCTAAAAGATTTTGCATAACATTTTAAATCTTTCGTGTTCAGGAAAACATTTAGTTTATTAATAATTAAACAACATTCTTTATTTTGGATTATATAGGCTCATGGTTGGCTGGGGTTTTAAATTCATTTAAATATATCCTGTTAAAAATGATTTAGTTTGATACATTTTTATTGATTAAATACTCACTGGCGCTTTGGACCATACTAGAATTAATTTTACTTAGTCTTTTAATGCGTATTTTCTTTGCAGAAGAAATAACAACTTACTTATTATCATAAAGAATGAAATTTTCATTTTTGTTCATATTTTTTTCATTGACAATTTCACTAAAATTCCAAACACATATGTAAGTTTATTTCACAATAATAATATAAACATTTACTTTTTAATTATTTCAAAATTTGAAATGATAAATTCGTGATGAACGTGAAATAACTAAAGTGACACAATTTTTCACTTACTAAAATACAAATAACATTAAATGTTTTGGATGGAAACAAAAATTTATATTATTCAAAGGAATAGATGATATATTTAAGATTTATATATATTTAAGAGAATTTATTAGTCTCCTTTAGAAACTGCTATTTTTCAGTTCTTTTACATAAGGTTCTGAAACTTCAATGCTTAGATGATATCATTTCTGTTATGATACATTTTATCAAATTTGTTATCGCGCAGTCCATAATTCATTTGCTTCTCTAAAGTATGTTATGATATGTATATTTAAACACATATTTTTTAGTTGTTCCATCTATGACGTATGTATGTATATTTGTGTCTCCTTTTATCCAGTGATATACGAATGCAGTTCAAAAAGTAAAGTAACGAGTATTCTAAGAGAAAATCTTTATTACGATTTCAAAGAGGTACACAACATAGTTTGGCAGTGGCACATATTAATTCTCCACATTTTAGAACATTTGTTCCATCGGTGCACCAACGTATCGAAATGGGCACAGCAGAAATCAGTGTTAATGTCGAGATGCCACGCAAAGATGGCTTGCTGAACTTCGGCAGCGGTTCCGAAAAGATGATCTCGCTGGTGCTTCTTTCAAATAGATGAAATCACTTGTTGCGAGGAATGGACTGGAAGGAGGGCGATTCAGTAATTCTCATACGTGAGGAACATACTAGGCCGCCCTCATCTTTGCTCGTCTTGCACATCTGTTCTATCTTTATCGAATTCCTTGAATCAAAACCACACCTGTTTTCGTGATGTTGCTCTCGTTCCGTGCACTACCTCAGTTGCTTCCTGAATTTCGGCTGGGAAACTTTTCTTTAAAAGGAAAATCACTGTTATTACTTCAATCACCGACCGTTTCCTCCAAGCTTCTGAGACTTCTGTCCGCTACCGCATAGCTAGCTCCATCTATCGGCTACGTTCGGAAGTTGTGATCGTCTCTGCTGCTGTCGAAACGGGGAATTTAATTTTCGAGGGGGTATATGTCCACCAGTCAGAGCTCTTGTTACCTTGCTTTCTTGAAATACACTCGTTTATCTACGTTCCCTTGTAAATAAATCATTATTCTTTCTCATTTTCCATCAGTTACGAAAACATGTGTAGACTCTTAACTCCGTTGCTAATCGGACACATCTTGTTAATTCCTGTAAATTTTTTTCCCAATAAACTAAATACGTGCGTTGCAAACACTTACGTGAATTATTACCATGTCCATCTTTTAATTCTTCAAGTTAAAAAGGGCTATCTTTTTGGCATCGAGGCGCGGGTCATTTTTCTATCAACAATCAGAACCATTACTTTTACTATTTTATGAGTAATTTTTATTTTTTCTACCAAAACTCTTTTTTACGGGAAATCATTCTTCATAGTACAAATGAAATTCTCTGTCTCTTTTTTATGTAATTCTAAAAATTGTATTTAAATTAAATGCAATTCTGATGTGGTGGTGCAAGTTTGTCACTGAATTATCAAAAGACCATAAATTCTACTTTGTTGCAGGTCTTATTTTTCTTTCGATCAATGGGTGCATGTGGATAACTTTGACAATGTCAAAATACTAGAGCATAGCATCTCTTAACTCTTTCTAAGATCGTGGGAATTATATTTACAATCAAATTCATCAATTTTTAACTAACTCCGATGAGCTATTTTTCACCTTAGATTGGAACTTCTATCTCTGAATAACTTCAGAAATCAGAAAAAAATATTTATAAACAATTCGGCGCCTAATGCGGTTTTAACAATCAAATTAGTTAGCTGTTAATTATTATCATTATCATCATTTTGAAATCGTATTGTGCCGTAATCTGAAGCTGAGAAGAAAGTTGGTGGAAGTTCCTGCCAAACTTTTCGATGAAACAAAAACCTAGAAGTTTCAAATATTTATATCATACCATTACGCTGTGCCTTGATTAATTAATTAATTATTAATTAGTCAAATTAATTTTATCTAATAAGTTAAATGAATTTCTTTTCTTTAATATATCTCAGTTTTAACAATATTTTACTGAACTATTACTAGAAAAAAATGGCTCTTTCAAGGTTTAAAACATGCTTTAATCCCTTTATGAGATAAGATGTATTCATATTTTTAAAAACATTAAAAAATTTAATAAAAATTGTAACATATTTGCAGTATTTTGCACAAATCTGTATGGTACGGTATGAATTAAAATATTATGCTTTTACTTGGAGCAAGCGTCTCATATATTAATTTCCTGAAAAAACCAACTCCAAAGGGACGGGTTTACTTTACGAAATATCCCACTGATAAGACGACACTCACTTTTGATTTTACACTAATTTCAAAATCGGAGCGTTTATTTCTTCAGTAGCTTTACAATATCAATGGAATTTCAATCAACATATGTATGGATCTCTTGTAATTTCTAAAGAAAATATTCGAGAGGTTCATTTAAAAAATACGATTCAGAATTTGAAAGCAAGTTTCAGAAGGCATTATTAAATGTCCAAATTGCTCATCAAATTGACAAGATTGCAGAACATACTGCGTTAAACGTCTGTGCAATTATGTGAGACTCAAATGACTAGGTCATTCAAAGATTCTGTTGTGAGACCTCCATCCGGATAAAGCGCGAGCTCACAGGTCTCTTCTTGCGTCAAATTACCCGTGAAGATATCACATTCCGATACTTCTACACAACCATCTTATTCCCCTAATCTCGTTCCACGTGAACTTATTCCCTCGATGACGAATTTGCTCAAGGGACAATGACTCTCGAGTTCCAAAGAAGTGCAGAGAAAAACGACGAAGACAGTGAAGGATGCGAGAAAATGACGTTTGCAATCTGCACATACATCTTTGTATGAACGATAGCAAAAATTCATAGTTTCAAAGAGTAGTTACTTTGAGGGAAACAACAAATAAAATGTTTCTATATGTACTTCCGTAATTAAATACGTTGTGGAACTTTTTGAAAGCAGTAGCATGAGTGTAATTGTAGGTATATTGAATAACAATCACATTTATGGATATTAATCAAACAACACAAATTTAATACATCAAATACATTCATTCATTCAAGGGTTTAGTTTAGAAAAGTTAGCGTCCTATTTTGAAGCAACGCGAGGGATATTTTGGGACGGACCTCGTCATTTTGAACCCCGGTCAGAATACGAGGACGATACCTGAGCTGACACAGCCTCCTCCAAACTTTCTCACCGCAACAGTGGGAAGACATGAAAGGCTTGATGTATCTATTGATAAAAAAATTCAAATTTTTTAGAATAATTAAGAAACACACTCTAAAAAGATTAGTACATCAAATGATGTGATCTTTTCAGACACATATATCTAGTATTATCTTATCATATTACATAATCTGGAAATTATTTATTCAAGCACTTAACCTTCAATGATTTTTATTTACATACACGGCCTTAATTATTAATGGAAATCCTTCGACTTTAAAACATAAAATGTTCCTTAATTTTTTTTATTCAAACTAATGAAATACCTCTAAACTGTTTAACCTTAAAGAAGTTCATTAAAATTTCTGAACATTCTTCGTTACTTTTTAGATAAAAGTTTCATGTACAAATAATTCACTGAGCTTTCTTTACGCGGTTCAGATCCTAAAATCAGACAAAATTTATTTTTGAAGGAAAAACGTAGCATTCTTGATTGAAAAAAATTGTAGCAGAGTACGAAAAAGGGTCAGAAGTATGCAAAAATTGCAAGTATTTGAGTGTTTAATCATCCAGAAGTTTAGACGTTTGGTATAATTATTTTCACTGTTTTATTTCTCTGAAACAGAAAGATAGTTCCATTTGATGGCCTTTTTTCATTGTGTTTCCATCTGTTTTCAAATCAGAAGGTCATCATCTCAAGAACCACGAAAAGAAAATTACTCATAATCAGAGTGAAGGCAACATTTAGACTGGTATTCTAGTAAAACCCCTAAAAGTTTAATTAAAATACTTTTCTGCAGTATCTGTCAATGTTATTTTCATGTTTAACCTTCGGTCGAATTCAATACAAATGCTAACACGTTCGGGCGGAACTCATGTGTGAGATACTGAAAGTTAAATTTTCGCTTAGGCTTAAGGAGAAGCTTATAAAACTGAACTATTCGGCGATACAAAGCTATATTTGCATTTTAAAATATATTTTTGTAATTCCTTGCAATTTTAACTAACAAAATGTCAAAGAATTCAGGAGGGAGTTCACATTTCTTTTCCCGCAAGGTTCCTTCGCAATTACAGCTGTTGTCCTTAAGAGCCTGAATAATTCGAAATTTTTAAAACAATATATTGGGAATAACGATCAATATCATTGAATTAGGGGCTGGGACACAAGTATACGAACTTTTTCAAGTATATAAATAGAAATATTGAGGAAAATTTGGGAAATCAAAAACACAAACGTAATCGGGCGCAACTCATGTACCAGATTAACGTGCCCCTCACGTACATCAAAAGAGCGCTAGAGGAAAAACTATGATACCCTATTGTGAGTGGTAGGGAGCCAGAAAGCTAATAGAGGTCCCACTCCTTTCTCGGTAAAACCTGCACTTGGCACAAAAAAACACGGGTGCTTCATCTCACACCTACATTGATTTTTTTAAACTTTAAACACTTTCTTTTAAAGTAATTCGTACCTGAATGACACACATACTTCGTTGAGTACAGTTTTCGAGTCTTTTTAAACTAATGCTTGCCCATTAATTCCCGTCATGTCGAAATGAAAGCTCTTGACGTGACTTTGAAGCAAAGCAGGAGAACGTCAAGATAACTTTTCATATTAGAAGGAGCAAAGCAGTTAATTACCAGCGGAGCGTGCCAGCGAAAAATTTACGACGGTCGTTTAGTACTTCGCATAATGATGAAATTTTCTTACAGTAATCCGATTACATTCGTGCTAATAAAAGTAGTTGCAGTTTGGGGCTAGAAACTTTGTCGGTGTATGCGATTATGAAATCACGATGATTTATAATTTCTTTTAATGGAAACTGTAGCGCATTCCCTTTCTCAGTCTTCTCTTAAAAATGAAGTGACTTAAATATTTTAGACTGCGCTAATATTTTCCACAGATAAGGAAGCTGCTACAAAATGTAATACTAATGGAAAATATCTGAAAAATGACTTTAGATTTGATATCGAAAGAAATGTTTTAGTTCAATTAAATGAAAGTATTTCACCATGAAATTGCCTCACTTACTAAAACTGTAAGCTATCTATACGCTTATCCATTTTTTTAACCTTCCGTAGGGCGTATCTAATTTGTGAGATGAAGCACAGGTATTTTTTTTTTCTGTCTGAGTGCAGGTTTTACTTAGAAAAGTGAAGGACCTCTAGTAGCTTCCTGGATCCTACCACTCACACTACGGTGTTTTGGCATTTTTTTTTTTATCTAGAGCTCTTTTGGTGTGCTTGAGGGGCCCATTAATCTGGTCAATAAGTTGCGCACGATTTCGTTCTTATTTTTGATTTCTGAAATTTTTCTCAACATTACTTTTTATATACCTGCAAAAGTTTCTATACCTGTGTCCCAGCTCCTAATTCAACGATATTCATAGTTATTTCGAAAGTATTATTTCAAAAATGTCGAATTATTTCAGACTCTTATCGACAACAGTTGCCACTGGTAAGGAAACTTACGGGAAGGCAAACGTCGACTAACCTCCTGAATTTCTGGACATTTTAATAGTTGAAATTGCAATGAAATACAAAAAGTTATTTAAAAACACAAATATAGCTTTGTATGACCCAATAGTTCAGTTTGATAAGCTTTTCCTTAAGCTTAAGCAAAATTTCAGCTTCGAATTTCACAGATGAGTTGCTCCCGATCGTTTTAGTATTTGTACTGCACCTGACCGAAGGTTAATTGAGAGCATTCAGATGGTACGTCATGCTACTTCTTTATGCGCTGAAAGAACGGTGTATATGAACTGGGTATTTATTGTACTGAAATTTAGGTTTATTTTAATTTCAGGCTAAATTAATTCTGTTACGAAGTTGTAAGGTTGTTTCCCTAATATGGTAATCTTGGCGACTTCGCAAAAAATATGGTGATCTTGGCAACAAACTTGGCGACCATTTTGGCGAGTTGGCGACAGAGTTGAAGACTTTGGCGACAAATGGAATTTTCTAGAAAAAACCTGAACTGTCTTCCTATATCTGCTGGCAGCCAGTAATTTCATGAACCTTCTGGAGATTACATCACTTTCTATGTAATAAGTCACTTCCTGTTAAAAAGGTATAAAAACAAGCTCTCAAACCAAGAGTAGTTAGTTATAATTTGATTAGCAAGCAAGCTGGTGAGCCGACAGACTCCTAGCGCTATTGAAGTTTGCTGTAATTGAAATTTATTGGAAATCTCTGTTGTGAATTGGTGCAAGTGCAGATTTGTTACCTGTGCTACGTTTGTTTTCCTGGAATATTCGTAAAATAAGGATCTTTATTTTTTTTACCTTGCTTATTGGGAATTATATTTATTGAATTCACGGACAGCCGCAAGACGAATTTTGTTACAATACTAATGAATTCATTAAGTTATTGCATTCCAATGAAATAATTTGTTTGGCATTTCGAAAACTAACAGGCAAATATAAATCTCTATGGAACATTCCAATATATTCCACACCATACCATCCACTCCACAATCAGAAATTCCAGAAGCTGGATTTAAAGATACCACCAACAAGCTTGCTTGTTGAAAGGTAAAAATTTAAAAATAGGTTGCTTGTTAAAAGGTAAAAATCAAAAAATGGGTTGTTTATTAAAAGGTAATTTTTTTTAAAAAGTTGCTTGCTTAATTATTTGTCATGGTATTTTTTCGGACAAGATAGAACTAATAAAAATTTTAAATCACACAAAACAAATATCAAATTTAATACATCAAATATATTTAAATCATACAAATGTGCGCGCCTGTATAGGGCTCGACATTCATTTGGTAAATCTTGTGTTACGACAACATGACTGCATTAAACACTTCAGACAAAATTAAGATCGTTAATTTATAAAGCAAATTTTTATTAAACAGGAATTTTTTCCAACTAAACGAACATTTTCAGAACAACTTATAGTCAATTCTTTCCTTCTTTTAAACATTATTATATTTAAAAACTGTTATTAGCATTTTCGGTTGGGGATAGTATACCTAATTTGATTAGGAAAATAATACAATTTTATTAACTTTTTTAAAAATTGGCACTAATTTTATATTTCATTTGTTATCTTCAATTCAAAAATATTCTCATTTTCTCTTTCCTCTATCAATATTTTTTAACTTTAATTATGTATTATAAACAATAAAATAATTAGTATCACAATATATTGAGTTAATTTATCAGTAATTCATATAATTCAAGAGCATATAAAACATCATTATCTCTCTAAAGGATTCAACACGAAACATGAAGAAATCAAATTAATTTTTTTTAACTATTTTTATCGTTCGAAGAAGGTTCGAAGCAGAATTTTTCACAACTACGGATTTTTTCATGAACATCTCCAGAACAACGCACTTTCTACTTAACCTTCTAGCGGGCGCGCATACGTGAGAGATACACTAGAGAAGAATTTTGTTTTATAGCTGTTTATCAGAGACCGTTACGAAAGCTTGACCTTATCTATTCTTCCAGCTTTTTTCGACGAACAATTAGTCGTCGTTTCGAATTTGAGGCTTTAATAGGATTCTGCGAATGTCCTATTTGTATTTCAGAGAAACGCGCGACTATTTAGGCTTAAGTCAGTAAAATGAATATACAACTGACTTTTTGTTTTA
Organism: Araneus ventricosus; assembly: GCA_013235015.1. Taxonomy (NCBI): domain Eukaryota; kingdom Metazoa; phylum Arthropoda; class Arachnida; order Araneae; family Araneidae; genus Araneus; species Araneus ventricosus. The sequence continues at coordinate 33,694 of BGPR01001438.1, forward strand.
TATTTCTAAAATATATATATATATATATATATATATATATATATATCTAAATTTCAATTTTCAAATTTCTTTTTATGTATCTAAATTTCAGTTTTCAAATTTCTTTTTATATATCTAAATTTCAATTTTCAAATTTCTTTTCTATATCTAAATTTCAATTTTAAAATTTCTTTTTATATATCTAAATTTCAGTTTTTTTTCCCTCCCATGTTGTTTTTACAGTTTTTTTATTACAAATGCAAATATTTCATTTGAAAATTGGCAATTTCATTTATTTTGCTTTCAAGTCATTCAGCTAATTTTTTAGTTTTTTTTATTGTTTTTGTTTTTTATTTTCACATTGTTTCCATTCTTTTTCAAATAATGTTTTTAATAAGCGATTTTCACATTGTTTCCATTCTTTTTCAAATAATGTTTTTAATAAGCGTACATATTTAACCTTACCCAGTTACAATTAATTTTAATAATCATCATTTTAAAAGTTGATATTTTGCTATAGCGTATCTAGGAAATACGCGCGACCTTTCATGTTGTTATAGAGAACACTCTTTCTGGAAAATTAAGAATAATATAAAAAAAAATTAAAAACAAACATTTCTATATTAATTTTAGCGCAACACCAAAACCATTTTTTGTAGCAAAATTTAATTTAGTTAATTCTCCTGTTACAAGCAAAAAATAGTTTTCATTTAATTTCATTTCTGAAAACGACATTTACCAACTACTAAATAAGAAATAAAACACTCAGTAATTTATTTTTGGAAAACATTTGGGAATATTAAGCCATCCATTACAAGTACTTGTCATGTGACAATGATGACACTGAAAATGATTGTTTTCACAAAGCTTAAACTGCACAGGCAGACAAAATATCAAAGCATTCCTTTCGAAGTTCCTTTAATAATGTTCTCCCTGAAGACTGGAAACTAACACCAATCTGAAATGAGCTTAGTTGCACTCAAATCTCAGTTGGATCAAAATTTAACTTCACAGTATTTTATCTATTCTGAAACTACGGATAAGTGCAAATATTAGACACTTGTTTTGTAGATGTTCTACCAATGTGTCGTCGTATCTCAGCTGCTCTTTTAGTACATTCTCTTAATATTTTAACCCTCCGAGCGGCGCAAACATCTTTTTCCTTTTTTCATGTTCAATTCAAAAGCAGATAGCTCTTAATTATATGTATATTTTCTTTAACAACCATGGATAAAGTGTTCTTAAGATTCCAAAGATATAATTAAATACAAAAATTATCAATTCATTTCTTTTAAAAGCTAAGTTTTCTAACCTGATAGCTAAAAGTTCAAAATAATTGGTCGCTCAGAGAGTTTTACGACGCATTCAAGTAGATTAGATTAAATACATTATCGCTTTTTAAGGGAAAAATATTTCTGGTGATCATTTAATAAGTGTAAGCCTTTCGTCTGTTTTTTATGTGTAATATTTGCTAGAGTCCTCATGTGGTATTGCTAAAAAGAAGCTGAATAAAATATGTGAAAATACGAACTGGTGAAACAATGGAGACTCTACACCGAATTAATTTTACAACAATTTTAATTAAACTTCTGTAATTTTGAAGTAGATAGATGCAAACTGTGTAGAAACTTAAATGTCTAAAATATTTTTCAGGTTAAAAAGAAACAAATTTAAAAAAATTAATTTTTAAAAAAAAAATTAAGCTTTTTTTTAAAATGCTTCTTCTCATACAATTTTTAATACTTTTACATAATCTTCTCAAAGGGATCTCAAATGTTCTTGTCAGAAATAGGGTTCGGATTTTTGATACATACATTAGTTTCTGAAAAAAGATTTGCTCAAAATGTTGTGAAAATTTTTGGAAAATATCAGATTTTTTCACTTTGTACATTTTTAAAAAAATTGTAACCAAATTTTTACAAATCCATACCTAATTCTATTAAGCATGCATTTCTCAGTGAATATAAAAATTAAGGTAATTAGAATAAAATGTGATTGTGAAGCCGAAAAAATTGCTTTAAAGATTTCAACATAATAAAATCAACTTATATCAAGTTAGTTTTTTTCAGAGCAATAACCGATCATTTGTAAGTCCTAAGGTATTAATTTTATTAAAATATATTATTACCAAAATTATTAATGAACATTATCACATGTATGGATAATTAGAAAATAAATAGGAAATTTCACTTTTTTTCAATTTTTCTTAGTCAAAATATTTAATAAATGATCTTTAGTCCTATTCATCAAATATCTATTAATATACAGTAAAAAGTTTCAACTATTTTATTGAAATTTTATTGACAATGAGAAATTCAAACGAAAAGAGAAGTGAACTAGTAATGATGATGATGATTCAAATGTTCTTAATAAATAATAAGAAGCGAAAGCAGTAAAAATCTAAACAAACAAAGAGCAAACCGTTACGGAATTAAACAAGTGTCTTACCTGGCTGTCATGGAAAAAAATCAGGCGGTTTTGCAAATTGCACATGAAATATGCATGATTAAACATTGGAAGTTTGAATGGGATCTGATAGGTGTTAGAAAAAATAGACTGGTGGACAAATGCTAAGGAACATTTTTAAGATGCAAAAAATTTGGACTTAATATGGATGCAATGGTTCGCAATCTGTTGCAGAGAATCGTGGGTTATACACTTGTCGGAACTCACATTTTAAAAGTAAAGATTGGTAGTGAAGGCATTTAGGGTGTTGACCAGAAAGTATGGAAGACGAAAATTACTTTCGCCCACCCCGTTTAACAGAAAGCTGATCATGATTTGAAACTGTTATAAATGGTTTCGTTTGATGTACATAATATTTACATGCATTTTCATAAAAATAGCAAGAATATTCGGTAATTTTTTTAAAGGTTTCTTTAAAAAATCCCAAATTTCCCAGCATGTTTTTGCCTATAACATGAAGAGTTTTGAACCAAATTATAGGAAACTTAACAGAATACATGACAGTATATCAGTGAAGCATTGTATAGAAATTTGAAACAGATGCATTGAATATTAGAGAAAATATGAGTATTTGTAGTAAATAACTTTTTCTGCGCATGCGCGAAATTTAGCGTAATTTTTTTTACAGCTGCAGAATCAGATATATAGGGAAATTTATATAAAAATTCCAGTTCAATGCCGTTAATATTTCGAAAGATGTCGGCTTTGTAGTGAGTTGAATTTTGCATACTTTAAGAGATGGTTGCTAGATAGTTTCTTAAAAGCATGCGCTTCACGTTTATATAAATTTAGCACACACTGTTGTTATTTTGAATAAAATATGATTTAAGATTAAGTTTGCAATATAATACTTTAGGTTATTCAGAAAGCTTAACTTATTTAATAAAGAACTATTCTTATATGGCCACATTTTAAAACAAAAATAATATATTTTCCTTTCAAAGAAAACCAAATTTAAGTGAATTATAAATCGCGTATTATGATAGTCAGTATATTCATTAATTTAAGTTTATATCTGACAGGAGAGTAAATTGAAGATAATTGTTGAAATAAGCATCTAAATTTCAACCTGAATTCTTGAAACAAATTTTATAAATAGTTTTATGTTCATTTTAATGAAATAAATTAAACCATACGTGTCTGATATAATACTTTAGTTCTTAGAAAAAAGGTTCAAAATCTTTTTCAGTTATCATAAATTGCTTACAAATGCAGGTTGAAGTTTGCCTATGTGCGATGTTCATGACTATATATATTTTCAAAATATTTTATGTTCTCAATTCTAAAAAGTCATGTTATATTGATATATATTTTAAGCAGTATTCTTAACAATATCGCTTTTGTGTTCAATTTTAATAACAATTCATCATGCTTTCATGAAGAAAAAAATTGAAGATGCACTGTTTTTCACATGCCCAATAAATTATTTTAAACATTGAATATCTTCCGGCAATAATAAAACGAATAAAAGCTACAAAATTGCACTTTCTTTCGAAAAATTCTCAGAAAAGTTCAGTAACACGTTTAAAAGAGAAAAACACAACACCCGATCATCTTTAGAAAAGAATCATTAAAAAACAATTTTCCCAGAAAGCATCTGAATTCTTTCTTTCGAAATCTCGTGTTGGGGCCCTTTTATGTAAATAAAGCTAAAAAAGGCAGATTTATGCAAGATAACATATCACAATAACAGATACTTTGGAATGAAAAATTAGATTACAAAAACTCGAGGGACGCACTTCTCATCCATCATTCTTTTGTCACCTCTTTAAAAGTTCGGAAATTCATGCAGAATGGGAAATGGGTCGCACTGCACGACGTCAGATGAAGCTAGTTCATAATAAGCAGAACAAGTTCTGTCACCTTAAATTTCATTGTACGAAAACAGAAAAGAAGGCTTGATTGAAACAAAGATTGGAATCATAAGAAACTGCACATGTTATTTATCTACAATACAAACGTTTCTGTCTATTTGTCTGTCTGCTACAAGAACTCCTATTAAACGGTGAATAGTAGCTACATGAAATTTACACATGCCATTCTGGAGTCTATTTATAGGTCAACTGTGCTATTTCCCGCAATCAAAATTAATTAATTTTTCAGAAAGGAATTAAGTACCAAAAATTAAACCAATATTTGGCGTTTTCGATCAGGTTTTCGCCATCATTTTCTGAAACAATTATTGCAATGGGTATATATATACTGATAGTGATTTTATACCATCGTAAAGAACAAAAAAAAATAACTTTCTGATGATACCAGTTTTAATCGCCGTACAATTTTTCCCCAATTTCAATAAACATTTCAAAATTCATTTTAAATACAATTTGTAACAATGCTCTCTAATGTTGTGATTAATTTCAAACCGATTTTATTGTTCCATCAATTCCCTCATTCACGTGTTTTTGCCGCTGTTAAAGTTATAATAAAAATATTGCTTTCACAATAACTTCAAGGCAGAATTTTTATTTATGATTTTATTTGATACCATTTGGTTTGAAGGCACAAAAAACCAATGGCGTCAAATTAGCTACTCTCTCAATGCGATGTTTCGTTTAATTATCACAAAATTTTTAATGATCCTAATGAATGTGTAAAGTAATTTAAGGGTACTGCATCCCATTCCTGCCCAATGGAGAGGACTTAATGAGGAAAAGAAGGAACACTACGCTGTGTTTTTCCCTTCAGGCCCATATACACCAAAAAGAAGATAATAGTATTTCGGGCCATGGCAATAAAACCCATAATATAGAGATACTTTTGTTGTCGCCATAGTAATGGTGGGGAGGAGAAAATAGAATTCCTTGGGCTGCTATACTCTTGCCAGTTAGTTCAAATTATGGAGGCAAAAAGATTAGAGATATTAGGCGATTAATCAGACAACACGGGAGAGGGAAAAAGAAAATTATTTAATGAAGTTTAAGTTGTTATAAGTACTTAGACTTGAAAACATTTTTATCTTTAGCAACGCTGAGTATGCCAACTATTTGTGATAAAAAAAAGCCTTAAAAAGTGCTTTTACTCCTTATTTTTCCTATTTTTGTGTTTTCCCCTATATTAAAATTTTATCAATAATGTTTATGAGCACTTCCAATTTGCGATTAATTGTTAAAGTAAAAGATAACAGAAGTATCCTCAAATTTGTACGAAATGCCTTATTTTGTCTCAATTTTGGCAGTCATTGTTACTTCTACAATCTTCTTGATTGATTGACGTTTGCTAGAAGATACATGTAACAAAGTATTTTTCTTCTGAGAGCAATTGCTTAATTCTGCATTTTTGAACACTTAACATCTATAGTTTTAAATTCATCTCTGTCAAAAATAAATATCTATGTTTTATTCCTAAATTAATGTACGTATATATGTAAACGAAACTCAAAAATTAAAGCTACTGCTCCTTTCATATATATATTCACTCTTGGAAAACAATCTGTTTCTCTTGAAGTCCAAGACAATATCCTGAATTAAGGTTCAAAATATGTAAGTGCAACCTTATAGTAATTTTTTTTATAATTTCTGCTATGTTAATCTAAAAAGATATGTGATACTTTCTGAAAAGAATACAAAAAATAAAAAGTATTTTAACCTCTTATATGGTTCTTACAACCATTTATCTTAAATACGTACGCATCCTAATAATAAGAGAAGTTATCGATTATCCTTTTTGATATAGTTTTCAAGTTTTCACCTAAATAAAAATGCAATTTAAAGTTGTATGTTTAACTAGATAATATATAAACCCTGTTATCGGCTGTAAGGATGTCCTAAATATAAAATACAAGGAATCAAAGTTGGATTTTAAAAATGGGCACAATTTATTAAATAATTTCTATATCTTGTTCATTCGCAACAATTATCACGAAACTACGCAATTTCATAAAATATTAGGCACTATTCTAAAACTATTATTGTCACTTTTTGTCTCTATAAGATTCAGGTCCCATCGGACTGTTGAGGATACAGGATTTCTCGTAAATTAATGAAATAGGAAGACAAAAAACGAACAGAAGAGTGCAGAAATTCTTTTCTTTTTCTTCAAATCATTCCATAAACTTAGGAATAATTCCGTGTAATTGAGACCAGCTTTAGAGAAATTTGTGTAAAGATGAGACAAATAACTTCACGTGACGATAATAAAACACTTATAAACATCAAATATAGCATAAATAAAATCAACAAAAGGCTAATAGTACAGTAAACAAAAATGTTAAAAAAATTTTAATCTCCAGGATTCATACGTGTTCATTCTAAAATTATTGATCGTCTTTGTTCTGCAGTTCTCCAAAGGAATCATTCACAATCTCAGAAGCTTGAAACCTAACGCTCCATCATTTTCCTTCAGCCATTCCCCCCCCCCCTCAAAACTCTAGGTTTTGATTTTCGGTGAAAAGAATGCCTGCTCTCTTGACACTTTGATATGCCGTCACCAGGCATCGGACCATCAATTTCACAGAGATATTTCTTTAAGTGTTTAATTTACACCACTATCATGAACTTTCCCGCCATCAGAAGAGAACAACCAGCAGAGAAATACTGAAGGAATTTCTGAGGATTCCATAAGAATCATCTTTTATGGCCCATGATGGATGAAACGTTGCATTAGTGACAAATGGTTGTCCAAACTGAACTGGATGGACCGACTCTGACCCGGTTACAGTGAGGTCTTTTTTATCCTTCCATTTCTCCAGGAAATTTTAGTTCAGTGATGAATAGCTGCTAAACCCTATTTTAAAATTAGGGAAGTTTCTTTCTGAGTTTGCTGTCGTGTCATAAATCTGTGTTTAGATTTGTCTGAGTTTTGGAAAGGGAAATATTCTCGTCTTGGAATTTTTTTAATTCGGGAACACGAATGGCGATTTTTTACGTGTATTGTGCTGCTTTCCTGTTACTTATTAATTTTTTCCGGCAAATGGGAATATTAACATTTATTTAACAATTTCAAGAATTCTTTAAAAAGGAAAAAATTGTGCTGATGACAGAAATGAATGATTGCTGTTAGTGAAACTGGAAATTATATCTGATATAGTACATTAAAACAGATGATTTTTTTAGATTATGTTATTTAATTAAAATAATATAAAGTACAAATAATAAGAAAATTTGTTTTAAACGTGCTTAAATTTTTGTGTGTAAAATAAAACAAAAGAGTAAATAAATGCATTTAATTTTGATAAAAAAAATGAATGAAATTCACAGGACTTATTGGAGTTGCGCTATATGATTAATGAAGAAGCTATATGATTAATGAAGAGCAGTATCTTATTGTGATGTGCGAAGCATATTACTTAAATAAAGCCATAACATAGGTATGTTTTCGTAGAAATATATTATCGCATTCAAGAAAATATCTAAAATGTCAACATTTAGATAACTTGGTGGATGTCACGTAAATAAAAAGAAATAAATATATATATATATAGCAGTATAAACCAAAATATAAGTTGTTATATATGAACATACAAAACAATGTAAACAAGACATATCAAAATGCAATTCCAAAACTAAAAGTTTATTAATTAAACAAAAGAGCCAATTCTAAAATCAAATCTAAAAAATTGAAAGTACTATAGATACTAAGAGTAAAAGTTGAGTTTAAACATATAAATGTTAACATGAAAATGAACTCTGTTGCAATCAAAACTATTGAAAAAAGGCAATACAAATATTTTGAGTTTATCCAAATATTTGGATCTATATATATATTAGACTGTTCAATATATAATCGTTTGATTTTCATGAAACGATTCATGGCAATAATCTGAATTATTCTAAATTAATACATTCTTGTTAGGCCTTTCATCTTTCTTGATTAGTTAACATCGTTTTCTGTTTAAAAAATTCTGTTTCAGTTTTTTATTTAAAAAATTAATAAAATTCTTTTAATTTTTGTTTAAACTGACAATATAAACTGAAAAAAACACGTCCATCAGCTTGTGTCTAGATAAAATCTTTTCACTATCTGAAACAATAAGTAACTAGAATAATTTTAAAATATTACATGAAGTACTTATATAATATTATGTAAATTTACATAAATTCATTATTGGTTATTTTACGAAGTAGTACATTTTAGTGCTGTAGTTTTTTTTCTGTCTCTGAGTGTGGGTGATTGAACCTTCTGAAAATGAAGCTTACAGATTAATATCTCGCATTACAAGTAAAACCTTTCTTTACATAGAACAATTTTTTTCTTTCCATAGAACCAAAAATGTTGCAAATGATAAAGTTTTTAACTTATGCACACTTTCAAAATGATATAAAATGATTACTTTAACGGAGAACATCTCTAAAAATATTGATTTAGGAAAAATGCTTGAAGGAAAAAAAATTCCATAATCTATCTCGTGAAAAACTGTGTTTTTCGGCGACATTTAAGTAGCATTTGGCAACATCTTTTTAAACTTTTATTTCTGGTCTGAAACTCTCTTCTGAGGAAACTTTTAATCACATATTCACATCACAATAAATTCTTTTCGTTAGATTATAATATTTTTAATGTTTTTACTCCAAAACAATAAAAAAAAAATCTGCAGAGAAAAAGCATCTTTATTTTTTCTCAGACACAATTTTTTTTCTTTTCCTAAAAAATGAGTCGAAGTTCATTAAAATTAAGAAGATTGTTTGAGCAGAGTTCTTCTAAAAGAGTTTTAAATAAATAATTAAACCTAACTGGCTCATAAAAACATCGGATTAGCGAGTCTTCAACAAATTTTTCTAATTTTGTGGCATAAATTAATTTAATATATATAGGATAGCTTTAAAGATTAATTTAAATATATACTATTAGAATCAATAACATATTTTTATTGATAACAGACACAAAGACGCTCTGCTGTTTGATAACAGACACAAAGACGCTCTGCTGTTTTCATGAAGAGAGGGACACATACGAAAAAACTCCAATTACCTTTCATTATATTTACACGATCCATGTCCTGTACAAGTAAATAGCAAGGATTTGAACAATCAATTTTCCTACTCTTTAAGGTTGAATGAAATTTTTAAATGATTAAGTTTCTTTGTATTTTGCTTTCAGTAATTTGTTAGTCAGTTTTTTTTTTCAGATTTATCGCTCTTTGCAAATAATAGGGAGATTCTATAAAGAAAGGAAGAAATGAGATTCGTTTTGATCATTGACATTACGAAATATTCAAACTTTTATTCATACAAAAAGGGTGCTACGCTAATTTAAACAGTCATAGTGGATATTTTAATAGCTTTCATGTGATTATAGAAAAATAAATATAAGGATTCTTAACTCATTATTATTTTATTCATCAGTACTTTGCTGGCAAAGGATTCCTTTTTTTCTTTTAATATTGAGATGTTATTTTGAAATGCTTTTGATTTGCAGCCTTTATTAATGTTTCTTACTTTCTGTTGGCAGATTCTTGTCAACACATAGGCTAACAAAAATCGTTATTTAAAAAAATATGTATTGAACGATTATTTAAACATAGATAATATCGGTTCATCACCATTGGCAATTTTTCTCATTGCTTTCCGATAGCAAAACAGAACAATATTCTTAATACTACTTTCAAAAGTAACAAGTCTGGTGATTACATATATATAAATGCTACTAGTAATATTCTAATTGTGACTATTACTACACATACCATTCGAATAATGAAAGTTCAACCAATAGAATAGTTACTGATTGAAATAGTGAACGGATTTTATTAGTTCAATAGTATCCACAAATTCTTACTTTGATGGCATTTGTATCATAGTCTAAACTAGTTTTTGATTAAAATTACAGTTTGCTACACTTTTGCAGCGTTTCCTACAAATTTATACGGGAACATCTGGCATTTATGAACTAGGCTATTACTTCGAACAGCACAGTGATCAATTAATTGCTTCAAATTTCCCGATACCAAAACGGCGGAACGTTGCCATAGAACCCTCAATAGCGGTTTTATTTGTTTAGTTAAGTTATATTAACTCTCGGTTTTCAAGCAACACAATGACAATTTTGGGATGGACCTCGTAATCTTGAACCACGGTCAAATAACGAGTTCGACACGCACCTCCTTTTACAAACCTTCGCATAACACCAGCTGGAGGGCGTCTGACCCCTGCGTATGATTTAAATTGTAAAATGCCCACAACACGGCGTATCTTCAGTGCAACTGGGTTTAGAACCTGTGGAACTCTTCGGCGCCGGAGCCGTGGCCTTACCACTAAGCTACCGTGGCCTCCACGTAGTGGTGGAGGCTGCAAATAAGAAAATTAAGTTCGCCATACTGCTCTATTTCCATCATTTGAGCAGAAAAGTCTGAACGTATAAGAGGAGATGTTCTAACAATTCGAAGTTTTTATATTTTATATGATCATATGCAATGTTATATGAAACTTAAAATAAATGTTTTTTATCATTTTATTTAAATGTTGAGAGAAGCATACTGAATTAAACTAGATTTTTAGAATTTTAATTCAGCTTGTTATATTTTGAAATGGTGGATCTAATTTTGTATAATAATTACTTTTTTTCACTGTTGCACATAAATATTTCAAAATGTGACAGTCCATTCTCCCCCTCCACGTGACCACAATACGGATTTCTATTATCCTCAAAACTTCTTTTTACGCTTTTCTTCTGCTGAACTTATCGAGGAGTGTTAGTTTCCAACGCCCTACAATAGCCAGCTCTCATATTGATATGTTACCTTCCTTGATATCATTTTTCAATTTCCTTGATATCGTGATGAAAGTATTCACCTTACTCTTCTCTGACATCACCTAAATTTCCAGGGAAATGGTACAGGTGCGAATGGAGAAAAAAAACTTTTAAGCTCATATTACACCCTAATATCTTGAAATTTGCTAACATTTCTTTTGCAATAGATATAAAAGTTTGGGTCTCTTTGGTTTCCAAGAAAGCTAGTTACTACCAGTTTCAAAGATTTCTTCCTTTTCTCTCGTTTGTTTTCATTTTGAGCTCAAAATTTTCATTCTTCAACAGTTTTCTAATGCCAGGTTCCATAAATACCCTTTCCTTCAAGTTTGCTTCAGATAAACCAGGGAACTCTTCATAAGGGCAAACATCCTGCTTCTCTTGATAATACCTTAACAGATTGTTTTATAAGGCCCAATTTTATATGAAATGGTATTTTCCACAGTTTCTGGAGGGGACAGAACCACTATATTAGATCCATGAGGTACAGGGAATCTAGCAGATCGGATGTTACGACTAAACATCTTCTTTGATCTTTAACTGAAACCTTTCACATCGCATTTACAATAATAGTAATAATCAGTATGATTTGTAGGCTCTCTTCAAACCACTGGTATACAAAACCAAACATATTTGTATTTTATCTTGAAACCATTGTCTTATTTCTTTTACACAAGTGGAACAAACTTTGTGTAGGACCCAATGCTTTGTCTTAATCCTCCATTTTCATTCAAAATAACTTAAGAACATTTTTTTCCCACAAAATCTAAAATGCTTCTTTGTTTTTGTTTCATTTTATAGTTACCACGAATCTAGTAGAAACAATAAGGTGATTTAACACATCCTCTGGAATCCATTTCTCTCAATTGCAATACAAACTAAAAGTAAAAAGCAATTCTACTCAAAGCTGGGAATTATACTCAAGTTTATGGAACTGAATTAAGAAAGAAATTGGTCGAAAAGTAGGGAAAATGGTAGGGAGAGAGATGGAAGTGGTAGGGGACAGACATACGCCAACAGGCTAGTGATCCGGTTTTAACTTGTTTTCTTTGGCTTTACTGTTGTGTTTAATAGACAGTTTACCATTTTAGAAGAAAATCTTCAACAAATAATAGTTTTTCTTTTTTGGATAGAATTTATATTGAGCAAATTATTATTTAAAATCTATAAATATATTTAATAAGTTCATACAAATAATATTACGTTCCTCTTCAATGCACTAAATATGTACATATTAAATCTGCGATTTGTGGCAGAACTAAACGTGATGAAAATTTTTAATTATTTTTCAGTAATTAGCACACAAAACACTAGAAAAAACAATAATTATTAAGACAATAATTTAATTGCAGACCCGTATAATTAACGTATATTATGACATAAAATTATCACATGCATTTCTTAATATCGTTTAGTTAACACATGAAGATAAGCGAATATTTCGCTCTTGGTAGACTTATTTCTCGTATTTTTTGTCAATCGAATTTTGAAGTATGAATAAATCAATGTTCTGGATGCACTGTATTAAATATTAATTTTTATTAATCCTGTTAATAAACGTTCGAAAGATACATAAGGTTAGCATATTCTCATTACGCTTAACTCCCTAGTATTTACATGGTGAATAAATAAAATAGCAGAGTCTTTGTAGGTTGAAAGATTTCAAAATATATAAAAAAAGATGTGTTAAATTAATATTTGTCACATAAATAAGGAGAAACGAATTTAGGAAAATAAAAGCAATATATATATGTAGAAATTGTCCAATAACATTCGAAGAGAAAGCACTTCAAAATTAAAATGAAAGCATTGGAAAAAAGCGATATTTAAGCATCCTACAAAGTAATTTGGCACATGGACAATTCCTTCACAGCAAGATAAATATGTACATTTATATGCGTATCGAATGTAATATTTTTAAGAGCATTTAAGAAATATAAATACACTACTCGCGTATTTATATTTAAGAAGCAAATCGCGTTACATTAATAAGTTTCAGAATTGAATAAACAAGACTGACACTCTTTTGACAGCATATATTTTGCAACCAAAATAAATGCGGAAGTCGTGCCTTTCGAAGACACATACTTGTTCATGTTTTTATTAAAAATGGAAAAAAGATGATTGAATCGCCAAAGTCATTTAAGGCAAAATAAAAATATGAATATATTTCGCATTCTCCATTTTTTCTGACAACTTTAATTTGTCAGATTCATTCTTTGCTTTTTTATTTTATCAGATTTCTTTACTATTGAAAAAAATTCCTGCATTACTATGAAAAAGTTATTTTTATTCATACATTGAATTTAAAACAAAATTTTCTTTCTTCACTTTAAATAAATCCTGCTTTCAAGAATTTCAGGAAATATACATCGTTGAAATAAAAAGAATTTCTATATAAGTAGTTACTTAAAAAATATCATATGGGTGAACATTAAATAAATGGTCCATTTCAAGGCATTCTATAGACGAAATCCATTGTTTGATACCAAAGTTTGATACCAAGTTGATACCAAAGTTTGCACATATTTTATTCAAAGTATGCCCTCTAACATTGTGAGATTAAAATTCCTTTAAAACCATCTGATAGAGGGCAATTTTGGCTATAATATCTCAACAATTTAATAAAATCATAAACAATAAATTTCATTATGCATGAGACTCCTTAAATTTAATTATTTAAAAATATTTGCCAAATTTCAGACCAATTGTATATTTTTAAATTTTATATTTACAGAAAAAACTAGTTTCACGAGTTACTACTCAACACAGGAGAAAAACTCAAGGAACACAGCCGAATGCTGAAAATTAATAATTAATGAAAACTGAGATTATGGTATTACTAACAGACGTGATGAGGCAAATTTTAAGAACGTAACGTTTTACGTAAGGGTCATATTTTATGAAAGTCATGGTAAAGCAGTAAATTTCACTATCTCATGGAAAGTCATAGTTTCTTAAATTTCATCGGGATAAAAATTACGGCATAAGCCCCGATATCATATCAAGATTAAAGAAAATTTATGCTGAAACTGAAGAAACCAGATCTATGAATGTTTAACCCGAGAAAACGCGCGCCTCCTTAGGGACAGTTAAGACGCGCGAGGGTCATAGAATGACCCCAAACTGAAATTGAAACCTGAGCTGTTCAAAACATTATATTTTTAGCTGGAAAAATAACACTTTCGACTTTTAGACAATAAGAATACAGTGCATAACACAAATCAAATCTATTCCATTATTATCCACTTATAAAGCACAGATTTCTAGAGGATACATTTTCCGTGCATCTCTTTCAAGTGAAAAGTTTAATGCGGATTTCTCGATAAATATATTCTTGCACTCTACAATTAACTGTATCGTGTTATCGTGGATGAAGAACTCCCAACTCTTCACAGGGTTTGACACATCTTTCTCTGGCCCTTTTGTTCCAGTTAAGCGCGACACAATATTATGACAACGAGCACGAATATTCTCCCTAAATTTTTTTCCTTCCATTATAATCATCTTTTGGTGAAAAACATTCCAAGTTATTAATTTCCAGAACCTCCATCCTCTTCCGATTCCGTAACATGTTCGCTGAAAAGTTCATGATCTGAAAAATTCTGTTCTAAAATATCCTCAGGTCCATTGTCTTAACTGTCAAAGTCCGAATATTTATTAGATTTAACTTCAGCAAGAAGTTTACGTAAACGTTCCATTTCTTTTTTATATGAAGTCGGCACTGTAAGCGGAAAGGACAAGAACTAACTGACGTTATCAGCCACGTGAAATACCTGGTCTGTGGAACAAACGGAAGAACGCGCGGGGTCATTTCATAACCCCATTAACTGACAAAACGTGTATTAGGGGACGAAAAATTCAGGAAATAATTTCTAAATACTCAGAAAAGGCAGAAGGGGGTGACCAACTCAACTACTGGTAAGAAAGAAGTGAAGGTGGCTCGTTTTCTAGGAATCGGAGTTTCCCGAGATCTTGGAGTCATAAAATGACCCCCGTGCTTCCTCTCGAGTTAACCTGGCAGAAGACGAAAGGGTTCAATAACGACGTTATTGAAGCCCGTTTCCACATCAACCGTTCAGCAATCGTTGGAGTAGTAGTTTTAGTAGCAGCAGAGACGTATCACGGCAATTAAATGAGCATAGTTAAAATTTCAATGGAAGAATTTATATTTTGCAATGCCAGTGTTTGACATGTATTATATTACAATAATTTCAAAGTACATAATCAAATAATTTTTAATGATTATCTACCTGTCTGTTTACCAATAGAAACTTACCCTACTGATGTGGGCACCACTACGTGTGGATGAGTTGCTCAGGTTTGTATATGAAGGAACTTGCCCGCTAGGGTTACATAAATGGGGGGAGGCGACAGCCCCCTCCAGTGATAATACGTGCCTCCTACGGGAGGGGTTGGGCCGTGAGGCTGTGTTGGCCGTTAGGACCCGACCTCAGTACTCGTTTCTATTGCAACGACTGTCATTCAGTGAAAACCCATGTGCTTTGGCAGGTCGGGGGCTGTATTTACGGTTACCAATAGAAACTGAAAAAAATTAGTCCTTGAAATAGCTTCACAAACTGGAGGCGTGCACACATGATTGAAAACAGAAATATTCCAAAATACCAATAATTGAGAACAAAATGAGAAAAGTCAACTCTTCTCCGTACACAAGTAAAATAACACACTCAAAATAAAATAAAAATGTTTTGTTAAATCATTTTTAAATTAAACATCAAATTTCATTTTTTATTTGCAATCAGTTTATGCTTAGATTATTTTTAATCCTTTCCGTTGAAAGATGGATTTGTTTTATGTGGATTTATTTTCTCATTATTTCTCCGAAAATAATGATCTTTAGCCACTGCGAAATTAGTCTTTTCGCTTTCCTCTTAGATGTCAACATTTGTTTAAAATGTAAGATTTTGTTCATTCCAATTTTTATTCTAGATTAATATAAGTATAAGTAGCATATAACTTACTTCATAATGATTTTGTCCATTTGAAAGTCGAAATAATGTAACAAGGTTAAAAATAAAATATTATTCGAAAGAGTTTACAAATAAAACTAATACGAGAATCTTTGTCCAAAATACAGAAAAGGTAAGAGCAAGTGAGTTGGTTTATTACATTATTTTTCAACAGTTATATCCAGACACAAAATAATAATTTCCATCTTCACGTTTACATAAACCAAGAAATTAAAGTATCAACGGAACATTGCATAATATTTTTGCTTTCTTATGTAATAAAGTGAAAGACGAGAAATATCGAGTATCGTGCCAATAATATTGGATAATTTGTAAGAATATGTCTGAGAGACTAAAATTTTCAAATTTATTATAAATCTTAAAAGAGTCTTGTCACTGAAAAAGAAACAAAGCATTAGACATATTTAAACAATTAAGAAAAAAACACTTTTTAAGTAATAAAATGAAAAATTATCCTACAGGAATACAGTTTTTTTTTGTTAATAAAAATATAGTTATTCCAATCTCATCAATAAATGTCAGAACTAGTAATTATTTTGTTATTTAATTTTGTATGCCATTTTTACACTAGCCTCTCAATATCTCTTGCTATCCAATGTGTAAAAGATGGCTTGTTAATCAAAAGGCTTCGAATTTGAAACTTATTTTAAGGTAATTTTAGTTTACCAAGATAAATGACAATTAGAAGTTGAAATAATTCTGTTTAAAGCTTTATCAAGACATGATGTGCGAATAAATAAGTTTTAAAAAATACAATAAGTAATTTACAAAGTACTATATTATTTTTAAATTATTTGTATTAATACAAATAAGTTTTTATTTCATAACCTAACGGCGATTTGTTCAGACGTTCAAATCATGCCATCATGTATAATGCTATAAAAGCAAAACATAAATAAAAAATACAGGTCTGGATCCATACTATATAATATTAGAAATTAATATTGAAGAAAAGTAAGTATTTTTTTTCATTTTACTTAAAAATAAAGTTAGAAAAAAAGTAGTTAAAAAGGTAGGCGGATACCTTAAAGAGATTTAGACGATATATTATCATTCTAATTTTATTTTAATGTTTTCTCTCTTCCTCATAAAAGGAGTACGCAATCCTGAAAGCAAACCCTGACTAAGGAACTTACACGTTACCCCAAAAATCCTGGCGACTTAAGAATTTCAATTTAGAAACGCATTACATAATAATAATAATTTTTTAATGATATTTTAGATATATCTGATTAATGGTGCATTACCAAATATATAAATGAACAAAAGTTGAATATCTGATAAAATTCACATGAGGTAAATTTCTATACTGACTGAACAATCGACGCACTGTTTGATTATGCCAAATTCTGAATTTTTAATAAAATATCTTCGTGTGATAGGATCGGAATTTCTGACTTAATTCAGGTATTCCGAATTCAAATACAAGTTCTCTTCTGATGCTTATAATTTCAATTAGTTCTGATCACTAATGCAGTGTTCCATAACTGATGGATTATGCCACACTTAAAATGGTTAATTCTGCAAAGTAAATTATTTCGAACAACTGGCAACAAGCAGAGAATTCCGAATATTCCAGATAATCGACGTTTTAGATGGATAATATGAGTCATTCGAAAGGCCATATGATACTTCAATTAGTACAAATACTGCGACAATTATTCGTTATTGTTTGAATAGATGTATTATAATAAATAGTTTCATATCTAGATTGCATATATAATTTTTATAAGTGGTGAAATCAATGTTTGTTCCTTAATGTAGTGACAACGTTCCTCAAAAAACGAAATCAAATATGAAATACATACATTTTACATCCCAAATAGAGTTTGATGCTTCAATCTATTCAAAAACTCGCATTTATTTTTGTTAATGTCGTATTAAACGAGCAAGAAAACAAAACTTTGTAGGTATTATTGAATTTCAAATCGAATCAAAGCTTTAATAAAACATTCCAACATTTAACGACAAAGAAGAAGGTTTATCAAATTCCAAGTAAAATTCTCGTCTTTTGTCTCTAGTGCACCATGATTTCGATGACGCCGAACTTCATTTAAATAGCACTTTTTGAAGAACAAATTTGTAGTTCTTTTTCTGAATTTGTCTTCAAATGTTTCTTATGAGTCCGAAAAAGGTAAGTTGTATACACAGTACTAAATAAATAATAAAACTGAATATTTTTACGACAATTATTTTTAAATCATCATTATTTTATTTTTCAATCCAATATATTTTCGATGAAATTGGAGAATTCAGTCTCGGAGATCTCGTTTTTCAAGTAATTGCAAAAAATGCTTAGAAGTTTTAATGTTCCCCTGAAAGTATTAATGAAATATATAATATAAATATAATTTAAATGATCATTAATACAGCTATTTTAAAATATAAACACCTGTTATGCATAGATATCGTTAAGCTCTCGTTTCCTGAATATCGGAATGATCGTCTAATGCTAATTAAGAAAAGTATTATTATATGAAGCTGAATTCAACAAGTTTTCTAAACTAGTCTAGTAGTTTACCATTCAACGTAAACGACAAACGCTGCTAGATACAATAAGTCAAATCCTATCCTCACATTAATTAGTCACAGAAATAAAAAAAACCCGATATATATAGTAATTAAGCACATATGAAGCGCATATTAAGCACATGTGTTTCGAAAATTTAGTTTACTTTCATGACAATAATCAATAAACTAAATTTTTATTTCAAAGATGATGATACACAACATATTTTTAACCCATCAGCACACGCAAGGGGTGTTTTTGACCGCACCCTTTCTCTTTTGTTAAGAAATTCTAGGAATTTCTAAAAATTGCCCGCGTTACGTCATGCACCTTCATGGGGGAGCTAGAAGAAAAAGATAATAGCTGCAGAAACCGGTGAAACGGGATTTCTCACTTTTTATTGGGGGTTGAGGTCGAATTGACCTGTGCGTGTGCTAGCCCTTCGGATTAATTTGACGTTATGGCTAAAGCGGGGTTTACACGCGAACAGTAAAACCGACAGTAAGATGTCGCTGTCAAGTTCGGACAAAGAAATGCCGTGGCCCGGTTAAAACTTTTATGATTCTGCGCATGCGTCATCTCTTATTGTCGGTTTTACTGTTCGCGTGTAAACCCCGCTTAAGGCAGAGAACGAACGTGCGCAGCAAATAAGAAAAGAATACAGAAAATGTATGGAAAATAAGTTCGACTATCCTTTTTCAATTCCTACTATTAGTTCACACTCTCCCTATAGATATTTATATATCTTGCTCAAATTTTCAATCGTTAATAAAATACTTTTTGTTCAGCCACTCAAGTTCAAATAAATTTTTTTAAACTTGTAGTGGATGACACTTGAGGTTAATACAGTTTTTTCAAATATTAATTCATTAATTAAATTTAATTAATTAATTTTATTTATTAGAGCCTCGCACAGGCTACGATCATGGTGTAGGGATAAGAAATGCGGAATGGGACTCTGTGGCGCAACTGTAGCGCGTCTGACTCCAGATCAGAAGGCTGCGTGCTCAAATCACGTCCGGGTCAAGACATATCATTTTTGCACTTAATTTATATTCTGAAAAATATCTCTTGTTGGCAATTGCATCCAAAAATGTTTAATTCCCCGTTTGAATGGATAAACTTAGGTCCATTTTTTTCATTATTTCAATTCCTACTATTAGTTCACACTCTCCCTATATATATTTATATATCTTGTTCAAATTTTCAATCGTTAATAAAATACTTTTTATTCATCCACTCAAGCTCAAATACATTTTTTTTAAACTTGTAGTGGATGACAATTGATGTTTAAACAGTTTTTTCAAATATGAATTCATTAATTAAATTTAATTAATTAATTTTAGTTTTAAATGGGAGAAAAAAATTTCTAAAATAAAATTTTTCTTTGTTGACCTAAGTAGGAATTGATTTAATTTTTTTTATATTATTCTTATTAAAAATAGTATTTGTATCTTAAATGCAAGTTATTTATACTAACAAATATTCTTATACTTTGTCCATATTTTATTTTTGTACAAATAGCCAATAAACAATAATATAATACAATAAGCCAATGTCTAAAAAATTGGGGTCAAAATGACACCGCGCATGTGCTAATGTTCCAAAAATGGGTGCTTGTGCTGAAGGGTTAAGCAAGATGATGCTTCTCAACTAATGTTCTGTACAAACATCTCATTCAAAAAATTTTCTTCACAAAAATAACAGCCCATTTCCCCTGAAATAATTCTATATCTTACCATTAATCAAAACCAAGAAACTTGGCATACAGCAATAAATCAAACCTAATATAATGTTTAATCGCGTATTAATTAATTTATCCCGAGAAGTGAAAGAAAGATTGTCTACACTGATCATTTCGATGAAATTCAGACAAGTCTCTGAGCGCTCGTGGTCGATCCATAGATCACTTGATGTCCTCCTTAATCCAGCTTAATCCGCCATCTTCACGCCTTTCCGGACTAACTGACAAAGATATGATGGATGGGCACCAATCAAAGGTCCACAATTTCTACTGCATGCGGAATAAATCATCCTTCGATTTCACAGAGTATTATATCTTGTTCCCCAAATGGCGTTCGATGTTATTTCACTCGGATAAGAATGTAACTGTGTGAACCTGTTACGATGGGGTCATTTCCACTTCAGATCATTTCCAATTCGAATCATGGCTCATTCGTTGTGAATTTCATATGAATTGATACCGGTCTGTATATTCAAACTCGAATAAGCCGATATTTGAGCTTATATTGATTGATGATCATATATGGATGAGTAGAGCTAAACATACGCGTTGATGCTCAGAGAGGTATTGCTTCTCACCATTTGAAGAATTTCTGATCTGTCATGAATAGAAACGGATTATAAAACACTTCAATTTTTGGTCTGAATATAGACCACAATGAACACCTTCTATCAGTATGGTCAAGCACACATATATTTAAAATTTATTTTCTATAATCAAAAGCAATCTAAATAGTTCTGTCTAAAAATAACCAACAAAATAGCAAGCACACTGCCGTCACCTTACGCAGGAAAAGGATTTTAAGAAAAGAAGAATGAAGCATAAGTGTCCAATTATACTCTTTATTAAAAAGAAGTCATATAAATATTATAATAAAGAAAACGTGCAAACAGACGAAAAAATTCTTCCCATGACTTCATAATTTTCGAAAACTATTGGAAGGATTTATTGAAGTTAGTAGTTCTTCACATAATCAGACAAAAGTGGTGCAATTAGGGCAGAATAAAATGTTCTTGGATTAATTTATATATATAAAAAAACAAATAAGAAGCAATCATAACAGAATTGTCAAAGCAACATAGTCAACATGAGCATCCATAATTCACAAAATGTAAAGGAAAAAAATCTGCGGAAAGAAAATGCCGAGAGTTCTTATAGGGAGAAAATAAACAATAGGGGAAGATGATATAAAACGCAAGCGCATCGAATGCCCAATAATGGTGCAATTCAAAAAGATTTGTGGAAAATATCAATGTCATGAAAATCAATCAATGTTAAATTTAAATGGAAAGACTGTAGTTTATCGGTAAAAGCGTATAGATGGTCATCTGGGGTGACAGTGCTAGCATGAAGCTGAAAACACTGCTTTCAGTATTTATAGCTTTGTTCAAAAGCATTTGCACTTTGAAGAACAGAACTTTGCACTGTTCGCAGAAAGCATTATGATTTTTCTAATTTTTTAGCGGTTCGTATAGATTTTACTTATTTATCCCTGTGAGCATCTATACGCTTTTACCGATAAACTACAGTCTTTCCATTTAAATTTAACATTGTTTGATTTTCATGACATTGATATATATATATATATATAAACAATATTTTCAACTGCCCATGTTAAAACTGTCAATCCTATATTTTTTTCATAGTTTCTCAAAACAAACATTCACAATCTCAAATGTTGGAAACTTAGTATATCTATCATTTCCCTTTAGCCCACCCCCCCCCCCCCACGAAAATCTAGGTTTTGATTTTCGAAGTAAGAAATATCTTTACTCTTGACACATGGATGTGCAGTTGCCAAGCATAAGACCATAAATTTCCGGTGATATTTCTTTAAGTGTTTAATTTACACCACAATCATGAGCTTCCTCGCCCTCAGAAGTGAACAGCTATCATAGAGGAATTTTCAAGGGATTCCATAAGAAACGTCTCTTCCGGTACGTGATGGATGGAATGCTGCTCAAATGACAAATGTTGTCCAAACTAAACTGGATGGACTGAATTTGACTCAGTTACTGTAAGGATTATTTTATACAATTTTTCGCCCCTGGAAAATTCAGTTCAGTGATTTATAGCTAAAGAATTCTATTTTTGACATAGGTGTTTCAATTAGAATTTTTCGTCCTCATGTAAACTTTTGTTCCTAATTATCACAGCTTAGGAGAGAAAATTTTCCATGTGTTGCAGTTTTAAAATTTTAATCAAAGAGCGGAAAACTTTGCAAAATTGAATAATTTCGTAATATTCCGCATATTCTTTAGAAATGCAAATTTCTATGGAAATAGCAGCACCAGTTATTTTCTATGTGTGAAACTTTTGTAGTTATACATATATGCACAGTTCAGCAGAAAACTATTAAATTTGAATTATTAATATATATATAACGCATCTTCTGTACCACGGAAACGAAGGTACTTTTATATGATCGGTGAAATATGTACAGAAGTAATTGAAAGTAATGCATGCACACAATCAACCCTCTCATACCGAGCGAGGCGTTCCCGGGCGGTCTAAAAATTCCCCCTTAACAGCGACGAAGGCCGGTCTGAGGCGTTTGGCTTCTTTTGAGAGGAGGTGACCTTCTGAGATCGCTTAGGAGATAAGCGCGGTAGGGGGTCCAATTGTCCTTGCCAACCACAGCACATTTCCGTGCGCTTTAAGGGAAGGTTATAGCCGGGGTGGTGGTGGGGAAAATGACCACCCAGGCTGGGAGAGTCCAATTCATGTCGTTTCTTCCCAAAACGTCCCGGTTTTAAAGGAGTTAGAAGAAAAAAGTCGCCTCGTGATTAAAGAGTTTAATTCTGTAATAAAATAGACTTGAGATATTTTTTAAAGAACTGAAAAAATAATGCATACAATTAAATATTAATAAGCTTACTTATAATAAATATTAAGGTCATTAGTTAAGCGCATTGAAGGAATGACAAGATAAAGCCCGATGCTTAAATCATACGATATTTTAAGAGGCTGCAAAATCGAAAATAATTAGATCTTGCAACAGATGAATAATTAATAAAGAAACAAATAAGAAATAAAATTAATGAAATAAATAATTGAGCAATGTGTATAAATTAAATAAGTTATTAAATTTACGTTCTTTGGAATTACTTTAAAATGCACAAATTTTATAATAGAAATTTCTTAAATATGAAAATCTTGTTCTGAAGCAAATCATCATATATTTTAAATCATTAATCTGAGAATTTTTTTTTTTACCTCGAGTTTTTTTCTTCTTGTAGCGGATTAACATTTTATAATTTGGACTGAGATTTTATTTTGTTTGTCTATATCCCATACATCAATCTTAAATCGTGCGAACTTTCAAATATCATGAAAATAATAATTGATATAACATAAGAAATGCGCAGTTCGAGTTCACGCCATAGATTTTTCGTGAAAACGTCGAGATAAAATCATAAAACAATTGTTTCGTATTAATATGTAATTTAATTATCTATCTCCTTAATACAATATTTACACAGAGTTACATAATGGTTACAGAATAGATAAATCACAAGTTTATCGCATGTAGCAAGGGTCTGTGGTAGCTTGCGATTTATCTATTCTGTAACCATTATACTACTATGCGTAAATATTGTATTAAAGAGATTGATAATTAAAATACATATTACTATGAAATACTTGTTTTATGATTTTATCCCGACATTTCCATGAAAATTCTACGGCGCGGACCCAACTGCTGTTTCTTATGTTTTATTTAGAGTAGCTCTTGATGGCGCCATCCGTTGACAGCATATAGAACTACATTTCGCGTATGCGCAGTAAAACATTCTTTACTACAAATGCTCATATTTCGAGTAACATTCAATTTTTCGAATTCACATTTTAATAAAATGTTTCTTTTACGTATTGTCTTCTGAAAGTTTGGTACAATACGAAAGCACGTTCATGAAAGTAATTCGATTGCATGTTATAATAAAAAAACATGCGGAGTTCGAAATTCTCAATTTAATGCCTACTTTTACTTATATTCTGATAAATATTTTTATTGTCTCACTTTGGATCCTAATAATACTCCTCAAGCTCTTTAAAATGACACCAGAATCAACTTCCTAGCTAAACGTGTTTCCACGCTTCACTTATTTATAACCTTACATAAAACTAATTCATAAAAATCAGACACATGCGCCTACACTGGTACGATCACGTCACAGCCAAAATTACTATGCGACAGACTCTTACAGATATGATCTATCCCTTGTGGGGTGAACCATTCTTTTCGCATTATTAGTTCGTAGTTATTAGCGATTCAAATCTGACGGCATTTTGTCACACAAGAAAGTTCGACCGACTATCACTGTAACGAGCGGAAAGACGCTTTCATGTCAAAAAATTCTTTTCATCCAAAAATTGCCTTAAAAATATTGATATCGCAAAAATTCTTAGAGGAAAAAAGTATTCATTATCCAACCAATAAAAAATGGGCGTTCGGCTGAATTGGAATTTTTTAAAAATTAATATGTAAAATCTGATTAAGCTCTTCTTTCTGAACTTAAAATTGCTCTAAAGCAAAGTTTGTTCACGCATTTTTACATGACAATGATTTCTTTTCACGAGATTTAAATATTTGTCATTTTTTCCCTTCAACCAATCAAAGAAAAAACTTCAAGAGAAAAATGATTTTTTCTCAGATTTTTGTCCCTTTCTTCCCTTATTTGCAGAAATTAACGGAAGCTCATTAAAAATAACATGTTTATTTGAATAGAGTTTTTCTGACAGGGTTTTGCATAACTAATTATACTTCCCTTTATGAAAAAATAATTTTGTCTATGAATAAATAATCAACATTCTTTTTGTAGCTCGTGGCTGACATGGGGTTTATAAGTTCATATTAATATATTCTGTTAAAAAGTAATAATATAGAAAGATTGTGTTTCATTAAATATCTCACTGACACTTTGGACAGTGCCTGATGTAGTTTTCATGGGTCCCCTTAAATACTTTCCTTAATGTGTTTCTTCTTTACAGTAGAAACACTAAATTGCTTATTATGTTATAGAATAGACAGTTTGATCTTTTAATTCATATTTTTTTCATTGTATATTTCATCGAAATTTCAATTATTGATGTAAATAGCAATAATTGCAAATTATATATATTAATAATCATTTTTGGTCATTTGAAAATCTCTATTGATAACATTTAGCACACAACGGAAGTGATATAAATTTTTGCAATGTAGAAAATGCCTTAAATTTTGAAATAGAAAAGAAAATCCACATATTCGAAAGGAACGTAATGGATATCTATATATAACGAGAAAAAAATTATTAATCTGTTCTTAAAACTATTATTTTAAGACAATAAAATGCAGTTTCGTAATGGCGTTGTAAAATATGTCGAAAGTGTGCGAAAAAGTGAGTTTTAATTATCCTGAAATTTTAACTAATGATATGGTTTTCCTTCATTTTTTTATTACACTGAAATGGAAAAAATGATTTGTTTTAACCCCTTATCGGCAATAAAATATTTGAAAAAACACTTTCAGCGAAAGACCCGGATGTAAAGCATTTCAGTGACATCAACAAACTGCGGCATCTGTTGAAAAATATTGATAGTGTTGTTACGAGAATTAAAAATACAGGCACAAACAGGAAAAAAAAAAAGAAGAAAATATTGATGTCCCTACGACCAAACCGGATAAAGGGTTAACAGCTTTTTCCATTTGTTTCTCAATCAGTTTTCAAGTAAGGAAACTATCACGCGCAAAAACACGAAAAAATATGGTTCATTATCAAAAAAGAGACAAATTTTAATCCATTGTAATAGTTTATTAATTGATTAACTTCCAAAAATTTTAATTACATACTTTTTAAAAACATCTGTTATTATTTTACTATGAAGTTTATCTTTGTCTAAGAAAAAATTCCATCCTAATTAAAATAATTAATATATTTTCGTTAAATGGCTTTCCTACAGTAATTTGTATATTAATACAACAAATAATTCAATAAGAAAATTTTTCTTCCCTTTTTAAACCAATGTTTGCCCATTAATTCCCGGGATGTCGAAATGAAAAGCCTTGACGTGACTTTGAAGCAAAGCAGGAGGGAGGAAAGACAGCTTTTAATATTAGAAGGAAAGCAGTTAATTATGAGAGGAGCGTGCAAACGAAAAATTTACGAAGGTCGTTTATTACTTCGCATACTGAAAAAAATTTACTTGCAGTAACCTGATCACATTGTGAATAATAAAGACAGCTGAAATTCGGGTCTTGAAATTTGTTCAGTCTATACGGTGATGAAATCAAGGGTATTCATAATTTCTTTTACTAGCAACTGTAGCATTTTCGCTTTCTCAATAATCACTTATAAATGAAGAAATTTAAAATTATTAGGCTACACTTATTTTCTTCACGAATAATAAAATAGTCATAAACTATAATAATAATTGAAATTCTCTTTTCAAAATGCCATTAGATAAGCCATTAGCATAAGCCTTTCAGTTTAATTAAAAAACATATTTTAACTCGAAATTTCTAAGAACGTTGGTTTTGCTACAAATGTAAGATATCTCTATTTTGATTCATTTTTTTGTCTTAATTAAATGTGTTCGATGATATATTATATTTCTCCATCTACTGAAATAATGGCTTGCATGAAACTGTATATTGAAATAAAATTTAGATAGGCTTATCTTGAGGCTAGGGGAATGCTTCTGAATTCATTTTATTATACTTTTTTGGTGGATACGGTTGTGATTCGAATATGCAAATACAGTTTGATAACTTCAAGCTGCACTGTGCAGAGTGTGACGTCACGTAGGAGGTATTGTCTTTGATCTGGGCATATGAAGCTTAAACAATCCATTCCTTTCACTCGCGGCAATAGTACGTATCCACCCTCAGGCTAATGGCTAGCTTCTGTGTGAAAGCCGATAAAAGTTGTGGTTTTAAATGGCTTTAATGAATTTATTATTGTGCTAATATGGTCGTACGATCGAAGTCTACGAGTACACCAGCGGAAACTTCACTCAACCCACAAAACGGTGACTTCACCTAATCCTAACATAGTGATCCGAGTCAATCCCAACAATCTATTGAAATTATTCAACCTGGTTGACGTACCGAAAAATCATAAACAGAGAAAGTTCTGTATTTTGTTATATTATGAATACAATTATATGAAATAGAATGCACCATGGTTTCGATGAAGTGTAAAAATGCAATTCCAAAGAAGGCAGCAATCGTTGACGAGCGATAAACAGTTTCTTTATTTAATTTATAGGTTTCAGCTGATTTGGGGATAATTGAGAATAATATCAAGCCATACTTAAAGCATTAAGAGACGAAAAACAAAGCGCAGCCATTGGCGACAAAGAAAAAGTCACCCCGAAGAGGGCGTCTGGTATCAAGGCTACGTGGTTTTAGAAAAAGGAAGTTGCACCATCGCAGCGAGATTCAATGGTAGTTGAAAAGTAGTTGATTCGCAAGTGAAAGTAGCAGTGCGCTTATTGCGATGGAAGTAGAAGAAATTTAAAATGGTGTATCATAAAAAATAATTCAAGAAAGTTAAAAAATAAGTTATTACAGTTTTATTACGTGTATGTATGTGAATCATTCTATTTATGTCTGTAGGAACTGATGTTTGTTCCAGCATCATTTCGGAATGGCTGGCGTCGATTTCGATGAAACCTAGTACACATGTTCCTCAGCAGCCGGCTAAAAGTACTGCAGGGGTAAACAAGCGCTTACAGAAAGCCTCAGGGTCGTGTGGGTCAATGATTGACATGAAATTTCATATAGCTGGGTCTATTTGGATGAAATGTGATACGCATGTCTCTAATATGCTAACTAAAAATACTGTAGAGGTAAATAAACCATAACCCAATCCTACAGGGTAAGGAAGAGTCATTAAAATACATATAACAAATGAACCGAAAGAAATTAAACGTGATTTATATGTTTTCAATACGTTGAAATAAACATATGTTGGGGTTAAATCTTGAATCAACTCCTTAGGATAATAAATAATGCTAAGGCATGTAGGAATATTTATATAGAAAAGATAGGGAAATTCTGATGAAACATATTTCATCATTTGATTTTAACCCTCTGAGCGTCCAATTATTTGGACCTTTTAACTGTCATGTTAGAAAACTTAGCTTTTAAAGTAAATGAGTCAATGTTTTTTGTATTTAATTATATCTCTGAAATCTTAAGAATACATTGAAGAAAATATACATATAAATACGAGCTAACCGCTTTTGAACTGAACATGAAAAACGGTAAAAGACGTTTGAACCGCTCGGAGGGTTAACACTTCAACTGCTGAAATTTTAGTTGAAAGATTTAGTAAGAAAGACCCCCGAATTGTGATAGAGTCATCGAAAGACATTTGAAAAATAGGCAAATTAGCATTAAAGTTTTATGTCCATCGATCCTTACATAATAAGAAGCCGAAAAGTGGAATAACTATTCAAGAAATATTTGAAATGCAGTATGTACTATATACGCAAATTAATAGAATTTTTTATATGCTAATTAATGAATAATTTCATTAGAATTTGGCAAATCTCTTAAGTTAAAGTGTTTATAATTTTTAAGTTTCGCAATCTCTTGTATGAAATTAGGAACTTCCACTAAAAATAATTAAGACCAATATTGACTTCAGTCTTGATAGTTTTCATTTGTGGTTTATATTTTTTATGAGAATAACAGATTGTTATGATTCTAGGTGCAGAGGCATGCAGTGATGCTAAATTAAAAAAATAGTTAAGATATTATTAAATATATCAGAAAGAACAAAGATATAATATTTAAGAAACATCAGTGATACAGATAAATGGAATTCATATCTGTAAATCACCAACGTTGAATATAATACAAAATCAATTATTGAATCTAAAGATTTTGTGAATTGCCACTTTAGAAAAAAAATTTAATTATGTGAGACAAACGTCAAATTCTTTTCAGACAATGTTAAACGTTTATACTATTCTAATTTAAATCGTTCCCAGAAAATGCTTCATTTTTTTTAATTTATTAGTTTTCCGTCCTCTTTGAGATAATATAAAAATAAATGCTATCATTTTGTTGGGGTATTGATCGAAAAATAAAAAAAACAGCAATATATCAATTAGTTTGGTCATTTTCTTTCAGAAAATTGTTAATTACATTTCGTTTGATCAACATTTCAGAAACAGTTTATTTGTTTTTTGTTAATCTGGCTTGTTGTTGTTGTTCATCCTACCCACTGAATTGTTTTAATATCCTTATGGTAATGCATATTAATTCTATCAATTTTCTTGCTATAACAATGCTTAATTAGAAATTCTGCTGCTTAAGCGATAGCCAAAATTTTTTTTCATTCCGTTTATATGGGCTTCTTCATTTTGTTTCTTGTATGTTAATTTTTATTTCTGTATTAATTTTATCAATATGTTTAGGTATAAGTTTACAACGATGAAAAGAAAATAAATGATATCCCTAAATTATTTTTTTTTAAATTTAGGAATATCACTCACCTAGTTACTTCATCGCGAATTTTTCTGTGATATGTGCATATTATTCGGCCCTTTCGATTTCATTTATTATATTTACAGCTCATCCTTTGGATGTCATATTCTAATGGTAGAGGAAGTGAAAATTAGTAATAACTCAAAAATCGAAATAATTGTTAAAGAAAACTTTGTATTATTACAAATCGAAAGGACACCAGATGATCCGTTTAGCAGAAGGTTTTTAAACTTTATAAATAACCTTATCAAAAATTATATTCCTTACTATGGAATCGAGCATAAAATATTCAGTAGAGTATTTTACATCTCCTGTATCACAAAGCAGGGTTGAATTATCTTTCTAAGACCAATCTATCCTCAAAACTTATTTAACGACACTCCACACTTGATTTCTCCAAGCAATAATACACTGAAATTTACCCATTTTAAATTATGCACAGTACAACCCCTGATAACAGAACTAAGGGAGGGAGGACAACCCCTGATAACAGAACTAAGGGAGGGTGGACAACCCCAGATAACAGAACTAAGGGAGGGTGGACAACCCCTGATAACAGAACTAATGATTTTTTCGGTTAAGCCATGAACATCTATTACTATTTTGAATCTAATTACAGTACATAATTCTGAAATTTTTTGAGTGTAAAACGAATTCAAAACTCTCTTTGTAGACTACACTTATGTTCTATATGTGTACCGGACATCAACTTTGAACTGTTCCTATTAATTCAATAATTGACGAAACTACATGCTGTTTTTTTTATTTGATTCTCGACTTTCTTATCAATGTAATAGTTGCAAAAATTTTTCGTTTCGGGAATGGAATCATTTCATTTTTTTAGTTTTTCCAAAAAAACTCGAGGATATCATCGTTCTGCCCAAAAATGGAGCTCGGTGGTGAATTTCGTTTTTCAAGTAATTTCTTGTTTTTAATCCTATTCTTACAAGGCTTCTAAAATATTTTATTATCTTTTGACAGCCATTTTAAAGTGAAATTTGTGTGATGTTTTGTCTTTTTTCAGTTGAAATATCCGGTATTGTAAGGATGCCGGACATTCTTAATTTTAATTAATTTTTCATCTATAGGCTTGAAATTTGATTTTTATGCTTTAACCTTTACAGTATCACACAATACGGAGAAGGAAAAAAATTGTTACTCCATTATTTTTTAATTCCGACTGAAGGAGTTAAAGTCAACCCTCCGTCGGGCGCAATATTCGCACCGGCGAATGCAATACGCCTGACAGGCACAGGTAAATAATACGGTAATTAATCTTATTAATACCCATTAATTTTAAATTAGCATTCTAGAGATAATCATTGGCCTTCTTGAGGAAGCTTGAAAGAAAAAAGTGGTGATATCATTGCAAAAAATGTCTCGGCTTCCCGATTATTTCCATACAGTACAGTACGTGTTTTTTTAGATTTGCGATTTCAGAGGTATTTCTGATAACTCGAGTTTCAGTTAACCGGGGTTTTAAATGTATATAGGATTCACAATAATACCAGACTTAATTGTGAATGAAAACCGAGGATCATTTTCTTTACTCTCATCATTTAAAACTCTATTAGCAAAAGTTATTTTAATCAGAGTAGGTTTATCAAATCAATCAAGCTGTCAGCTGTATTCGAAAATATAAATAAATCCATTATATGACTAAACTGACGTCCTGAATCGTCCTGAAAATTGACTTTCCATATGTGCAATGTAAGAATATTGACTAATAATCGGGATATTTAAATAAGGCGTAAAAGATTTTACAGATTCGTTACTCATTTTTCTGTAGCCTTTACAGTGTCTGTAACTAACATTTTAGAGCGGCCTAGTAAGTTGAAGGAGTTTTTTCTTTCTATCTAATAGAAAGAATGCGTTGAATTATTGTTGGGCATTTATAAACGATGAAGAATTGAGTTGTTTCGGAAAAGAATAAAATCAATATAAATTTGGTTTGGAACTCGTCCAAAGACTGCCAAAAACTTACTAATTCCAAATTAAAAAGATGCCATTACAAAAAGAATCTCCTTGCAATCCTCTCACAAAAAATTTTGACATAATGGCAAGTCCTTAAGAAACAAAATAAATATTTGTGCACTCATATAATTAATGTAATATTTTTAGAAACGCATCTTGAGAAATATAATTACAGTCTTAGGTTATTTAAATTTAACCAACAGATATTGCCCTGCATTCAAAAGAATAAAAATTGAATAATGAAAGTTGAAACTCTTCTGGCAACAAATATCTTTCATGCAAAAATAAGCGCATCTTTTCTTTTGCAGATTTGCAATTAAAACAGAAGCTGAATCACTAAAAACATTTTAACATGCCTCAACCATTTGCTTAAATTGTGAAATTTTATATTTTTCTTGTCGACCTTTAAAACATTTTACCCCTTTAAAGCCCTTTGGGTGAAGGGGCCGACGTGGATTTAAAAAAAAACATTTTTAGACGAAATAAAACTCTGAATATATTTCATGTTAGAAAAAGATTTCTAATAACTTTAACCCTTTGAACGGCAAAAATATTTCATCTGAATGCTTTGAAAACGGCTTTTCTGTAGCTAAATGGTGAACGCAAATGTTCCGGAGCCGGTTTTCGGGTAATAAACAGAGAGCAACTTTTTACGCCGGAGTCGGTTAAGAGTAATAATCGAAGAACGACTTTCTGCTTCCAAGCCGGTTTTAGAATAGTCATCAGAGAGCGACTTTCTACGTTTCAGCCGGTTGAAGGGTTAAATTATCATATTCATTTTTTTCTGTTGATGTCTTGTTTATCTGATACTGATTTTTTTCTCGGAATGCGATAAAAGGAAATGAAATGAATTATTTTTTTATTGATAGATTCACTTCAAGAGTGCATGGATGAAATATAGCAAAGCATATCAGTATCATTTTTCTCAAAAAGAAATAAAAGAAATATTAGTCATTCTATTATTAGCTGCTGCTTCGTACAATTCTTCAATGAAATATCTTTTAGCATTATAATTTTAATTAATGAAGCACAATTATAACAGAAAATAAAAGTCTTATAAAAAATAAAATAAATAACAAAGTTTTACAGCTGTTTATTTTTATGCTTCAAAGAAACTGAAAGAAAAATTAGAGAGTGGTGAAAATAAATACAGTAATTTTACAAGATTCTTGCTAGTTTTGAATCGAATCCTGTGTCCAGAAACAGGAAACAATACATGATTTTAACTGTTATTTTATAAATAAAAAATATTTAAATAACATTTAATAATTTTTGTAGTCAGGCACTTTGAATGCTTATTAGTGTCATGTATGGTACCAAAAATTATTTTTATAACTGGATTTTTCAAAACAAAGACAAAGTACAAAAAGTATTTTTATAACTGGATTTTTCGAAACAAAGCCAAATTTTCTACAAAATTTTAAGAACAACATTTTGAGTAAATAAACTGCTGGTAAGAAAGTCCGTAGTAAAAGACAGTTCTATAACAAATTAGCAAAAGATAATAAAGTAATAACAAAAATAATTTGGATATTTATGTCGTTTTCATGACGTTTCATCATTAACTGGTGTTTTACTCTGTATTCTGGCTTATTTGTTTGTAACAATTTTGTCCTTTACATATCAGATATTTAATCTATTATTCTTTGACAAAGGAATGTAAGTTAAGAAAACGCTTAAAAGGAAGCAGTTATCCTAATAAGATCAGGGGAAAAGGAAAAAAATCTGTATAAATTTAAAAGAATACTTTTGAGTGAACAAGACCTTTAATCTCTCAAAAGAATGTCTTGCAAAATGTTTAGCAACATTGTATTTCTCCAGAACAACGTATTTAGCATTTAAGTATAATAAAAAAGTCTGTAGAACAAACAATCTGCATAAAAATATTAGCACAAAGCTAAATCGTTTTTAGAAACAAAGTTTAATTTTCTGAATTCTCAAGTTCCAAGCAAAAAAAAAAAAAAATAGTTTTCATTTCATTCCTTCTCTGAAAACGACATTTGTCAGCAACTGCGTACAAAACAAAACGCACAGCCATTTATTTCCGGAATACAAGTGGGAATATTAAGCCATCCATTACACGTACTTGTCAAGTAACGATGATGACACAGAAAATGATTGTCTTAATAAAGCTTAAAATGCTTCAATAGACAAAATATCAAACCACACCTTTCGAAGATTCTTATTGTGTTGGTTGTCCCTGAAGACCGTTAACTAACTCCAATCTGAAATGAGCTCAGTTGCAATCAAATCTCAATGGGATTACCATTATGCTACATAGTCTTTTGTCTTTCGGAAATTCCAAATAAATGCAAGTATTAAACTCTTGTTATATATATATATGTCCCACCAATGTGTCAGCGTTTCTCTGTTGTTCTTTTAGTAAGTATTTCGTAAGATTAGACAAATCAATTCAAGTAGATTAGATTTACTGTATATTATTTCTTTTTAAGGGAAAAAGCATTCCTTGTAATCGGTAAATAAAATTAAGTTTTCAGCTGTTTCTTCAACGCATGATATTAACTACCATTCTCCTATGGCATTGTATCGAGTCACTTGAGAATATTTGTGGAAATACAACATGTTGTTTAAAAATATTCTCTTAGTAATAAATAAAGTTGCACTTTTAAGTTGAATTTGTTGGTTTATTTTGAAAATTTTGTATCAAAAGCAGATAGCACAGAATAAAATGTGTGCATTTAATGTGCCCGTCTTTATTTATGAAGGTTTTGTTTTCTTTCGCTACTCAACAGCATTTATTATTAAAAGAAATTAAAAAGGCATTGAGTTGTTTGTTTTTCAGCGATTGAGACTTTCTAATAAAACAATCATGATTTCATGATTTAATTTGTCTGGGTCAAATATATTAACTAAGCAGAATCATGAATAAATAAAGAGTAAAAAAACCATAAAATACATTTTATTCTCCAAGGGCCTATTTTATACAGTTTTCTGAATGCATAATCTTGTTTCTCAAGCATAAAATCAAACACTGAACAGAGAAATAAATTTAGTCCCTTGTTTTTCAATTCTTTTTCCTATTTTCAGTCTACTGTTTGTTTTAAATGTAATCTATGTATTCTAATATGACTTGTCAAGATAGGAAACAGATTTATAATGGAATAAGATTATTTACGCAGCAAAAAAACACTGACAATAATCCACCAATAGCAAAAAAATAAAACAGCAATAAATAAATAAACACTAAAAATAAAATAATAATTATATTTTTATTATACAAAAAACAAAATTTTGCTGCATTAACTATGACTTATGTTATTCGGTACATAATCATTAAAATAAATTTTAGGTTATGTTATAAGAAAAATTTGGAGTGAGATTATGTGAAAGTAAACACACAAAAAAAATTCCTTAAATTAATTTTTCCCGAGAGTTTTCCTGTTCATTTTAATTAAAGTAATGAATTGAACGTAATTGTTATTATAAAAATACTTCATTAATACCATCGCATTCTTAGAAATCTGTCATAACTATCTGAGAGCTGCAAACTGAATTTAACGAATGCTTATTGTTTTTATTACCCTTAATTTTTAAAGATCTTATTTTCATTACACCGAAACATAATAAGATACTAATATTTTCTTTTGAAAAACTGTTTTTGATTTTAATCTGCGCAATAATTCATTTAAAAACTACTGATAAATAATGAGGATATATACTGCATTAATCGCATTTATCATATCCTCTAAATTTATATATTGATTTTTTTATTAAAAAAAGAAAAACATCAGTTTTAAAATAAAAAATTCAGTAACACGTTTGAAAACAAAGTACACAACACTCAATTAAAGAAAAAGCAGAATCATTTAAATCAGTTTTCGTATTTAAACTCTTATTTTCAAAATCACTGACCTGCCATTTTTATGCAAATAAATATTTAAAAAAATGCTGATTTTTAAAGCCAAAATAAAAAATTAAATCACAAAAAAACTCGGTTGACGCATTTCCCATCCATCATTTATTCGCAACCACTTTGAAAGTTTTGAAATGTGTGCAAAAGGGGAAATGGGTCGCACTACACTCTGACGGCTGAAACTACTTGATAACAAGCAGAAGAAATGCTACGATCATCTCAAAGCGTTTCCTGAAAATATTCATTTGATAGAAACGAAGAAAAAAGAAGGATTATTAAAACATAGATCTAAATCGTTTGCACATGCAATTCTCTGTGATAAAAAGTTTTAAAAAAATGTTTTTACTGTGCGTTTTTCCTTCGGTTTAGATGTATTTTTCTTTTAATTCTTTCTTTCTTTTCTTTTAATTTTAATAAGGTTAATGAGCACCGCTGATCTGAGATACTTTGCTAAAATAAGTACTATAATAGAAATATTGTCGAATTCGCACGAAAAGACGTAATATGTCTTAATTTCGACAAAATGTGCTATCGGAATTTTCTTGATTATTAGATGTTAAAGTAGTTACCACAAATTAAATGTTAAAATCTATTACTATTCTAAATGCAGAAGTTCAAAACTGCATTTGTGATTCATTAACATTCATTAATCTGAAGCATTTAAATCAATGGATAATTGCGATATTTATCCACAAATAAAAATACGTATATACGTAAAATTAAAACTGGTAAAATTCACCAAGAAATTCCTCTGACACTTTCAGATATATACTCACTCTTAGAACGAGTTATTTCTGATTTTCCTTTCGATTTTCATCAAAATAGTGAATTATGTTCATACGATGTGCTTACATTCCTTTCAAAATTTTGATATTAATTGCCACGATATACTACTAATAAAAGATGTCTGACTAAAC
The DNA here is from genome assembly GCA_013235015.1 of Araneus ventricosus. Classification (NCBI taxonomy): domain Eukaryota; kingdom Metazoa; phylum Arthropoda; class Arachnida; order Araneae; family Araneidae; genus Araneus; species Araneus ventricosus. Next base: position 70,308 of record BGPR01001438.1, read on the forward strand.
AAAATACAAAAGAAAAAAATTTTGGCATATTATATGGTCTTTATCAATAATTTTTCGTAAGGTATGTGTCTCTGCATACAAAAAAAATTATTGATTGTCAATTTGATGTAATTTCTAAGAATTCACGTATAAAAATTCCAAAATGGTTTCTATTTTTAGGTGAAACTATGTAATATTTCAGCCTTTTTATCGGCCGTACGAATATGCAATATATCATCTATACGAGATCAAAGTTCTACCAATTAAAAAAAAGTCAAAGTTATTTAAATATTTCAATAACATTTTCTAAATTCAAGACAGCAATAAAAGATAAAAATTGTTCACGCTGCTAAAACTTTAGTTAGAAATGTCAAATTACTGTCTCCAGATATATGCAAACTTTATTCGATTCCTTGCAAAACATTTACTATCAGAAAATAATTTATATGTGAAGAAGCTGAAGCTGAATCCAAATATAGAATTAATGTGCAAATAAATAAAACAACTACAGCACATATAGCTGAATTAATAGAAAACATTTTTGATGTGTTTATAATCATTCATTCCTTCTATCCAAAATAATTGAACTCACGTACATGATGAAATACGGATTTCCTTAAATTTAAAATATGTGGAATCGGCCAAGCCAAAGGCTAATTATACATTCTTCTGAAAACATTAGAAAATGCTTATTAATCCACACAATCTAAATCCTTCTCCAAAACTTTCAATAGACTTTGTCACACAGTTTTCCAAAAGATACAGTTTTCACGATCTTAGAAATCAGAAATCTAATAGTCTAAAGTTATCTTTCAGCCTGTAATTTTTTTCTTCAAAGCTATAGGTTTTGATCTTTGATTAAATCAACGTCTTTTCTTTTGACTCAGTGATGTGCCCTCGCCAGGCATTGGACCATAAAATTTTCAACCATATTTCTTTAAGTGTTGAATTTATACCACAATCATGAATTTTCCCACTCTCAGAAGCGGACAGCCAATACAGAAATACTGGAGAAATTCCCTTAAAAATGGTTCTGTCTGGACTGTGATGGATGAATTGTTGATTTAGTAACAAATGGTTGCCCAAACTGAACTGGATGAACCGACTTTGACCCGGTTACAGTGAGGTCCTATTTTCTCCTTTCTTTGTTCCAGGAATTTATAAATGAATAGTTGTGCTAAATTCTGTTTAAAAGATAGAAGTATCCATTGGATTTTGCTGTCTTGCCATAGAACTAGGTTTACGTTTGTTACATTTTTAAAGATGGAAATTATTCTTGTCTAGTAAGTTTTTAATTCGCAATCGCGGATGACTTTGCTTATGAGATGCGTCGCATTCTTTATGTCCATAAGTGCTTTCCGTTAAAAAGGAACTTTAAAATATGTGTTCATAAATTACAAGAGTTCTTTAGAAACAAATAAATCTATGTAAAACAGATGATAGAAATAGATGTTTTCCTTGTGTGCAAATTTTGTAGATATGTATAAAACAGTAATCTGAAATCTGCTTAACCTGTTATTAAATAAAATAAAAGGCATAAATTGAAATAAAATGTGTTTTATAATATATTTTAATTTTTTCGAACTAAATAAAATAATGTGTAAATATCAATTATTATTTCTATTTTTAAAAATGATAATGAATTATAATTAAAACCAGCAAACCAAATATTTTAATTTCATCATTTTCTTATTATTTTGATATACTATTGCTGAAAAATATTTTTCATCGAAGAAAAGCATTCTTTTTTAAAATTCTATATAATTTCAATCCACTTCAGCTAATATAGACTTTCTAACTTAGTTAATTTCACACACATTTAAAGTAAAACAAGAAATTTAAAGGAAAAATGTATCTTTTAAATAAAAGTAATTTCTCGTTATCCCAATCTGCATTTATGTGCTAATTGGCTACGATTTCTGATTTCCAAAAGAAACTGATGCACTTTAAGAAGAACTCCTGGAATATGGCAATTTGAAAATTAATATTAATTTAAAACATTATATAATTCTTCAGTGTATAAGCAATGATTTTCATGTATTTATTTGTAAATCACTGCTAGAATTATGTTGATAACTGTTGTTGGGTTTTATTTCTTTTTTCTTTTTTTATCTTTTTCAAGTACTGAAACAATTTTGAGCTCATTTATCATAAGTGTTAAACAAACGTTAATAATCCTCTTTCTGTTCCTTCAGATTTAAAATGAAATATTTAAATTATCAGATATCCTTTGCTAACTGAAACACAAGGTGTTTAGTTGTTTCTAGTAAAGAATTAGCAGTAACTAACCATGATGCGTGAACAAATTAACAAATTCTGCAAAAAAAGCTTTATCACAAGGAAGTTTTTGTAACCCTATTCATATTATTGCGATCATTTAAAGTCGCTTCCCAGCAATGTTAAGGAAGCAATGTGGGAAGAGAGTTACTACATACTACAGGGGTATATATGGGACGCCGGGGGAATGGAGCCATCTACCCCCGACCTCGGCGACGAAATGTGGGATCTCAAAAGTACTGGAATTTTCTTGATATATCTAGTAGGGATCGAGTTCGTTATTTATCCAGATGATTCCATGTGGCGTCACGACCTGTCGGAGAGCCTATAAATAGACCGTGCTGAGATGACAGAGAGTGTGCTGATCGACTTGAAACGTGTTGAATCATCTTTGGACTTTGAATGTGTTGATCGACTGATATCGTCTTTAGAGCTGTATCCGCAGTGCGAGCTAGTAAGATCAAAGACGCCGTGAGGTACTAAAAGTGCTGTTACTGTTATTAATTAGTGATTTGCTGTCTGTTTGTGTTGTGAATTTGTGCAAGTGCTGTTCTTCCTGTTACCTGTGCTTCATGTTTTCCGGAGTATTCGTGAATAAAGCGTCTTTCTCCATTATACTGCTTATTGGACTGTTTTCACCGTACCTTCACAAGACGAGTTTTGTAACACTGTGTCTGAAATGAGATTTCCAGTGTATGGTAAATACGAGATCGCAAACGAAGATGGCTGAGAACGCCGAGCTGATTGCTGTGATTGATGAGTTGAAGAATTTAATAGGAGCTGGATAAGAGAGGGTGGAGGAAGGACAAGAAAGAATGGAAAAATCCCAAGAAGAAATGAAAATTCAAATTCAAGATATGCATGGAATGATGGAAGGAATATCTTTGAAGTTTGGAGGAAGATCGACGAAATAGAAGGAAAAGTTTAAAGGAAGATCGAGGAAGTGAGGAGTGAAGATTCAGAGAAGATCGAAGAAGAAAAAAGTGACGTTCAAAGAAATATCAGCGACATCGAGAAGGGGATTAGGGATCTTGACATTAGGCCAAACATATTCCTGACAAGTCCAGAATTCATGTATTACAGACCGACAGTCAAATCCTTGACATTCGACGGACAAAGGTCATGGGCTGTCTTCAAGACTGAGTTTGACATTGTGAGCTCTACGAACGGATGGACGGATCGTGTGAAAGCCAGTCAACGTGTGGCTTCTCTCCGAGTATCAGCGGCCGAGGTTCTTCAAGTACTACTAGCTGATAAGTTGACGGATTTAACAACCATCGAGAAAGCTCTTGAATACAGATTTCGAGACAGCCATCTTACCCAGTTTTAATGAACTGAACTAAAGGCAAGACGGCAGAAGCCAGGAGAAAGCCTTCAGGTGTTAATCGCAGACGTGGAGAGACTCATGAACCTGGCCTAAGCCGAGTACCCTCTGGATGTTCTAGAGAGCCTAGTCCAGTTCTTCGTCGATGCCATCAGAGATGAAGACACGCAACTTTCAACGAGGCTGATGGCCTTTACGGATTTCAAATCGGCCCTTTCATATAGCATAAAACACGAGGCTACGAAAATTACATCGAAAATTGTCATGCATGCAGATAGAGGATAACACCGGCAAGGAAAAAAGTTGATAAATTGGAATTTATGAAATTGAAATTATTGAAAACGAACAAATCTCTATTGGGAGCGTTGAAAAAATTATTGGGCAGACTTGCTGCTGGGAAGAAAACGCTCCTCGACGTAATCCGAACATTACTTGCTGGAGGTGTTGTGAAAAGGGGCATTTTCAGAGAGAGTGCCCAGAGGATAGCGTCCCCCGACGAGAGCCGAACGTGACTTGCTGGAAGTGCTATAAAAAGTGGCATGTGAAGAGAGAGTTCCTGAGGGATAACGATTGCCGACGAAACCCTAACGTGACATGGTGATCCTGCAATAAAAAGAACATATACTGAAGCATACCAACAGATTACGTCTACAAATCATCACAAGGAAATTCCTCACGGAAATAAAAATGCGCTCACTCGAAGACTCTGTATTGACAGCCGCGAACACGACTTGTATACAAACAAGAAGTTCGGAATGAAAACCGATATTTCCGTGATAGCGTTAACAATGACGACCGAAGATACCTGGTCTTCAAGTGAGATTCAGAATGCCCAGATGGAAGATCCAGATATTAGACCAATTCTGGAGAAGAAACTAAAGTCGGTTGACTGATTATCTCGGCAAGAAATCGCTCAGGAGAATCCTGCAAAAAAGCGATACTGAGATCTTTGGGACTTCTTACATCTTAAGGATGGTGTCCTTTATCGTAAATAGGAGAGTGATGAAGGAAGCTCATGTCGATGGCAATTAATTCTTCAGAAGTGCAAGTTCAAAATTCAAGAAGTTCTGCGAGATCCTCATGACAGCGTAAGTGAAGAACGTTTTGGAATCATAATGACTTTACATAAAACCCGTGAGCAATTTTATTGGGACCAACTCCGTGCCCACGAGACTTCGAGAAATGGTGCAGATAATGCCGAGCTTGTAAAGCCAGAAAAGGACGCAAAACAGAACAGAGAAAGACAATGACTGAATGGGCTCCAGTAAATATGCGTTGTGGTCGAACTCTGATATTGCCCCCGACATCTTCTTTGGGCGATCGTCTGATACGCCTTCCTAGTCGAAAGACGACTTTAAATAATTTGGTGGCACGTCTGGAAAGCGTACAGACGTCTGACAGAGAACGAATTAAACTGTCTAGGGAACGAAAGAAGTCTTTACGACTCCAGATCAACAGATCACCATTTCAAGTAAGTCGATCTAGTTGGGTGTTTAACCCGAAGAGATAGAGAGGTCGGAGTCCGAAACCAGCAGAACTACGAAGGACATTATACTGTTGTCAAGTAACTGAACGATGTAGACTACAGAGTTCAGAAGTTGGAAAATACCAAGCCAAAGATCATTCACATTAAACGACTAGATCCATGCCTAGTCATATTTATATTTAATGAGACAGCCGGGATGTCAGTCTTTGAAGAGGTGATCAGCGTTATGGTCGTTTCCCAGGAATGTTAGTCTTATGGTTGGGAAGATAGTTCTACAAGGATATGTATGGGAATGCCATGGGATTGGGACCATCGTCCCCTGACCTTAGCGACTTGGTGACAAATTTGGCGACTTTGGCAACGAAATGTGGGGTCTCAAAAGTACTGGAATTTTCTTGATATCTTTGTTAGGGCCGAGATCAGGATTTATCCAGATGATTCCATGTGACGTCACGGCCTGTCGGGGAGCCTATAAATAGACCATTCTCGGATGACAGAGAGTGTGTTGATCGACTTGGAAAGTGTTGAATCGTCTTTGGACTTTTAACGTGTTGATCGACTGGGATCGTCTTTGGAGTTGTATCCGCAGAGCGAGTTAATAAGGTCATGATGCCGTGCAGTACTGAAAGTGCTGTTACTGTTATTAATTAGTGATTTGCTGTTTTCTTGTGTTGAGAATTTGTGCAAGTGCTGTTTTTCCTGTTACTGTGCTTCGTGTTTTTCGGAGAATACGTGAATAAAGCGTCTTTCTCCTTTATCCTGCTGGTTGTACTGTTTTCACCATACATTCACCTGACTATTTTCGTAACAATATACTCTCACATTCAAGAAAACATAGAGCTCTTGCGCCTTCTATTTTAAATAAGTAACTACTAAAATGTTTAAGCAATACGTGGAATAATTCATATAATGTACGCAGAATAATATTTGTGATTAAAGCAAAATCGAAACTCATGAATCTAATCTTAAAGTCGTATTATGAAACAGAATTTTTGGTGCTGTAGTTTTTATGTATTTCTATTTGAATTGTCTTGCTTCATGTTTGTAATGAGGGAATTTTGTAATCTATTTCCTCCTCATTTTATGGTGTTCCAAAGTTTCAAAATTTTCGAACTCGTTCTAATTTTTGGATTTGAGATTTCAGAGCATTTCGGATAACCCGGGGTTTTACCGCATTTTTAAAACATAATTATCTAGTAATGGACTAATTTATTAGATATCTTCTCCGTGCAATTGGCCACATCTGGTAGAGAGTTTGAGAAAAATGGATTTCAAAAGTCCTTTATGAATAGCAAATTAACCCTCGATCGGGCGCAATACAAATGCTTACACATTCGGGCACAACTCATATGTGAGATTAAAAATTGAATTTTAACTTAGGCTTAAATAAAAGTTCATCACAGTTAACTAGTCGGTCATACAAGCTATATTTGCGTCTTTAAATAACTTTTTGGTATTTCCTCGCAATTTCAACTAACAAAATGTCCAGGAATTCAGGAGTTTGTTAAAGTTTGTTTTACCGTAAGGTTCCTCAGCAATGACAACTGTTGTCGTAGAAAGCCTGAAATAATTCGACATTTTTGAAAATACATATTGGAAATAACGATCAATATCATTGAATTAGGGACTGGGACACAGGTATGCGAACATTTGCATGTATATAAAACGAAATATTATGAAAAATTTTGGAAATCAAAAATTCAAGCCTAATCGGGCGTAACTCATCTACCAGATTAACGTGCCCCTCCCATACATCAAAAGAGCATAAGAGAAAAAAGCACGAATCCTTAGTGTTAGGGGTAGGGAGCCAGGAATCTACAAGAGGTTCCATCCCTTTCTCGCAGGTACAAAAATATATCGAGTGCTGTATCTCACAGATTAGATACGCCCGACGGAAGGTTAAAAACTAAAAAGTATAAAATAGATAAAATAAAAAATATCCACTTTTAGAACACTAATAAAAGTATTTTTCAAAAAATTATTCCTATTAGTTTTATTTTTTCTTTTAGTCTGGGCGCCTTATAGAATTTTTGATACTGAAAACTACATTTTAAGCTAACTTAAAAATTAATATATAAATTTTTTTTAGCCAAAACACCCTTTTATTTCGAATTTCTTCCTTACCAAACAGAAGAAAAGGCTGTGAAGCCGTAAGAACATTGCCAGTTGTTTTCAAGTCATGTTCACTTTCACAATCAAATAAATAATTTCATTCGAGAATATCTGCAAAAATATTTATTTAGCAAAAACGCTTCAAGGAAAAAAATTAATTTCTAATCCAACTGATGAAAAACTGTGTGTTCCGTAGAACTGTGAACAGCATTATGCAAAATCTGCTGAAAATTTTATTTTTAATCTTAAAACTCTTCTCTAAGGCGAAATTTAATCAACCATTTTAACATTACAATAATTTATTTTCGCTAGGTTTAAATATTTCCCTTTTTTCCCATCTGAACAATCAAAGAAAGACCTTCAGAGAAAAAATATTTTTATTTCCTTCCCTTTTTTCCGTTACTAAAAACAATAAATCCAGTTCATTAAAATTAATAAGTTTTCTTGCGCTGATATCTTCTAGAAGGGTTTTGCATAAGTAATGAAGGCTTTCAGGCTTATAAAAACATTGGGTTATCAGTAATTAATCTGCCACAAAATTTGTAAAGTTGATAAGTCACGGCTGATTTTTGACCTATATTCAATTAAATACGTGCCTTTATATAGTCAATAGCCCTTTCTTGGTCGTCATCGTGCATCATACGTTCGGTTCTTTTATGCCCGTGCGGTTGGCGTCGCATATCATGAGACGAAAAGAAAAGTTCGTCTCTTGACATGCAACACCACCTATCTCAATTTTTTGAAATTTCAAAGAGGAAGATTCAAATGAATTTTTCGCAACCAATAACGAATATTTCTGAATTTGTTTCCAATCTACTATGAACATGAGACCACATGTCCCAACCAGACCTGAAAAAAAATTAGAAGTATTCGTTATTGGTTGAGAAAAATTCATTTGAATCTTCCTCTTTGAAATTTGAAAAAATTGAGATAGATGGATTTGCTTCGTAAACGACGAATTGCATCGTTTAAAGTGAATTCGTCGCTACTTACACGTCTCGATATATTCCGAGACTTTTTTGTTACTATATCCTTGTTAGTATGCATGTTAATCCTTGTTAATATATATGTTAATCAGTACAACTTTGACTTTATCTTTAACTGCGTGCAAATCGATATAAATGTACGACCTCCGATGCAGAACGGTGTCAAAATAAATGCTGGATTCGAAACTTGGCGTTGTTCCTTTATCTTTTTCATGAAAAATGCACAGAAGCCATGCCTTATCCATGAAATGAGAGATGAGGGTAAAACAATTTCATTCTTTTCCTGTTATATTGGCATGAACTATAATGTCACGTGCAAGAAAATATTAAGAATTTGGACAACCTATTTCCCTGCTTTCAAGAGTAGCGTTTAATTTTTACTATCGAAGGTCCTCTTTCGATTTCACCTTTGATTATTTATTAATTGTTTGTTTTCCTGATTTATCTCAATTTACAAGCAATATGAACACTTTATGAAAAAGGAAAGCATTGAGGTGGATTATGGTCATGCTCATTACAAAACGTATTTTAATCTGCTACCACTCATTCATACAAACAGTATATAGCAAGAGTTTAAACAATCAGTGTCGGATTTGAATTGCTTTCTTGTTAATAAATAAAATTAATTTTTCGACATACATTTTTTTTCATTGCTTTGATAATAAAAGTTAGTACCATTATATTTTTAATATTATGATATTTTTATGCCAAGTTTTTTGACATCGTTATTTCTTCTGATTTCTTCTGTCAGATGTGTTCAAAACAAAGGTGAATAAAAGCAGTTATTTTGTGAAAAAAGTAAGGAATGTGTGCGAAAAAGAGATAGTTTTAGTCCATTTATTGTTGGCGATTCTTTCTATGATTTACACAACAAGGCATGAAGAAAGGATATCCTTCATATCAAATTGAAAAGCAGCACGTATGGCTATTATCTGAAATTGTATGGCATCATTAGCATTCCTCATATAACTATTACTGATTTCCAAACGAATGAATCAAATGCAAACATGTTATGAAGAAATAGTAACCGAATGAATAATAAAATGGATTTTATTAGTTAAAATTTATTTACAAATGCTGAGGTATTAACATAGCTTATAAAAAGTATGCGAATATGTCCTGCTTAAATCCGTACTTAGAATGTAACGACAACAGTTCATTTTTTTGGTAAACTTTCCTAAAATTAATATCGAAAGGCGTGACATTTAAGAATCAGGTGTTGCTTGAAATACTCCCGTGATCGAGTCGTTACTCTAAACTTTCCAATGTTAGAGCAACGAGTCGATTCCGAGAAACATCCCAGCGGCGGAATCTTACACAGAAACGTAAAAATATGACTTTTTCTTCTTTATTTCAATTCAAATATAAAAGACCTAAATTATCATATCAGTCATTGTCTTGCTGTTCACACTCATGTGTACATTTTTTATTTTTCAGTTGAACAGGTGTAGTTAAAACACCCTTCGTGGGCACTGGTGATCTACATGACGGACGCAGTTACAAATATTTTAGTTCTCAAGGAAATAAAGTCCTTATGTAGGTCAGACGGAGAAATCGGGAACAAGCAGTAATTGGGAAAGGTGACCACTGAGCGCACTGGTGAGGCCCTAGCGAACTGAAAAGCATGTGCTTTAGTTAAGACACTCTAGAGGAAGAAGATACACACTTTCCCACCTTTTTAAATGTTGTTTGGTGACGTGATTCGGTGTTACGTTTAATTGCAACCATGTGAGGAAAGTGAAATCAAATTTTCTTAAGTTTCATATTTCGTTCTCTATGTCGGTTATATACAAGCTAAGCTGTTAAGTTATATATTTCGCAGATCTGTAGGATATAATGATTACGAGGAAACTTCAGTTTTTGTTTTTGGATTTCATTTTGAGGACAGGTTAGTGTTCTTAATTACCCCTGAAAATTTTCACTTCGGGGTAATTGGGAATTGTCTTCTAATTTTACTTAAACCTCACTTTTCTGTATTTGGAATAATTTAAGATTTGATGGTAGCAATTTTAAATCTAGCAAAGCGGTTGTGTTCTGTTCCGTCAGCAAAGTTCATTATTTTATATCAAATTAAGAACTAACATTTTGAAACATTTTCAATGTGCTCTACCTACATATTACTTTTTACGTATGGAAGTTGTTTGATAATAATGATATGAAGCCGTTTTACTTCAAGTATGGAATCAAACAAGAAACTGATCATGATGAAAAAGGAAACGTGATATAATGGAATAATTTGAAGATGAGGGTTCCGAATCTTTTCAATAAAAAACAGAGGCTGCGGAGACGGAAGAAGTATTGAAAACTCATCCATGGTTGATTTTTCAACAAATATGTTTGTTTTAATCAATAACGTTGGAGGTTCCAGAATGACTGCACATTATTCGTAAGTCTACGGGATTCAAGAATTTGACGGTGGTGAACATGATATGACATGTTTAAGAATCACCAATTTGTTTAAATCAAAATTTGTTTTCGTGGTCCATGACCAGTTTTTCATTTCTGAGAGTCAGTTAAAAGCTACACACCCAGATAGTACCTTTGAAGCAGATTATAGGAAACAAATATTTGGTTTGAAGGTAGTGTTTAAATGTCAAAGAAAAATTAATAGAATAATGAATAGAACGTTCGATTTCAAGTAGAAAATCTATTTTCTACTACTTAATTGAACTATTTGTTTCTACTAATAGAAACGTATTCATATAAAATATTTTTTACCTTGTATAATAGGTATAGCTTGTGTGTAACAGCAGGCAATACAGTGAATAGTTTACTGATCACTTTTTTCTAATTGATAGTGATAATTTACTGATTAGTGATTAGGTATGGGTAACAAATCTAATTTGGCTTAATAATTAATTTTTAATGCAGTGTTGAATAGAAACATTTCAAAATGTAAGTATCTGTCAATTCTTTCTGCATTATGATCGTAATGTAAAGTTGAACCAAGTGTATTCCACAACATAATCCAGAATAATAACTTTGAGATACTTTGGATAAATTTGTTTGAGATTATTTCACCACTTTTCGTAATATATCAGTAATTTTTACGAAATAAGTAAAAGCAGTTATTCAGCAATGTAATTTGACTTTTAAAAGATTTAAATTTGTTAAAACATGTTTCAAACCAAAAATCTGAGACATATTTGATATTATAAAAAAAAATTCTGTGAATATGCAGAAACAATCGGTGAATAGTTAATAGATTGATATATTCAATATAGAAAATGAGATTTTTTAATTATATTTTTAAATTCTCAACATATATTTTTTTAATTACTATTTCATGATGTCAATCAGCATTACAATTATTTTAACATCAATTAAATGCATAAAATTTCTTTTTCTTTTACTTTTTTATTCGAAAAACTTTTCGAATAAAAGGGCCTAGAAAAAGTTGTTTGGATAAAATTTCTTCAGAATTGTTCAGTAATTTACGGATCAAAAGTCACACATAAAAATAATATAATGAAGTCCTTTTTATCTTACTATCTTTATAAAATAATTAAACATTTGTCTCTAAAATGGAAAGAATGTTTTTTTTACTGAAAACTCACAGCAGCCAGACGCCTGGCAAAAATTAAATTTTTTTAATTACCAATTTTGGAAATGTTTTTCTCTCTTTTTTTCTTTTTTGCACAAAATACAGAAAAATAGTTTTTCTTTCTTGGTCTTTTCTAGTTACTTTTTCACAAAATTTGAATCGATAATGTTTCGATAATAAATCGATAATAAACTTTGAAACTGAATGACCCCAAGGCCGAAATGACACTTAATTAATCGTAAACAGTTTTATAATCGAGTAACTTCCTAAGACTTTAATTAAAATGTTTTTTAAACGCATCAGTCATCATTCCACTCAGAACCCTTTTGGAGAATGTGAGAGAACCCTTTTAAGCATTGTTACTTTCGCATTTAAATTGAATAATTGGATCTTTATTGCGTTCAATCAAGTCTCTGAAATCTTAAGAATGTTTTATCCATGGTAGTTTAAGAAATTATGCGCAAAAACATGAATTATCTGCTTTTGAACTCAATATGAGAAACCGAAAAATACGTGCAAAACGCTTAGAGGGTTAATGAGCATAATTCGGTCCAGAAGGTTACTCGTAATGTGAAATATTCGTTAAATGAAACAGTTTTTACCATATAAATTAATGTAAAATCCGATGTTCCTTGCCAAAAAAAAATCACTCACAAATTTTAGATTTAACTTTTATTCGAAAAATTATATTGTTAAGGAGCGTGAATCATCTTCATCTGAATCATCATATTGTCGAGAACACATAGCCGTTGCGTATACATTCTTTTCATTCCCTATGAAGCATCTATCTTCTCAAACATGTCCTTGTTCTTGAGAATAGTGTAAATCGTTGATGTAGACCGAATGTATGTGCGAGCTTGATCAGCCACTCTCATTCCTCGGTGTTGCTTTTCAATGATTTTACTTTTCATTTCTATGGTAATTTCTTCTTCCTTTATGGCTGTCTTCTGGTTTTTTCTTCGAATCATATTTGAAAGGGATATTTTATTAAACTTTGCACAATAAAAATCACAAGAAGTATGTCTGACAACAAGTGTTCATAAACGGTACAAAGATGTTAGCGGAATGAGCGCAAACTCAAGGATTGATGTAGCAGGCGCACAACCATGGACTTCCTTTCTGCTCGTCTTCGTTATACGAAACGTTACTCGTTATTCGAAACGTTGCTCGTTAAGCAAGTCATCTATATTACAAATTATTTTCCTCGTTTTGCGAATTACTCGTTCTGAGAGGTGCTCGTTATTCGAGGTTCCACTGTAATTCAACCAACTAATACATGTACAAAGAACATTTCAGTCACAGCAATGGGCGAAACAAAATTCAAATAGTCAACATTTTGTCAGCCTTGAATTATGGCAACTCGAAAACAATTAATACTTCCAACTATGGTTTGTTTAGTCTTCTTGCAAAATTGAGCGAATAAAACAAAAATGAGCATTACTATGTGAGTTTTTTTCCAACAGAATTATTAATTGAATATTATTTGATTTATTTTAAAAGATATTTGAGTTTTTAAAAATATATTTTAAATTATTCGGTAAGAAGGTTTAAAAACAACTTCATTATAACGAATATTATTTGCATCAAATTTGGAGCCATTATTTTTCGGTATTAGCATATGCAGGATTCCCAGAAAATTCTACCATAAAAACCTCTCACCTGTCAATCCTCAAATTTCTTTTAGTAATACGAAGTCCCTACACTTATAATTTGCAGTCTTTGTTGACACATATAAATAAAGTTAATGTTATACCTATATCATAGTCTGAAAAACTTACACACCTAATATACAACTGTTTTCGTAAGTATTATATTGTTTTCCTTTTTTCTTCCTCTCTATATTTTTACTGTTTCATATTTTGTAATTATTTATTTTTTCACTCTATCAATTCATATTTATATATTTCAATATTTTTATGAATGCTTTATATACATATTTTTAAGCATTTTTTTTGAAAAAAAAATTAATTGTTGATATTTAAGGTATCATTTCTTGGTGGAATTTGGTACGATAATTTGTTTCTTAGTTCTATTGTCATGCCACTAACCTTCACGTAACTGTTCCGGCTCTCAGTCAAAGAAGGTCAAGTGAAGAGTAGAAGAACAGTTGCTCGGTGATAGGCGCCATTAATGAAATTGGGTATCTGCACAGATTGTGTACGTTTTTTTCTTCGGAGTTCGCGAGGTGAACTCCGAGTTAGTAATTATGAGTAATCTTGAACGTGAATCGTAATTGTACATATGTATATAGATCCTATTTAATCTTATATAGCAGTTCTAATAAACTAGTGTGAAAGAAAAGAAGGGAATTTATTGAAGGCTGGAGTATACAGTTATTGCATCTGTTGTCATCCATTTCTTTCAATAATATTTTGTTTTATTGTTGTTTGCATTTATCATGCCATTTAACCCCTTCTTGGTCGGCGTGGCACGTCATACGTTCGGGTTTTTTTGTGCCTGTACGGTCGGCATCGCATGTCATCCGACGAAAAGAAAAATTGCATCGTTGAAAGTGAATTCATCGCTACTTACGAGTCTCGTTATATTCCGCAATTTTGTCAATGTAGGCAATAAAATAATCGACAATAAGTTGTTTCAATGTGGTTTTTTACGCTCTGATGTTCAAGGAAGTTTGGAAAGTTGTTTTCATAGTAGGTTATAAAGAATTATTAATGGTATGTACAAAACATTTTTTACATACCATTAATAATTCTTTTAATGCAGATATTTATCTTAAATACCCCAAAGTTATAGATTTGAAAAATATATTGCCAGAGAGTATTTTGTTTTAATTAAAAACATGTGTGCATTGCTGGGAAAACTGGAGATTAGTGAACGGAATATCACATGTATGTCCACCACTAGGTAAAGCAATAACTTGTTATTGACAAAAAATATTTTGCATTTTCGCATTCATGATAGAACATATATTAATTTTTAGCATTAAAAAATGCTCTTTTTGCGTCGGAAATTCGAAAAAAACAGACGAAGGAGGGGTTAATTAACAATAATTACTTTTAATTAATTTTTTGAAAATAAATTGTTATGTATACAGATTAAACTGTGTAACACTTACTTCTGTAAGCCTCGTGTTGTACATTTGTGGCAAACAATGAGTGACTCAAATTCAATAATAAACAAATAACATAGCTATATTAGCACATTTTCCGCCGGTTGCATAAATGTACGTCTTTCCCGTATGGCATAGATGGAACTTTTTCGCGTCCGTAATTACTGCTCTGCTTTGTTAGTTTCCATGGTAGAGTTAATTTTATTGCTGCATATAGATAAATGTATACAACAGGAAGACGAACCTGAAAATTTTATCAAAATAAATATATTATTTAAGATTTTAGGAAAGGCACCTACATGCTGGTTTTTCGTCATAGAATGTTTTCAGGACATACGAGTTTTCTTTCATATACTTATTTAAGCTTTTCAGTTTTATTGATCAATTAGGTATTGGCCAGCTAGCTTGTCGGGAGTATTGGTTGTATTTAATTTCAATTAAATCTCTCATGCGTAACTCGATATTCAAGGTCCACTCAACAAGGTGTTTTTAAGTATCATATCGAGATTGATATTTAAGCTGTGTTATTTTAGTTCCCTCCACCTGTTCTGTTTATTGCGTACATGAATCTCGCTAATGTAGACCAGTCACATGAAGTCACAGACGTATGAAAGCTGTGCTTAAATGACATAAAAGTGAAGATAAGCACAGCTGATCATGCAATATGAGCAGTTGATGTCAGCATTAAAATGGAACGGCACATTTTACTTGTGATATATGAGCACATCTAACAGTATAATAGCAAGTTTGAAACCTGTCGATAGAGAAAATTAAATAATACCAAGTATAATCATTCAGAAAACAGGATATTTTACTTAATCACTTATTTCGTACTCAATATCCTAGAGGGCTTTTTTTGTAGATTCCACAATGAATTTGATAAAATAAAATAAGAAACTAAAGGTTTATTACGATTATTTGCGATATTTACTCTAATGTAGATAACATAGAATATACGATCCTTCGCACTTCAAGTGACGATATAAAAAATTAATCAGAATCTTCATTCCTTACCATTCAACAATGGTAGAAAAGCACTTGATTTAATACTTGTAGAAACAATGAAAATTGTTGGAATTTCATTGTGAAAACTATGCAATAAAATATATTTAACCGTTATACAATAAAATACTTTTTATAGATATATCACGATTAAGATAAAAATTGCATCACACACAAATTAATATCATTGAAAAGACATTTTTTTAAATTGATGCAAAAGTAAATTTTATACTATGATATTCACGTAAGTAATCGTCGGAAAAAGTCAAAAAAATATTAATTTTTAATTAATGAAAATTTCAAAATATTCGCTCCGATATATAAACTATAAATAACATACAGATTATACAAAGTATATATATTCCAAATTTGGTAGCTCTACGTCCAACTACCTTACTCATTCAGCGCGAACAGTCAAACACACGCATTCGTTTTTATTAGTAGTAAAGATTCGAGAATTACATTTTAATATAATGCTTCCTTAATAGTAGTTTAACCACGTGGAAATTGGAAATAGTTAGTAGTGAGAACAGAAAATCCGCTTCTAAATTAATCTGAATATAAAAAATGAGGATAGTAATCCTGCTATCATAAGGATTTAAAAATAATATAAAAGTATCTTGTAGATATTTCTTTTTATAAAATGCTAAGTAGAATTTTTTATTATTACATGATTCTTTTTGCTACAAAATTGAAATAAAAAAATTACACCCAATTCTTTTTAAATACAAGTTATTAAAACTTTTCCTTCAAAATGTTGTTTAGAAGCATCTACGATGCCTAATTTCCCCAGTGACGACATACAAAATACAAGGATAGTACATATAATAAGACATTCGATACTAGGTCTATAGGTTTCGCAAGAGTACCAAAACCCCTTAAAAATGTATTTTTTGTACCATCTTATTAGACGACTCCTTCTATTGTGAGGATGCGTTGTCGTATTGATTGAATTATACGTTCATAGAACGTTCACATAATCATACGATTATCTTTCTGTATTCAAATATCTACGCTCATAGAATACTTGAGATGCTAATGGATTGCCGGTCATTCTTAAGTGATAAGTTTAAAAATGACTCGGGCCAAACTTTTAAGGGACTAATATACGTGCTAATATATTTTGCAATTGGTTGTCTTCTTTGACAAACCAACTATTTATAATCTGAATAAATCCATTATCTCCATTGAATATAAATTCTAATAGTCCATATAACAAGCGTTCCAATGATGATAAACTGGAATATATTAACATTACAATACATGAAAAATAGCAAGCATTCTTTTTACATATTTCTCTAGTTTCACAGAGTAAATAAATAACATTTCAAAATGACATTGTAAGTTGAAGCGCTTTATAAAACGCATAAACATGTATTAAATTAATGGCTGACATTTATAGCTATACGAAATATGAGTAGAAAAATAAAGCTAATATATATTTTGAAAGAAACTATTCAATGAGAACCCAAACACTAGTATTGAAGAAATAAAATGAGGCTGTTAGCAAAAGTATTGATTTTTAAACTTCTTACAAAGTAATTTGGCGCAAAGTAAGTCCTTAGCAGCAAGATAAATATATGCGCAATTTTATGCAATTGGATTTCCAATTTTCAGATGAGCAGCGAAATATAATTATATTGCTCGCATACTTACATTTGTGAAGCAATTTACAATGCATTAATAAGTTTTAGAATTGAATAAACAAAATTGGCACTCATTTGACAGCATATTTTTTCCTAAGAAAATAAATAAGCTTTTCATGTTTTTCTTAAATGTATTTTCATTCATTTGTTAGCCAAAATTCAGGAACAATTGAATCGCTAAAACGATTTAAGACAGAAAAAAATATATGAAGATATTTCGTCTCCTTAAATTTTCTCACAAATCTAAGTGTCATTTCCTTTCCTTGCGGTTTTGTTTAGAATTTTTAATAATGAAAAAAATCCGTCTTATACTAGTAGAAATGTATTTGTAGCTAGAGTTTAAAAAAAATATATCTGTCTCAAAACTGTTAAGATATTTGCGTTGTTGAAATGCACAAATAAAACCAAAGCCACAAATAAAGTACAGCATAATATTCTGTTAATGCATAAAAATGGTTTTTTGAAATGAACCTGACATTCAAATTAAAAGTTTTTTGGACTTAAAAAACAACACAAATTCTCTTAAAGTATGCTATGGTTTGCCATTAACCATCCGTTAGGCGAGTGAAATTTTGTTATACTGTTAGGGCCATGGGATACATATGCACCCCATTTTCTCTTCCATTTTTTTCTACAAATAAGTTTTCTTATAAAATGTATAACAATTGTAAATTAAAGAATAAATATCTAAGAAAAGCAGAAAAGAGCAAAAATAAATTTAGGTGATTATTTTTTAGTATTATTATTGAGGTTCGAAAAATACTATTAAAAATCACAAAATTTTACTTATAATTCATTTAAATGCTCACCACAGGCCAATTTATAGTATTTTGGACCATAATCCATATTTTGGGGTAGTTTCGTTTCTTATAGTTTATTCCAAAACATTTGCATCTAATTTATTACTTATTGATTATGTTGTTTTATGGTCCTTTACCGTTGATTCCTAAAATAAGATTTTCCTTTCTTTTTAATTACACTGGAAAGTGGGCATTAGGCAGCTTTGCATAAAATTTGTAGCATCTAACTGAAATTTTCGATAGCATCAAGTTGTTTCTTCGATATTGTTGTGTTTGAAAATTACAAAAGCATTTCATTCAGATTTGATTTAAAGATTGGAAGAAGAACCATAATCAAATAACAAGTATTTCTTGAGACATCATTTTCCCGGCATAGCTGAACTAGAACATCGACTCTTTTTGTCACGTTATAAAATATGACAATTTCATGTCTTTTTTGTTATACTTGTCTGTTCGTGATCAGAAACTGAAAAGTACATTATAAATTATTATGACAGAAGTACAGCGTCAGATTGGAAACCAAATATTCAAGACTTTATCCTTGCTTCTTATTTGGTAAAAATTCTTTGAGTAATTCCCGTTTATTTAAATGAATTGGATAGATATAAACTATTTATATCCTTGGTAAAAGCTTTTTGGCAAGTTTGGGACTAAAAAACCAGTCATCCGCTTGCATACTAGTTCTACAAATACTTTCAAAATGAAATTCACTGAAATCATTTGAAATATTTTAAAACTTAAAAACTAAGCCTAGAAAAATTGCAGAATTTCCCACAGGAAGCATAATAAGTCCTTAAAAAGTGAGCATTGTTACAGAAACGGCGAAAGAAGAATGATTAACTGTCATTTCCTGTTACTCGGCTAGACGCGTGGGGGACAGGTGTACCCCATGTGTCGTTGCACTAGTCTTATCTCCCGTGCAATAGTATTTTGAATTTGAATGACTATGCGAAACTGTTCCTGAGTATTTCAAGGACAGGTGCTGAAAGTCTGGTCTCTAAACAATAAATGGAATTTAAACCACAGCATTTTGGAAACTGATGGGGGACACTTGAACCCCACGTGACTAACGGAGGGTTTATCGAAGTCGATAAAAATCGATTACTAGTGTTGTTACAGTAAATCCAACCCAAGACAATGCTCAATGTTGCGTGTTGCATTAATTGCTGACAAAGAATATTCATCTTCGCTGGCCATCGGTGCAATTCAGCCAGGTCTCTCTGAGCGCCAGTGGTCGATCCATCCATCACTTGACACCCTCCTTAATCCGGTTTAATCCGCCATCTTCACGTCCTCTCTCTAACTATTTGACAAAAATATGATGGATGAGGAGCAATCAGTCATTCACAATTTCAGGCATTCTGGGTCTCCAAATGCCGTTCGTTATCACTGAACTTGGATAAGGATGCAACCATATGACCTTGTTACGATGGCATCAGTTTCATTTGAGATAAAATTCATAATAGTGGTTCATTCATCTTCAACTGCCTATACATTGATACCCGCCTCTAATATTCATATCAAACTAGAATAGTTCTATATTTTAGTTTATAGAGATTGATGATTATACATACAGGAAGAGAGCTAAACATATGCTTTCATGCCCAGCGAGGTAATGTTTGAAGGCATGACTGAATCGCTAAAAAAATAAAAAGAAATCGCTTGATAATTAAGTTAGAATTAATAATTACCTTACAGTAGGATTATTTAACAATACAATTTCGCTTTTTTGAAAAATTGAGCAATTTTCAAAATTAAAGAAATCAGTGTCGAATATTTAATTATATGATATAACTTCTTAGAAGTAGAAGAAATTTCTTATTTTAAATAGGCATATTTATTTTTATAGGCAGAGTATGTATTAGACGTTAAAATATTCCTCAGGTCAAACACTAACATTTTTTTGCAATTTTAACTGTTAAAATTATTACTTTTAGGCAAAAAAACAGGATCACCATTTTTATAGATAGCATTGTTCGGCTTCTATTTTTTTAGTGACCTGAAACTTTCATGAAAAAGAAATTAGATATTGTTATATTATATAGAAATCTATTAGATACAAGCGTCGAATAAGTTGAACATGCAAAATAACCAAATACCATTTTCGAAGAAAAAAATAAAAATACATAAATTGATTTCACATTAATCTAAGTCACCAGAAAATAAAATCTTTCAAATCGTGATTTACCCCTTTTGTATTTATATAGTTTAAAAGAAATAAAACAATTGCAATTTGTCACTTGCATTAAAAATAAGACTACTACAATCTGTTATTTGTACACACGTTTTATTCATTTCCATTTTCCTAATAAATGATAACTGTCTAATATTTAATTGCGAATTGATTTATATTAGATTTTTTAATATTTTGTTTATTTTAAGTGGATAAACGGAGTTCAGCAAATTCGTTGATATTCCGAGCTGTATTCTGAAAGAATTATACCAATCGTTGAAAAATTAAGAATGAATCTCTTGAGAACACAAACAGATTGAATTATTAAAACGAAAGCATCTATTTAAAATACAGTTTCGCTACTTTAAACATTGAATTTGTCTAAATTAAAAACATAATATTGAAGATTCAACGTTTTAGAGAAAGAGGTAATTCCATATTTAAGATGCTGATACTTTTATAAGAAAAAAAACCGATTGGGATGGGAAACAGACCCTCTTTTAACCAGATAGCGACATGAAAAAAAAATTGAATTTTTTCGGCCCACCTACTGTTCATTTCAAGGGAATAAGTATACAAAAATATATTTGACATGCATTATTGTATGGACTCACAAATTAATATTTCATATTAAAAATACATACAAAATTGCATTTATAGCGAAATTACATTACTGCAATATTGGTGAAGTTAT
This sequence comes from Araneus ventricosus, assembly GCA_013235015.1. Lineage (NCBI taxonomy): Eukaryota > Metazoa > Arthropoda > Arachnida > Araneae > Araneidae > Araneus > Araneus ventricosus. Next base: position 91,401 of record BGPR01001438.1, read on the forward strand.
AAATTGTAATTAATGAATTATTTCGCTAACGTAATACATAATAATTTAATATTTAATGATAAATCTCTAATTTCAAAATGTCATTCATCAATATAAAATATTAAAGATCGTAACTAGTGAAAACCACCCCCCTGTTGTGTACTTGGCCCTCTGAATAGTTAATTCAGTAAAGATACAGCAAAGAACATCGCCGTGCAAGTTTAGAGTCTGAAAAATATATCTTCTTCTGTTTAGCAATTTAAACAGAATTCAAACAAAAAATGTTTTTTGGCGGTATTCGGCGGGAAAATTATTACAATCTAAAGCTCAGATGTTCTTCATTTTATTCATACATAGCCAAAAATAATCTTGTTGATCTTATGAGATACTTCTGTATATATCTGACAGCTTATCAGAATAGTTTACAAGCCAAATCTAATATTTCCTAATTAATTTCATAATTAGTATGTACTAAGTTCAATATAACACATATCAGCACAAAATTTTTACTCGCATAATATTAGGAAATTTTAAATAAATCGAATTTTTCTCAATTGGTCTTGAATTTTTCAGTTATTGATAAATTTATTTTTTAATTAAAATTAAATTCGTCAAATTGTACTTTATTTCGATATCTCATTCAGAAACCTTGTTTGCAGTCATCAACTTACGTTATTCAGTAATTAATTGCAACAGTAATGGTCACCATATTTCATTAAAATGTAGAAATTGTGAAAAGATGACAGTAACAGTAATCGACAAAACATTGGCAATTTCGTGGTATCTGACTAATTTTATTTTCTAAAATATGCTTACAACAGTTTAAGCAAAAACAATAAATCATTTAGTAATTAAATCCAATTTACTATTAAAAAACCGAGCAGAATGATTTCTGTTCGAAAAAATATCTAAATACATCAGTGTCAATAAACGAATTAAAAAAATCTTCTGCAAAATGACTTTCCGTATTTAGTTTTATACACGTTATTGAACACAACGGAATTATTTTCGTATCAAACCTAAATTAAAACATTGAATTCAAAAAATCTTAATTTGCTCCGACATAAATATCTAATAGTCGTAGAATGATTTTTGTGTTTCATTAGTTTATAGTTGAATGTTTATTAACCTGGCTTTTTCTCGAAATTTTCTCTTTTACTTGCACAGAAATAGTGGTAGGGTCTCGGCCTTGGGGCCGGAGGGTTCCAGGTTCGAAACCCGATTCCACTGAAGATCCGCCGTGTATGGGGCCTGTTGCACGTTAAATCATACATAGTGGCCAAACGTCCTTCCGTTGGTGTGGCGTAAAAATACCCACACTGGCCCGGCCTACCCAAAAAGGGTGTAAGGCCGGTAGAGGACCAGCGGGGAGAGAGCCGCTCCACCTGCATGTGGAGGGCGGGATTTATTGGTACAATAAAATGATACAGGCATTGCCCGAACAGGGGCACTAATTTTAAATACAAGAGAGCTGGGAGTGCAAACATGGTTCGACCCACCTCGGTGGGGAGAAAATAGTTTGATTTACTGCTCGGGCAAGCAAGGAACAGTAAAAATATATAAAAATAGATGAGTATTGAAAAAGAAACAAACAAATAAACACAGAAAAAGCAGTAAAAAAGCAGATATATAAAAAAGTCAAATATTGAAACCCCATAGTATAAAGACAAAACACACACAAACAATATTACACATCAAACGACACACAAAACACAAATAAAAACTGTACCAAACATAGAATTAAAAACACATAAATTAATGATAATAATAATAATAATTACTTCTGAGATAGAAAGGAATAAATTCCGTTAGTCAACAGTAATGCACGTCCTGCGTAAAAGGGAATATCAAATTATCAATTACAGAATGTTTTTTTGAGTAAAACTGCGCAAGTCAAAAATTACTTTATGTCCTATACAAGATAAAAACGACCAATGGGAGAGGAAAAGGAATGAAATTTTGTAGTCTAAAAAAACCAAGGTCAAAAAGTAGAATGCATAGCCCCATCCCCCCCAAACATTGGTGTGGCGTGGAAGTTTGTAGAGGGGGTGCCAGCTCAGGTGTCATCCTCGTTATCTCACCGCGGTTCAAAATTACGAGGTACGTCCCAAAATAGCCCTCGTGTTGCTTCAAAACGGGACGTTAATATAACTAAACTAAACTAAACTTGCATGGAAAAGTAATATAAGTCATATATGTGTGTGTGTGTGTGTCAGCATATGTTTTTTAAGTCAAGGTGATTAACAACACATTCCGAAAAAAAATTGATTGATGGTGCAATGTTTTTTTTTAAATATTAGCTTCCCTTAATTCAAACATCAAACGCTTTATCACCAAAAAACACGATGGATAAAAATTACAGATTCAGTTTTCTTCTGAAAAATTTCGCTCCTCATAAAAATTCAGAAATGCGTTAAAAAAACAAGATTACATTATGTACAATCATCCTAAGAGTAGGCGTAAAAAACAATTTTAATGAAAACTCTTTCTTAAGCTCTTTCTTTTAAAATCGCGTGTCGTAGCATTTTCATGCAAATAAAGCTGATGAATGATTATTAATGCAAAACAAAATATAGCGTCGGCGGATGTTTAGCAATGCAAAATTATAGATCACAAAACACTCAGTAGATGCATTTCTCATCCATCATTCCTTTGTCACCTCTTCGAAAGTTTGGAAATTTCAGTAAACAGGAAAATGGGTTACACTTCGCTCTGACGGCTGAAACTAGTTGATAACAAGTAGAGGTGCGACTTCTAGCATCTCAAATCTTCAGTTATAAAGCTACATACCACAGAGAGGAAGAAAACAAACATACTTTTAAAAAAGAAATCTTAGAACCATAGCAATCTGAGCAAATAATTTGTCAAGATATTTAAAAAAATGAATGTTTTTATCAGTACATATGAAGGTTTTTTCTTCAGTTTTTGTGTCCAAATGTCTGATGTACAACACATCTTAATATTGTACATTACCACATCATTTATCAAGTTTAGTTTAGTTATAGTAATGTCCCGTTTTTTTCCTACGGCTATTTTGGGACGGACCTTCTTATTTTGAATCGTTGTTAGATGACGAGGACAACTCCGCAAACACCCCGTCTCCAAACTTCTGCACCATAACAGCGGAAAGACGTTTGTTCTCCTACGTATGACCTAATCTAAATGCGGTAGTTCAATCCTATATTTCAAAGTATTACCATCTATTTTTATACACTTCCTTTGAAAACTAATTATAATGTGTAATTCATAATTAACTGATTCATCGTGTATTAAAAAAATATAAACGCTTTTTCTTCTCATACAAAAAGAAAAAGTATTGCCTTTGACCACCTTTATATGTATACATGTTCTTAGCTTTGGTACTTTATCTTACATTCGTAATTACATCATGGATTTACGTATATATGCTGTTTGGCTATTTTAAATACTGAAATATAATTCCGGTGATGAAAGATAATGAAATAAAAGAGTCATTGGAAGTAAAACTATTTAATGGTTTTTCTACCACTTATCATTTTAAGCATTTATATCGCATAGTTGGTTGGTTACACGGTTTTATTGGCGCATAAACCATTTTTGGCTGTGCTGGGCCATGATTAAGGCGAATAAAATAGAAGCGCGATGATTGAGCATGTTCTGATATAATAGAAAATGTAGTTAAAATTCTAAAAGCATTTTGCAGGGTATAAAAGAACTTTAAGTGTAAAAAATTCAAAGTGGGTATCGAAAGCGACAAAATCTTATGAGAAAATCCATGAATCATTAAAAGTGAGAAATAACAGCTGCCAAAATACTATCATGAAGTTTAATACAGAAAATGAAAATATTTTTCCCTGTAATATTAACGGAAAAAAACGATCCACGAAATTTAAAAATTGGGTTCAAAAATAAAAAAAACAAGTAATTTCGGAAACAAACAAATGGTAAACTTATTTAACTTGGTGTTTCTTAAGTACTTGTCATGGACAGGGGTACTTAAGGTAGAATTAAAAAATAATTTAAAATTAATCCATCGGAGCGAGATTTTTTTAAATTTTTGACTTAGTGTAGCTTTATTTGAAGAAGCAGGGTTTGTAACAGGTTGCTGTTGTTCAACAGCAGGAGAAATTTCTTCAATAGCTTCATTGGAATAGTAATGTATAGCATCTTCAGCTACAGAAGACTCAAATCCATTGTGAATTTTATTATTGAATATATCGTTTATTGGAATAGGTTCAGAAACGGAGTTAGCAGCTGGAGATACGATTGCATCAATAATTTTCAGGTTATTTGTTGTATCTGCTGAAGAAGGATTATCGATTTGCATTGTAGAAGAAGTTGAAGCCTGCAAAGGCGATGTTTACAAAACTTAGAGATTTTATTATAATTTGATTTGCATTGGTCTTCTATTGTAGGTTGAAGTTGTCTTTTAGATTCATTCTTCTTTTTAACAGTTTTAAAATCGGACAAATCCTGCGAATTTGAAGCTTCATCAGAAGTTGGAACAGAATCATGTTGCGCAATTTCAGTGGAAGATGAACAAACTGTGATTGGAAAAAGGTGAGTAAGTGTCTTTAGATTTTGAGAGCGATTTCATAAAAGTAGGGAGATCGGACCCTTTGTCAGTAGGGTTTGCAAGTCTAACTTTTGTAAGCAATGTTTCTTTGCTGCAGACATACAGCTAGTTTCATCTGCGGGTGTTTTGAGATTTGATTATTTGTTTAGCCTCGTGACATAAAATCTGTTGTTTTACTTTAACTTTGATAACTTCTTTTTCAAATTGCTAAGATTGACAAGAAAGAGAAAAGAAGAATGATTACCTTCACAGTTCACACACTGTTGGCTGTCGTGGCCTTTTTTGACACAACGGGAACAAGTAAGAGGGTCACGACATGAAACTTCCAACTGTTCAAGTCTCTGGAATTTAAACCAGCCGTGTGTTTTAGGAATATAAGGTTTGACAGCTAAGTTCATATATCCTGCTTTGATAGACTACGGTAATTTTAGAGAATCAAATGTTAAGAAAAGGAGCTTTGTGTCATAGAGCATTCCTTACCTGCGTATTTTTATACGGCGGATATATGCCACTCCTTGACATTTTAAATCACTAGTTATTTCTTCTGTTGGGCTGTTCAAAACTTTTCCGGAAGAAACGATTCCTTTCCAGGAGTTTAATGTGCTATAAGCATTAACAACGATTAGAATAGTTGAAAGAGTTTTTAATTGCAGAATTTGTTGGGCTTGTTACGAGAAGAAACCTCTTTAAGCAAGTCCCCAGAACAAAACCTTTTAATGGACATTACGTCACCAATACTGTTACTGAAAACTTTTTGAATTAAAAGAGGTGAGACGGAATGAAAGTTTTTGTTTTGTGACGAAATACGATCTATGATGAAAAAAAGAATCAAAAGGTTCATTAGAATATACGTTCAGAACTTCCTGGTGTGCGCTGAAGGGAAAATTCTTCTTCTTGCTCATATAAAAATAGATAGGAGATAATGGGTCTCAAAATTTGAAGCCATTTTGGATCTTATCCCCCCGTGTTAGTTTTTCTTACATATCTCAGAAACTATTAAAGCTAGAAAAAAAATAAAAGCATGCATTTGTTGGGAATTTGACGATCATAAATTTGTTGTATTACATGTTATTTGAAAATCGGATAGTTATCGAGGTATTCAAAAAAAAACTAAGAAAAGAGGAAGAAAATCCAAGATAGCGGCAAATTTTGAGACCCGTTTTCTCAGAAACTATTAAAGCTAAAACAAAAATAAAAGCAAGGAATAGTAGGGAATTTGACGATCATAAATTTGTTGTATTACACGTTATTTGAAAATCGGATAGTTATCGAGGTATTCAAGAAAAACTAAGAAAAGAGGGAGAAAATCCAAGATGGCGGCAAATTTTGAGACCCGCTTTCTCAGAAACTATTAAAGCTAAAACAAAAATAAAAGCAAGTAATTGTAGGGAATTTTACGCTCATTAATTTGCTGGTTATATTAATTTAAAAATTAAATATATGTTGAGATATTCAAGAGAAACTCAAAAAGGGAGATGAAATCCAATATGGCGATAAACTTTAAGACCCATTACCTCGGAAACTATTAAAGCTGGAAGAAAAAAGTATGTATTTGTAGGGAATCTTACGCTTTTTAATTTGTTAAATAAATTGTAAATTTAAAATTGAATATTTTTCGATATATTCGGGAAAAACTAAAAATGGGGGATGAAATCCAAGATGGCGGCACAAGCTCTCCCTCCCCAGGATCGAGACTTTTACTGAGTTCAACAAGAGACCCTAGAAAACATTTATACCAATTTTAAAAACTATATGACTTTTTGTTTTTCTTCAAACCCTTCGTTTATTATACTATCAAGCAAGATTTTTTACAAATTCATCCGGTTTTATACCAATTATCTAAAAAACTATTAAAACCTGAAGAAAAATCAAAGTACCTATTTGTAGGTAATCGCATGCTCTTTTATTTGTTAATTAACATGTAATTTTAATTTTGAATAGTTTTCGAGATATTCAAGAAAAACTGAAAAGAGGGGAAGAAAATCCAAGATGACGGTAACATTTGAGACCCATTATCTTCAAGAGCATTAAAGCTAGAAAACAAGTAAAAGTATGTATTTGTAGGGAATTTTATGTTCTTTAATTTGTTAAATCATTTAAAGTTTATAAACTGAATGGTTTTCGAGATATTTAGGGAAAACTAAAAAAGGGGGAATGAAATCCAAGATGGCACCGCGAGCTCACCCCTCCTCCCAGGACCGGGGAATTTTAGTATGTTCATCATAAGCCCCTCACGAACATGTGTACCAATTTCCAAAACTATATTATTTTTTCAAAGCCTACGTTTACTGGACTAGAAAGGGTCCGCAAAAAGCAGGCGGTGTAGGGGAGAGTAAACTTGAAAGGAGAAAAGATACCTAGGTACCTCGGGATTGGGCACCCGTACCCACCTAAAAAATTTGGGCCCCTGGAGGGTGTGTATATCGCATAACAATGAAAAAAACGACCAATTCTCATTTTGGCAGAACAAATACAAGATTTTGTTTTATAACGTGTATGTAAATAATATTTTTGCTTTCTCACCGGCTTTCTGGTTCAGCAAATCTCATACACAATTATCTCGAAAGGTCTGTAGTAAGAAAATAAGTTTCGATACACATGCAATGATAATGAATCCGACTTCACATAAAATATCAAATTGCAATATCTAAAATTGCTTCAAACTGATTAAAAAATGTTTAGTACCTGAAGAGATTTTATATGTAAAATACGAAAAAGTGTGATTCAGTTTGTTGGATTTTGCAGATAGCTGGCGATAGAAGCGTTTTATTTTACTTTTATATAATAATTTAAATCTCTCATTGTGTAATTTATTCCAAATTTATTTAAAATATCAGGTGCAAATTTGAATTTTGCTGAATATTCTTTTGAATATTTTTGGTGTTTTTGTGAAAGGCATATAAAGGCGTTGTCTCTTGTCACTGATGGTCGCTCTTTTATGGTTTTTTTAACATCTTATTTTATTTATTCTGTTTAACGTGTTGGGTTCCTAATCGCATTATTTTGATTTTAATAAGTCTGGTTGCTTTTACTGGTTCTGGTTGTTTCTATTTTAAGTAGAATCGCACATAGCTGTTTTCAAATATACACTCTTTGTGTGAATATAAAAAAACCGTAATTATGCAAAGGTAGCTGCTTATACAGTAAAAAATTGATTAATTTTACCTAAAATCACTGAATTTAAATAAAATCCTTAAATTTATTATACAAGTTTCAGTTTTCATAATTCCGTAAAAACATTAAGGCATTTTCTTTAAATTCGTACTCTTCAAAGTGAAGCCGAAAAGATAACTTCATTAACCTAGAACGTATTCTCTTTGAATCCAGGAAGAATAAAAAACTAAAAAAAATTACACCTCTTCTTGCATCTCTAATTGAACTATATAGTTTCGCTACGTCAGAAAATTTCTTCGAGCTGATGCAATCCAAGATCGGTTATATCTCCTTATAAAATATCTCACATTAGGTTCGAATTCAAATCCTCTTGCATTATTGCCAGGATTCTATTACTATCGAAACTAATATTTTTTTATTCACACAAAGATTGAATATTTATAAACTTTCCATAGAAACTAGATAGCCCTATCTTAAAATGCCTAATTATATTGTAAAATCGTTTCCTCCACCTTCTCAGAAAAAATAAAATTCCTGCAAAATAAAGTTGGTGAGAACACATCTCTTCTTAAAATATTGTGTAAGTAGAAGAGCCAAAACGAATAGACGAAGAAATTTTTTACCTACTAATTTTACATTTTTTAAGTTTAGTTAAGTTCATACTTCGTATTAAAAAAAATTAGGTCAAAAGAAATTTGAATAAATGCTGACGGAAGAAAACACAGAGATGTAGGTTATGAAGAAAAGGCAATCCACAAATTTATACATCTTAAAGGGAAAGAACACTACAGATCCATTCCAAGACACAACAGCCTTGAATAAGTATATTAACTCATACCACCTTAAGGTTTTTCTGCTAAAATTTTCCATCAAGTTTCTGCAGATTTTTTCCAAAAGAAAAAATTGTAATTTCCGAAAACATTTTCCGAAAAGTTGGAAGTGCAACATTCTATCGTCATTTTTCCACAAAACGCTATGTTCTGATTTTCGATGAAAAGGATGTCTTCTTGATGTGTCGTGTACTGGCATCGAATCATTAATTCCCAAGAAATATTTCTTGAAGTCTTTAATTTACACCACAATCATGAACTTTCCCGCCACCAGAACTTTGAACAGCTAGAGCAGAAACACTGAAGGGATTTTCTGAAGGTTTCTTAAGAAACATGTCTTTTGATCAATGATGGATGAAACGCTGCTTAGTTGATAAATGGTTGTACAAACTGAACTAGATGGTCTGCGATTGACCCGGTTGCAGTGAAGACTTTTTTTTTATTCTTCCTTTTCTCAGTTCTCTGACGAATATTGATTGAATCCAATTTCAATGATAGGAGTTTCCATTGGAATTTGCTGTTGTGCTATAAATCAGTGTTTGCATTTGTCACAGCGTGGCTTTGTCTTGTAAATTTTTAATTTAAAAAATCCTAATAAGTTTGCTTTTGAAGTTTTCAACATTCTTTTTATTCATAATTGCTCGTCTGAAATTTAAAATATTAGCAGTTTGAATCTACTTCTTTAATTTCTTTTAAAGTGCTTGGAAGAATTTTTTCGCTTGAACTTATATTTCCCTATAAAATAAATCAAAATCCCTATCAAAGGCATTTTAAAATATAATTTTAACATTTCAAGCAAGTTGTAAACCTTAACGTCGTTTTTCTCGAATATTTCTCTAAGTGCATTCCTGAATATTACGATTAAAGAAATACATTTTTTATATAAAAAATCCCGGTGTATATTTACGAATTCAAGACATTTTAGTTGGGCGAAAGAAAATATTTAGTAATTCAGACAATGCTTTTCTTTGCATTAAGCTGATACTGTTGTAACGTCAATTAAATAGGCCACCTTAAAGATTTAGTTTATTAAGCAATATGTAACCATGCATTTTATAAGAAATTAATTATTAATCTTGTTTTATTTCCCAATAAAATAAGTCAAAATCCCTTGTTGAATTAGTCACAGAAATTAATTTAAATAAAGTTTTTCATTTTTTTATAGAATGTTGCATTAGGTTTTTTTTTTAAAAAAAAATCTTTTTCCCCTTTAAATAATCATTGCTTTTTCTTAAAACTCTAAACATCGAAGACACTTGCTTTCACATCGTTAATTTCCTTGCAACATTGAAAATTAAGATATTTGCCACAGTTTTTGAAGCAAGCATGTAAAACGTGCTTATAAATCGTATATCAAGTATGAGCACTCGATCAGATAACTTAGTCCAGTCAACGAAGGCACAAAATGGGGGTGTAAAGACATTAAATCATATAATTTTGAAAATTGGTGCACATGTTTGTAAGGAGCTCCTGTTCAACATACTAATAGTTCCCGGTACTGGGGGAGGGGGAGCTCGCGCCACCATCTTGGATTTCATCTCCACTTTTTCAGTTTTTCTTTAATATCTCGAAAACTCTTCAATTTTCAACTTACATATGATTCAACAAATTAAAGAACGCACAATTCTCTATAATTTCATGCTTTTATTTTTCCTCTAACTTTAATAATTTTTGAGATAATTCGTCTCAAAGTGTATGAACTTGTGAAAAACTCTTAGTTGATAGTACGGTCAACGAAGGGCTTGAAATAAAACACTAAATTGTATAGTTTTGAAAATTGGTACGCATGTTTGCGAGGGCCTCCTGTTGAGCATACTAAAAGTCCCAGGTACTGGGGGGGGGGGCAGCACCGCCATCTTGGTTTTGATTGCCCCCCTTTTAGTTTTTATTTAATATTTCGAAAACTATTCAATTTTCAAATTACACGTGATACATCAAAATACAAATCAAAGAGCGTGAAATTCCTTACAAATCCAGGGTTTTCATTCTCCTCCAGCTTTAATAGTTTCCAAGATAAAGGGTCCCAAAATATGCCACTATCATGGATTTCTTGTCCTTTTTTCAGTTTTTTTAAATATCTCAAAAACTGTTCAATTTTCAAATTACATCTAATCAGGAAATGAAAAAGCATAAAATTCCATACAAATTCACGCTTTAATATTTCTTCTAGCTTTAATAGTTTCTAATATAATTTAAAGTTTCCTGCAATTTGGCATTTTATCCACCTTTCCTTAATTTTTCTTGAATATCACGAAAATTATTTAATTCTCAAATTGCTTAAAACACAATTAAATAAATAGCACGAATTTCCCTACAATTGCATGATTTTACTTTTCTTCTGGCTTTAATAGCTTACGAGATAATAGGTCTCAAACTTTGCCAGCATCTTGGATTCCATCCCCCATTTTTAGTGCTTCTTAAATATCTCCGAAACTGTTCAATTTAAATTACATGCAATACAAAAAATTAATGATAGTGAAATTTCCTACAAATACATGCTTTTCATTTTTCTCCTAGCTTTAAGACTTTCATAGATATTCAAAGAAAATTCAAAAAGAGGGATTAAATCCAAGGTGGTAGCAAGTTTTCAAATCCATTATCTCGAAAACTATCAAAGCGAGAACAAAAATAAAAGCATGCATTTGTAGGGAATGTTATTTTTTCTGCTAGCTCAATCACGTGTAACTTAAAAATTCAATAGTTTGCGAGATATTGAAGAAACATTTAAAAATGGGATAAAATCGAAATGGCAGGAAAATTTGAAACCCAGTATCTCGGAAACTATTAAAGCTAGAAGAAAAATAAAGGCATGCATTTGTAGGGTATTTTACCTTTTTTAATTTTCTGATTATACGTAATTTGAAAATTGAACAGTTTCTAAGATATTAAGAAAAATGAAAAGGAAGCATGAAATCCATGATAACTGCAAATTTTGAGACCCATTATCTCGGAAACTATTAAACCTAGAAAAAAATAAAAGCATGTATATTTAGCGAATTTTACGCTTTTTACTTTTTTATATATCACGTGTAATTTGGAAATTGAATAGTTTTCGAAATATTAAGGAAAAATTGAAAGAAGGGGATGAAACCCAAGATGTCGAAGAGTGCTTCTCCCCCCTCCAGGACCGGGGACTTTAAGTTTGTCCAACAGGATCCCCTCACAGAAGCTCCACCAATTTTCAAAGCTATATGACTTAATGTTTTTTCACCCCCATTCTGGGCCTTCGTTAACTGGAATATAGGTAAATCGTATTAATCGTGAATTGCAAGGAAGAGAGAACTGTCGAGTAGAAACTCAAAGAAAGTTCGTTCTTCGGGAATAGCGTAATCCAAGAAAGAACAACTTAAACAAATTTAAAGTTCGTATTTCACGACGTCATCCTCTCTCCGCGTAGAGCACGGCGGAGTGAACCAATGATAATGCCCGATTTTCTTCCCTAACCGAAATCGAAAAGGGAATTGGATTATGCACCCCGGTAGAGCGTATGCGGTTCATGAGGTCCAAATTAAGGCGCTGATCACAAACAATCAAGTTATTACCATTCGTGAAATAGCAGAGAGACTCAAAGTGTCTAATTTAAACATTTAGGAGCAACTGAGGCAACTTGGCTTCGGTAGTCACCTTGATGTGTGGGTATTTCACAAATTAAGAGAAGACTTTAACTGAACAATATTTCCATCTGCGATTTATTGCTCAAACTCAACGACAAGCATTCATTTTTGTAACGGATGATAACTGGCGATGATAAATGGGTCGTATACAATGATGTTGAGCAAAATCGGTCACGAAGTTATTCGAATGAGCCGCCATCAACCACCCCAAAGGCCAATATTTATTCTCAGAAAGTTTAACTCTACCTCTGTATTATAAGGGCATTGTCTACTAGCCGTTTTCGGCTACCTGCTTGTTCGCTGGGAATATATTTTCTTCATAGTTTGGAGTTCATTCACTTCATTCATGGTGAAGATTATATCAGACGGCAGCGTTGTGTGTGCAGTTTCCGCTTATCAAGGGGCAATGCCACTCGCCAAAAGTTTGTAGCACGTGACTCATTGAGACAACCCGTCAGACAGGATTTCGGTCATCGTGGAAAGCGAAATACGTCACCGTCCACGTCACAACTGATTTGTTTGAATTTTCGCTGCTGACAGTTTCCCGTCACTATCATGTACATTTTTAAGCCGATTAAATGCAGTACACGATTACCGGCATCCTTTCTGACCGGTGGCGTGACGAAAAACTTCAGGCGAATGGCCTTGGTAGACGGAAACTGCACACACACAACGCTATCGTCTGATATAGCCTTAACAAAGTAATTTTAACCTTCAAATTTTGAAACACATTCAATCCTTGTTCTTTTAGTAGCCTTGCACCTGTTCTGTTCATCGTGTACATGAACATCCCTAATGAAGTCAAGCAACCGTCCGTCTCATCTAATGCCTAACGTTACGATGTCGGCGAAAACTTCACTTTCTTATTCCTCATACAAAATATATATTTCATTTTAACATTAAAATGGCGCGGCACAATTTACGTCTAGCAACATGTTATCTGGATTAAAACATGTTGAAAAAATTAAAGCAGAGTAACTATAATCATTCAGCTTACTGGATATATTTCCTAATACTCTTACTATTTTAAAGGAGGCTTCGAATTCACATAAAAATTAATGAAATAAAAAAGAAGAAAGCAAAATCAATTATGATATTACTTTAGTCGTCAACAATGAAAGAGAAACACGCAATTAAATATTTATTTTAAAAATGAAAACGGTTTGAAAGTCATTGCAACAATGAGTAAATGAATGCAACTAGTGCCTACAAATATACTTAAAAATTCATTGAAATTAGAGAACAACTGTAGCGAAACTTAACTGATATCATTGATTTTTTTTAATTTTCAGATGGAGTAAAAATATTTTTTGTGCTAAAATGATTTCGGAAGTTACCAAGGAAAAACGCCAACTATTCTTCTAATCTTTAACCAATTAAAATTTTAAATAAAATTTCAAAGACAGCGGCTCGGCGGTGCATATTCCCATCCATCAAAGTATGTTTGTGATGAATTTCGTAGCTCTAGGTCCAGCAGTCTCACCTGTAGGGGGCCAACACACACATTTTTCTTTATTATTAGGCCCCGGTGACCTAGTGGTGAGGTCTCAGCTTTGGGGCTGGAGGACTCCAAGTTCGAAATCCACTGAAGATCCTCCGTGTATGCGGGCCTGTTGCACATTAAATAATACGTGGGAGTCAAATGTCCTTCCACTGGTGTGGTGTGGGGCGGAATGCCAGATCAGGTGTCGTCCTCGTCATCTGACCGAGGTTCAAAATTACGAGGTCCGTCCCAAAATAGTCATCGAGTTGCTTTTAAACGGGACGTTAATATAACTAAACTAAACTAAAATAATCTTCCTTATTATTATTAGATACAACGAGTTGCTACGATCAAACAACGAATTCGGTTAAATAAATTGGCCAGTTGGACAATTTAAAGCAAGCCGTTGAAGAAAAGTGCCAAGAATTGGTCAATCTAAAAGAAGTAGTTTTGCCCCAGGATAACGCTAGAACACATGAACCTTTGACCACGAGACGGAATTTGTTGCAGCTTGGATGGGGACAATCCGAACACCCAATATTATTCACCAATTCCTTATTAATTCACAAAAATAATTGTAACGCATTTGAATGAAATATAAATAAAAAACATCTTGAAGCCGATAAGCCCCCCCCCCGAAAAAAACTGAATTGAATAAAAACATATTTAGTAACATCTATGCAAATATTCTAATAATAAAATTTTTGTAAGAAACGAAACTGTATTTTAGAAAAAGAAAAAATCGCCTTTCTGAAACAAAAATGCATTGATTATAATCCATTGTGTCAATAATTTAGCTTTCACTCACGAATTTGGCAGCACATTCAAAAGAGTTTCATTTGGAACATTCGATTTAAGCGAAAACATTATTTAAAAACAGTATTTACTTCCTGCAATCTCTACTAATAATAAAGGAGAATGTGTGTGTGTCTGTGTGTTGGCGCCCTGCAGGGCAGACCGCTGAACCTAGAGCAACGAAATTTGGCACAAACATACTTTGTAGGGTGGGAATATGCACCTTGGAGCAACTTTTTAAAAAAATGATTAGAATTGTAATTAATAAATAATTAATCCGAATTGTAGCGTTTTTCCTTAATAACTTCTAAAAATATTATAGCACAAAAAGTATTTTTACACCATTTGAAAATTTAAAAATTTATCAATGATATTATTTTCAATTATTTATAATATTTATTATTGTTATTGATAATTTTCAATATTTTAATTATTTTAATTCATTTATTGTACGATTTTGTCTCTAATTTTAATAAATTTTTAAAAATATTTTTTGGCATAATTTACAACAATACTTTTTAATGTTGCCAAGCATTTCAAATCGTTTTAATTGTTTAAACAAATATTTAATTGCATGTTTCTCTTACATTGTTGAAAGCTAAGATAATATCTTACTTGATTTTACTTTCTTTTATTTTATCAATTTTTCTGCGAAATCTTTAAGGGAAGTCCTCAATATAGCAAACATGCAATGAAATAATCCAGTAAACGATTATCGTTTCTAAATCTCTCTATAAGCATGTTTTAAGCCTATTAGCATTCTGCAGGACGTTAAATGTGCCGCGTCAATATACTGTTGAAATCAAATGCATATTTTACATTAATGTAGACAATGAACAGAACAAGTGCAAGGCTACGAAAAGAACGCGGGTTAAATGTCTATAGCAATTTGAAGTTTAAAACTGCTTTGTTAAGGGAGCCATGAATATAAAATTATGCATAAGAGAGTTATTTGAAATTTTATTTCCTGCGATCACGCTGGTCGCTGAAGGTGGCTACTTCATAATGAAATAATTTACCTTTCAGTTAACTTGTGTCATTTCCAAATTAGAGTAATCAATAAATTGTATCGAAACTTTGAAAAAGCTGGTTTTCTTTTCAAATATGGCCAAAAAATGAATTGTCAGATATTAACACAGAAACGTTAGTGAAACAATTAGAATTTTCAATAAAATCGGTAAACAATAAAGTTTTCAGAAAAGTGTTTTTCTTTACTTCATGACAAAGAATAAAAAATTTGGAGGTTATGAGTTAAAATATAAAGTAAATAGTGATAAAGTTCATGATAACATATTAGTCAAAAATAAATTCATATGTCACTAAATATTTGTTTGACAGATTTGAAATATTCACACACACACACACACACACACAGATATTTCGCTCAAAGGTTCAGAGATAATTTTTAACTCAAAACAGAAAAATAAGATATTTTAATCGACTTTAAGTACCGAGTCCCCTTTAAATGTATTGTCAACAATGAATACAACAATAAATAGGTTCAAAAATAAGATTTTGAAGTGAACACATAGTTTCGGAATTAAATTGTTGTGAAAGAACAAGCCACTGTTTCATTTCCATGTTGTTGAAGAATGTACAGAGAAATGAAACAATGAACAATAAACGTAAAATTGTTTGTTGTTAAAGTTGTTTCAGACTGCTCGGCGAATGAAAGATATAAAGTGTGTTTTGAGAAGTGTAAATAATTTTGATACTTAATGTTAAAAATATTTACTGTTTTTTCAGCGTCTGACGAGGAATTTTCTCAATTTCTCGCTTTTTAATAGATCAAATTGTGTTTTTAACGGTATTACATATATTGGGAAATATGGCAGCAACAAGTATGACTGCAATATTTTGAATAACGAACAAGCTTAAAAGACGTCAGTTTCAAGACAACTCCACTCAAACTGTACAGTTAAAAATGGATCCCTTCATTCAAGTCGAAATAAATGAGTCAATTGTAAAATCCACACAAACTCTGGAGATAAAAAGTGGCGTATCCACCCAAGAGGAACAAAGCCAGTTTGAGGCAAAATTCGCCGAAACAGTTTCCGAAATTATGAGTGATAAAGACGTGTAACATTTTTGGCCAACATCTGATAATAAAGAAACCCAAGCATCACCCTGTGTGTGTGTTTGGATAAGAAGGTTAAAACTGCAAACATTCCAAATGCGTCCAAAGTGATTGGGCCTTTTCAGAAGGAAGCACGAAAACCGACAAGTCCACTGACAACCAACTTCTTGAAATTCCTTGAGAGTCAGTGAGTGAGTTTTCTCACTCACTCACTATCAAGGAATTATGGCTCAAGGGCCAGACATGGCCATATTGCACCATGAAATGCCCTGAGAGAAAATATGACATACAGGGAATAAATATTCAATTGACACCAAAAGTGGATGTTATATCTAAAGATGAAGATCATGGTAAGCAACTTGAATCACAAAAAAATGCCATCTCATGATGAATTGGAAATTCAGGATTCAGCAGTAGATAAAGATATCATCGATCAAAACTCGTCTCAAATTCCTTCCTTAGAGTCTGGAAATACTGGTACAGATGACATCCATTATCCGTAGGCCAGATGGCAGGAATTACCCAAATGAGTCCGTTCACTTTAAACATGAATACGCTCCTGGATATGTCAAATTACAAGAAGACAGAGATAAACAAAAAGAGGCATCGTTTCTCAAAAAGTAGTTTCAAAAAAAGTGAAGATAAAGAAATAAAGAAACTTTTTTCCATGAAAAACACTGAAATCCTTAAAAATATTTTAAGAAAAATTGTCTTCTTCTTGCAAAGTTTCAAAAGTTCAAGGAAAAACAGTTGATTGCCAAACTTCTTGAAAAATTAGAGTATATCTGGAATTTTCTCTTTGAGAAGTGTATTGCTGAATCTTTTCTAAGAAAAGCCCTGAAAGCTTTAAAAATATTTTAAGAAATCTACAGGAAAAATAGTTGATTACCCAACTGCTTTCAAAGCTAGAGTAAATCAGGAATTGGCATTTTCCGAAGCCTGTAGCTGCACTTTCATATTTTAAGTAGTCACAAAATCATTCCTTTGAATGAAAAAACCAATTCAAGTTTTAAAACACCACAAATTCAGAAAGTGCCTTTTGTCTATTTTAGAAGCAATCTGATAGGAAAGGAAAAAGTCCTCACATTAGCTTAGCTAGATAGTGTTACTAGTAAAAATGATTGAAAAGTAAGCGAAACGTTCACTCCAAGGGAACAAATGTAATTATCTTGTTTAAATACTTCAGGATACCATTCGAGTTTTAGGAGTTGAAGGACACAAATGATATTTTTGAAAATATGAAAAACCGCAAGATTTAAAATCGCAACAATAACCTATCATCATGCTAACATAGGTTAAATCTCCCAGGATCGGCATGGATACATCTGTAAAACATTTTAACAAAAATGGAATCTTTGTAAAGAACAATAACTGAAGAAAAATAACTGCAAGATTTAAAATCGTACCAATAATCTCTCATCATGGAAGCATATATTGAATCTTCCAGGAATTGCGTAGATACATCTGAAATAGATTTTAATTGAGAAACCACTAGCTGCCTTTTAATGTTTCGGTGATCACGAACAAGAGATTATAATTTTCACATGAAGAAATACAGAAAGATATGACAAAATATTATAGAAAATATATTCACCACTGTTTAGCTGCAAATGCACATTGAAAAACTTTATATGGTAATTTAAAGGATTTATAACTAACTTTGTATATTTCAGTGCTATAGTAAAAGAAATGTCTCTTTTTCACTGTAGATGAGCAACTAAAGGCTTAAAAATATTCAGAAACTGTCTTCATTTCTGTTTAGCTACAAATCTGTATGAAACATGGTTGGTACCTGAAATCAATAAATGAGGAACTATCTGAAAATATTCTTTTAAGACCTCTAGTTGTTATCCCTGAATTCGGCGTCGAAGAAGAAAAGACCATATAGGACACCAACAGCAAGCTTTAAAAAATTAAATATAAAATCTGTCTTCTCTCTATTTTAGAAGAAAATCTACTAGGAATAATGGTTCATAGATAATCTTACTTGAAATACAAAATAAAACCTAGAAATTATTACTACGAATATATCTGGATACGTCTTTTATAGAAACATTTTCAGCTTTCGTCGGAAAGAACAAAAAGGTAATATTTCTACTCTAAGTACAGCCACAAGCTCTAAAATTGAAAGAAATTAAACTGTCTTCCGGCTAATTTAATTGGATATCAACCAAGAAAGAAGCTATAGTTACTCATCTGGTTCAAAACGCGTCTCTTTTAAAATTCGATTCGCTTTGCATGCAAAAGTTGCTAGTCGGTACCAGTAGATCACAGATATAGTTTCAGAGGTTTTGGTCAAATCTCTGTTGTGTTAAAAGCGGCCTTCCCTTCGAAAGGCAAGAAGCAGTGCACGGATTTCTTCTTATAAACGAGCCTAACAGATAAAAACGCGTCAAATATATAATAATAAACATTGCATGGGTTAAAAGGGAGGCTTTTCAAGACAGTTTTGTGACTAACAACCGATTAAAACCTCACGATAATAGTCGTTAGCAACCACAGCAATGAATGCCTCGTCTCCTCAGTGGCGTTTTGAAACTATCCAAATTTGCTTATAGAGGACTTCTAAATCGGACCAATATAACCTAAAACAAACAACGAAAATACGATTGCACATTCATTAAAAATACATTCAATACACGAAAATATATTTCAGAACACATTTACTTTCAATATGACTGGATGCATTAGGTTCATATAAAATGTGAGATTAAGAATTATTGAATTCGGATGTTAAAAATAAATGTGCAAATCAATGTCAAAATGCATATATAGGAACCCTACATCTAATTAGCATTAAATGCGAACAAAATTTGAAACCCCTTTTTGGGCCAAATGAATATCTCGCAAGTCAAAAGGTTGAAACATACATGAAATATATGAATTGCATATATTTTATATATGTTTCATATATGCATATGCGCATATATGAAATATGCTACATTGCATTGACCTGATGCATGACCTGTTTTGAATTGTTCCAAAATGTCGCCCAAGAAGTTGGGCATTTATTGTTATGGTTGTTGCCGACCATTCCCGCAACGAGGCCTCAGTCTCTGATTAACGATAAAACAATCTTGCAAAATCTTCCCTCTTAACCCAGGCTACGTCTTTTTAACACATGCGTCATTTATTTGACGTGTTTTTGTCTCTTAGACTCGTTTTTGTCTCTTAGACTCGTTTATAAGAAGAGATTTTGATACTCGTAGCGCTTGTTGCCTATAATTTCGAAGTTGAAATTTTAAACCTCATACAACACTGGTACCGAAATTCCTAACTACTGCTGCTGACAGTCGTATCGAATTTTAAAAAAGTGGTTTCTCGAGCCTCCCTAGCATACATCTGGGAATGCTTCTTATTGACAATCCTGCTGTTGCCTTTTTAAAATTTCGGCTGTCACAAATAAGAAAAAGTCGTTGGAAGATAAACTGTTTTCGCGCTATTTTTGCTGGAATTCTAGAAAAGAAGGATGATGGCAGAATTGACTTTAAAAAGAGGTGTAGTACATCAAGGAATACATAATTTACAAACGTGTAGAAAGCGATAGAAGGTTTCAAAGGTTAAGAAGAAAGAAATGAATATTCCTACAAGAATATCAAATAGAGATTTTATGAAGGCAAAAAAATGTTTCCATAATAGTGAAGCTCGAAATATATTGCAAGAGAATCTACTAGCTACCTTCCTTAACACTCTTAGATGTCTTTAAGAAGTTCCGAACAAAAATAAATTATGGATATAAATTTTCACTTAATACGGCTGCGCTAAAACATTTGTCATCATAATAAGAGACGTTTCTAAGAATAAGAACTCAATTTTTTTCTAATCAGAGTTATTCCAAGTTGTTGGTAGATAAAAAGAACTAATTTCGCACTAGTTTTGCTGGAATTCTCGGAAACAAGTTGATAGCGTAATTGATTTGTAAAACAAGTGTGCATCAAAGAATGCATAATTTAAAAACGTTTTGGAAGCATTAGCATATTTCAGTGAAAATAATCTGCCTACAATAATATCAAATGAGGATTTTATGAAGGCAATAAAAAGTTGCCATAAAACTGTGGCGCGAAATCTAGCAGGAGAATATATCGGTTGCCTTCCTTAAAACCTCTAGATGCCTTAAAGCAGTTCAAACAAAAATAATTTACAAATATAAATTTTAACTTAACACGGCTGTGTTAAAATATTTTTCCATGTAATAAGAGTCATATTTAAGAATAAGAACTCAAATTTTTCGAATCAGATCTACTGCAAGTTGTTGGAAGATAAAAAGAAATGTTTTCGCACTAGTTTTTCTGGATTTCAAGAAACTTGGAGGTACCAGATTTGACTTCAAATACAAGTGTACATAGGTTTTGCAAGCACTAGCAGATTTCAGTGGTTAAGAAGAAAAAAATGAATCTTCCTACAAGAATATGAAATGGAGATTTTATAAAGGCAAAAAACGCAGACTTCTAAATAGTGTGGCGCGAAATCTCCCAGGAGAATCTATAGGCTGCCTACCTTAAATCAACTAGATGATTCCTTAAAACAACTAGATAAACATTTCTGAACTTCTGTAATATAGAAAAAGAAAGGACTAGTTTCCTTAAAAATATTAAACCCAGTCTTTGAAGGGATAAAAAAATTACTAAAAATAATTTTTTAACTTTGAAAATGCACTTGTTCTTTTAATAATATATCTTAACTTTGCTTGAAACAGTTCCATCTTTTTATGTTTTTTTATTTATCTTGAGGCTAATTTATAAATTATTGAGTTCCCATCAAAAATGTTACTTATGTTTAGGTTATATTATAAAAGTTGTATGTATGTTATTTATTCAAAAAAGTTTCTTATTTTACCATTGGTGTGTCTCGTACTGAGTGTATCTATTTTTGTTATTAATTCAAATTATTTCTTAAATACACACGTTAAATCTACAAGGTCACTAAAAATAATGTTGCTTCATATCTTTCTATCTTTATTCTCTAATTTTCTAGTTAAATGCCCTTTAATTATAATAATGACTTGCTGAATTACTTTTGTGATTACGTAGAAAGAGAACGAGTTAAAGGAGATTTATTTTCAATTATTTGTTTTCAACAACAAATTTCATCTTTAGCAAATTTAATTTAAAAATTGGTTTATAGATGAAAACGTTTCTAAATTATACAAAAAGAATTCTAGAGAATTCCTTTGTTTTTAACTGAAATTTTTCTATGGCTACTACATGTTAAGACGGAATTTTGAAAAACATGCCTTTAGTTTCCTAATAAACTTTTAGGTATACAGTGCTGTTAAAATTATTAGAACGCTACAGAAAATTATACACTTTAAATTTTAGGAAATTAATCGATTTATTTATGTCTCAAATATATTAATTTTATTATTAATTCAATCGTATGCATTAGAAAATCTTCAAATAACTCAAACTTTATCGCAAAATAAGTCATAATTGGATCATTTTCATATGACTCTAAATTTTGTGTTGTTCAAAATTATTCGAACGGTCAAAAACTTACAGTGACAAAAAGGGTCGAATTTCTTAATCTTCCTGACTAAATAATAATTGGAGTGAGTTTGTATACAAGTGAGGAAGCTTTTTTTTGGCACCATTTCATTGAAAAGAGTGCATCTTTAAAATTTTGGTTGAAAAAGGAACAATTTTGTAAATTTTGAAAAAGACTCTCTTATCAATTTTAAAGAGAAAAAAGTAAATAATTATTTGTTTTAATTTTGAATAGTTAATATAAAAATATTCTAAGTGACTTTTTTCAATAATATACCCTTTTTTAGCTAAAAGGTAATTATAATATAAATATAATTATAATATAATTAGTTAGGTAATATAATTTTCTTATGCGTCGACAAAAAATGGTCGAATTTCTTAGTCGCCGTTTGGCAACAGCTCGCAAATTTGGTTTGTTTACATCGGCGGAAAGCCCAAGACAACGGGTTTTTTTTGCGTTAAATAGTTTGAATAAAATAAGTTTAAGTTTTGGAGTTCCGATTAGGCAAATGAATGTCTCCTTAATATGTCCTTTTTAGTTAAAAGGTTGAGGAATGGACTATTTCTTATTTCGATTACTCATATCTTCTGAGTTTTAAAAACATAAGTGACAACGGAGAGAAAAATGTTGTACATTTCGTGATTCAATTGTAACTAGAGTGAGTCTGTATACATGTAGGGTTTCTGAGCAACATAACATGAGTAAACTTATGATCTTATCATTTTAAAAAGCTAAAAATACATAATCATTATGGTTTAGATTTTGAATTGTTAATATGAGCATATTTGAAGAACCTTTTCTCTTTAAATGGTCCTTTTTTAGATAAAAAGTTGTAAAATGAGTTATATCATTTCTTGACAACTTAACTTTTCTGAGATTTAACGCATAAATAACCGTCCAGAGAGAAAAGTAATTTTTTTATTGGCTAATTAATAATTGGAGTGAGTGTGAATACATGTAGGGAAGCTTTTCTCAGTAACATTTCATTGAAAGTAGGGCATGTTTAAAATTTTGGTGGAATGAAGTTAGGGCTGTCAGAAATGTATAACTGCATAGCGAGCTGGGATCACGTAGTGATCCAAAAAGAATCGCAACGTGATTCCTGGGGGTTGGGGAGCAGAACGAGCAGGGGGTATAACCCCCTAGTAACATAATTTTTTTAAAAAATAAAATATTGATGTTTAATGTTTATATGGGCCTTCTTCAAAGACTGAAAGAAGTTATTGAGCTATAACTTCTTTTAGTCTTTGATTCAGGACATCAACTAGTTTCTGAGTTGTCTCGTTTTTTAATACTGTGCCATTAATTTTTGATCGTCTCAAAAAATTTATTTTTATTTCGTCTCTCTTCAGAAGGAAATTTCTAATTCAAATATGACCATAAATTTTAGATGGGTTTAAGGTCTGGTTTTTGTGGAGGCCACTCCAGTGTCTTAATCTTTGTTTCTGATAAATAATCTTTGGAAATATTAGGTCATTTCCTCGTTGAAAGATATACCGTCGACCCACACTCAAATTTCTGATGGATTTCTTCAGACTTTAGGATATGATATCGACATACATACTTACAGTCATTTTTCGTTGATCATCACAATTTCACCAACACCTTTTGAGGCTCAATATACTTCAACTTTAAACAGTTCATAAAAAACAATTACAAAAAGACAATCCTAATTACTAAAAATATCACTACCGAAATATCAAGGATAATATCAAATCTCTGCAAGAATTCGTAACTCCTATTGATAAAGCGGCTGGCAATTTTGCAATTAACTGCAAAAGATTCTGTCTCGAAATTTTAGACAAGAAATTAAAATCATCAGAAACTTACAAACTCAAAAAATCAAATATTATCACCATCAATAAAAATATTTCAGCTCTTAACAAAAGAATTAAATGCCATAATGCAAATAATAATCTACCATATATGGTTATGTATCCAAAATTTCATAAACAGCTAATTAAATTCAGATATATCACCTGCGGCACTAACACCTACATGAACGAACCTGGAATCATTTTTTCAATGCATCTTAATATCATCCTAAATCATAATGAGCAAAAAAATTTTACATGGATTATCAAAATCAATAACAAAGTAATTGAGTTCCTTAATAATAACAAAATTGATACAATAGAAATTTACGACTTTCAAGATCTTTTCACAAGAATTCCAATAAATAAATTGCAGGAGGTATTAATAAACTATTTCTAAGATCTTAAAAATCTTTTTTAAAATCCCACTAATTTTCTGGGAAGACCTCATCAACTATTGCATATTCAATAACTTTTTCTTTATATTTTTCAATCAATATAAGGCATCCCACAAGGAAAAAAATTCTCATCTTTGCTAGCAAACCTATTTCTTCATTTCTTCGAAAGGAATTTCGTTTTAAACCTCCACTCTGCCTTCCGATTTATTGATGATATAATAATTTTTAATATTCAAGACTTCAGCTCTACTTGCAATACCATCTACCCATAAGAACTCAAACTAATTAAAACCAGCAACAATCAATCTCCAGCGATTTTTCTTGATTTATGCAAAAACGACTTAAAAATTGACATTCACGACAAGAGGAACGAATTCAAATTTAACGTCAATAAACTTATTTTTGGAACTCTAATATCTTATATAAAATCTACAAAAATCAATCAATCAACTTATAAAAATCAACGAAATTCACAATAATACTAATTCTGCCAAAAAGCAAATCATGCACTTAGGAAATAGCATCATCATTAATAAAATTCCCTCCTCACTTTACGAACCTATGATTAATGGATTTAAGATGTAAGTAAAGGATTGCTTATCAGAGAGATTTCGACCCGAAGTATATTCTTCGCAGTTGGGCCACTCAAGTCGATAATGTCTGATTTTTTACCTCGAAAACGCATCTTTTAGACAATTTTCGCTGGTTTTTCATATTTTGCTGATTTCTTACATTATTTCTCTACGCTTTCTATCGTTTTCGCTCTTTAATTTAATCTTCATCGTTCCCAACATACTACACTTACCTGGCAACAGACAAAGTTAAGCGCGAAACTTGTAACTCGATACGCTGTTCACATTCCTTCAACGCCAGTCTGTACCGCGACCCTCCGCAAACACTGCCACGTCAACATCCGTCCTTATGTTACGCAAAAATTTACTCTTACTTTGCTCTAATGTCATATCACATCGCACTTTTTTTTAATTATTCAAAACTCCTCTCTCTATTTTTGGTTTGACATTAGGGATGAAAATCAGTGTTTTAAGCCTTACGGCGTAACTGATTGCAAGAAAATGTCAAACTTTTTATATTTTAGCAATTCACAATAACTTCATCTCCTGAAGAAACGTTATTGTGCTTTAATTGCGTTTTTCATTTTAGGTTTCATACTCTGTTATTTTACGATTTACACTCTCTCTTTCTCTCTCTCTCTATATATAATATAAGCTTGTTGGAATAGTGTGAATTTATTCTATAATTTTTTTATTATTCTCCATACTTATTTTCATCTTCTTTTCAAAATGAAAAAAAAGAGCTGATAGAAATGTTATTTTTTCCGTAAGCGATTTCTATCTTTCAGAAAAAATTTTGCTTATTTAAATAAAGATTACAAAGTATTTGCAATTTGCAATTTAAAGTAGGGATGAAATCTTGACTGACTGAAAATTTAATAATTTCTTCTCTTGATTTTGGAAGAATAAATATTGAAATGTTTTTCTCGGAGCTGTAAGTATGCATCAGAAATGAAATTAACTATAAAAAATTACTTATTTATATTCTTTTTCCATGATATTAAAAGAAAAAATAGGTGCTTAAAATCGCCATTAAAACATGCACACAATAGATATGATGATTTGAAGTTGTCAGAAAAAAAATCTCTGAACCCAAACAATGTTCATATTTTTATTTTGCCTTAAATGGTAATAGAGATTCCGTCAGTTTTTAATCTTTATCGCTGAATAAAGTAAAATGAATCTGCGGTAGACACGATGTGTTTATTTATTTTAACGTGAAAGAGAATCGAAAAAGAAAAGTGTCAAATTTTCTTATTGAATTCTAAAATACATAATGCTAAGCGATTTTCACCTTGAATGCAAATATGCGCGAACAGTGTAATTAATTAACAGAGTAGTTATAAATTGCACTTTTGAAAATATTACATTCAATATTTATGTAAATTCACATGCATTTTTGCTGCATTTAAGGCTATGTCCTGGTTCCAAACCATTTTGTATCGTGCTAACATAACATTTCAGTTTCCAAGGAAATCATTTATTAATTACTTTTCCAATGCCGTTGAACAAGTTCTTTTAAATTATATCTGGTTTCTATTATTCTTTAAAGTCTACATGTCATTATTATTATTATAAATATCAAATATCATTTTAACACATTTATGCAGTAAAAATTGCTTTAACAAACACAGGCGCGCTTTAATTTTATGACCATGCAATGATTATAGAAATATGTGTACGAATTTATCTTTTATGACTCATTTTAATATGTTTTTTCCTTGATCATCCAACATCGTCCATTCCGATCTACTATTATCTGGTCTAATTAAAAATTACTTTCAATCATGAACCCATATTTATTTATATTTCAGAATTCTATTGAATTATTGATTAAACAAATCTACCACTTAAAATATACCCTTCAGAGCTTGTGTCTTATCAAATGTTTCTGAGGACACATCTTAGAAAAAGAAAAAAAAAAGGAACCACATCTTTTGGTCACTCTTCGGATATTGTTATGTATGTCGACTGATTTTCTCAATTTTACACACAGATTTACTACTCGATATTTCAATTTCTCTGAACGAGATTGTTTTGGAGATACGGGGATGCAGGTAGCAGGACCTAAGGTACCTTTTAATCAAAACTTAGGAGGTTGCATGTTGATTATGTGGTTTAAAAGGGACCAAAAGGTATTCTTTTCAAATTGTTTTATGGGAAAAGTACCATATTCTAATGAAAAAATCACTACATTTGTTTTATTTAAAGTTATAAATAATATTTAAAAGAAAATTGATTAATGTGATGAGATTTTCTCTTTCTGGTTCAAGTTTAGAAAAAAATCAGATGGCATATTTTTTTAATTTCCATACTGATTATTATCATTTTTTTAGAATGATTTAACTACTATAAATGGAGAACGACGTACAAAGGTTTAATTTTACTTGAATAATAAGTACATATTACGAAAATCATATTTGATAAGATTTAAGTAAGAAGGTATATGCTTTTAAAAAAATATAAAATAATATATTCATTTTGACTTTTTTTCAGACTTTATTTTCATAATATATATAAAACCATACATAAAAGTAACGAAAAAGAAAAAAAATTAAGTACGAATATAAGAATAAGAACGAAAAATACAACTCTAGTTCAAGAAACAGAAGATCTACTTATTAACAAAACACAGAGCACTTAAACTAATGGAATACAATATTTGGTTAATGATAGATTAAAATTAACTCATTAAGAAAGATGAACAACAAAGTAATTGAATAAAAACAAAAATAATCCTGAGAAGTAAATAAAAAAGATAAGATTTGTAGAGTTCTGTGGGTAAAAAGAAATAATCTAATGCAAATTGAAAAATTTTAATTTCATGAATAGTTCTAATTTTTGATTATTTGGCTTGATTGATTGAATGATTTTTTATGGCACGTGGTCCGGCGTTTATTTGGCTTGAAAAAGAGATTAATATTCTTTTTTTCTCAGATATTAATAGAAAACGTGCAACACAACTTCAACAAATATTTTATAATTACAAAAAAAAATTAAATGTTAATACTTTGTAGGGTCTTAGCCCAGTGATACTGAGTTATGAAAAGATTTCACCAGACACAGCAATATCAGGATATTAATTTTAATTAAAGCTTCTTGGTTACTGAATTATTTACAAGAAATATACAAATTAATATCAATCATAAATTCTGCCTAACTCATTATGAGATAGCGTAAATCAAAGTCAAAGTTCAATCGCAGATTTGCTGTGAATCTACTCGTAAGAATACTGAAAAGTTCAATAAAGTTCTACTCAAGGCGAGTTCAATGTACGATGGCCGGAATAGTGATTTGAGGGATTAGACCGCTCAAATAGTTGCTTATAACTTCCAAAGAGTTATATCGGTTACCGCAGTTGCACGTTCACTTTCGAGACAAATTCCGAAGAATTCCTCAGTTGCTTCCCAGCTCTCTAAGAGCTTATTAAGCAAAGGTTTGCCTTAACGGTTTCGCGGAACTAAGTCCGAACAAGTACAGCGTCTCGGGCTGAGAGCTGCCTTCAAAATTCTCGATCACGAGAATTCAATCTCGAATTTCAACTCCGAATCGAAACTCGAATCCCGATCGAATCTCCTCTTACGTCCCGAATTCTAGCTTAAGAACACCTTTGACCTTGCCCTCTGAGGCGTGGCCGAAAGTTAAGTTTCCGTGATTTGTCCGGGTGATGAACAGTTTCACCAACCACAAATCTGTGTTCTTCTTTCCGCTTCATCCTTGGCAAGAGCCACAACGTCATGCGCTCCTTTTGGCGGTCAATTTGGGTGATCTATTCCAACGGTTAGTCGGTACGGTCCTTTCAAAAACCCTCCGGGGTTTTTGAAAGGCTTCCTTTCTCTGTTCGCTTTCAGCTAGCTCTCTGGGGAGTATAGTCACTCGGTCTCGTGGGAAATTGGCGGCCTCTTGGGGCCTCACAACTTACAAGTATATTTTTAGAGTTTTAAATTTTTCTAAAAGAAAAATGACTCTTCTCCATTTTTTATTTATAAATAAAAATATGTTATTTTTCTAAATCCTTTCAAATTTTCTTTAATTTTTGCTTGATTATTATCTACTATTAGTTAAGAATAATTATGAAGGATAGTGCTGTAAAGGCAGTCAGAAAAATTAAAAGAGTTTATTAAGTATATACGTTAATAACGTGCAGACGCCTTGGAATCGTTCTGTGATGTATGATTTATCACAAGCAAAATAACTGACTCCCCACATTTCCAAAATTATTAAATTCGTTGTACTATATTTTTATTTGACTGTTGTCACACCTTTGAATATTTGTTCAACTTATGACCAATGATCGAATGATTTGTTCATTGAAAAAACTAACAAAAGCAAGAAATTCAGAAGGCTGCATAAACAAAAAAGAAAATGATTATTTACAACTATAGTTTAAGAAGCAGTATTCATAAAAAAAACACGATTAGAGCCTTAAGCTGTTGCAATTAGTATACCTTACCATAAAGTGGTTAAAATAATTCAGTAAGTAGAAGAAAACGAAAGAATATAACAAAACATTTGTTTATTAAAAATATATGTAAAATTAGTATGTCCATAAGGTACGAATCCCTCAAACAATTACATATTTTTTAAATTTTATTCGATCTGCATATTCTCAAAGTAGTTGCAAATTAAGCTGTTAAGAAAATCAAGATTATGAAAAATATTACACGCCTTAGAATTATTTATAATAGATAGAACCATTTTTCTGAATAGTTTGACATTTGCTTCATACATTGCAATATTTCTTACTGAATCAAATTATTTTTCCAGCCATAATATGTATTTAAGTCATCAAATGATGATGAAAAAAAATATTTTTCCTCATAGTAATAATAAATTTGATAATAAAAAATTTAAAATATGTAAAAAAATTCTAAACTAACAGTTGGCATATTATTCAAATGTGTAGCAAAAGGGATACCAACACATCATCTTTCTACGGAATCACTAAATCGATTAAAATATTTATCAAACTGTAGGACCAGCTTGCTCCTTCTCGCCTCGTAGAAATCATGTCTCTGTTCATTTAGCCACTTCTTATCAGCTATCTTGATTTCATCATCAGAAGATATCCTTGTACGTGAGAAGTGTTCCTTTATTTGTGGGAAAAGGAAATCATCACTAGTAACAAAATCAAGGGTATCAGAGCGATGGAGCCACAATTCCCACTTATTGCTTTTTATCAAGTCTTAAGTTTGGTGGGCAGTATGGTGCCTGGCCCATACTGCCTTCCTGCGCTGATTGGCACATACTGCCTCCCTGCGCGATTAAAGAGAGCGACACCATTTCACAACATGTTGTTTCCTCAATGCAGTTTAACGATAAACTTCAATGATTTCACATACTGAAACAATCTTAGTTTCAATCTTACAATTCGCATTTCACCAAGAGACAAATATTCATTGAGTTTCGACATTCGAATTCTATAACTCGTCTTAAGTGCAATGGGCTTTGCAAACAGCTACAATTGCTAATTTAAAACATGGGTGGCACATGGTCAAGTATTGAAATGTTTCGTCATCTATCAGCTCAATTAATTTAAAAGCAATTCTATTTCAATATCTTCGGAATGAAAATTGGCAGCAAAGGTTTTTTAATGATTATAAGTCTTAGCCAGAAATGATGTCTAAGTGTTGAGTGGACGGATGTGTTTCGAGTAACGGAGACGCGATGCCTTCAGTGATTCAACTTAAGGGTGCACTGGGAATGTTTCCAATTTTTTCGTTTCCATTCCGGCAACACAACATGTCGTCACATCTTCATTCAGCTAGGAAGTGCAAGGCCTTATAACGCTGGTAGTGTTCTTCATAGGTAGCCCAGTTTGAACTTTGGTATGATCTGATGTTGATCAACTGAGACACTCATTCTCTTGTGATTATAGGTTCTACATTTTCTATGAGAGGCATTTGGCTTGAACTGTTCGCCATCCGCGGCTTTATCTTCTACGTTTTGGAAACTTAATTGCAATCTAGCTGGTAAGCACAATTAATCTGCAGAATTATTTTCGATTTATTTGATTGATATAAATTTCACTTAGCAACATTTGTCTCTGTGTAGTCAACCTAGTCGACAAGCTGGTCTTACAATTTACTCAGTGCACCCATTTCAATTTCTTTTTTATTTTAAGGAGATAGTGAGGCTTTATCGAATCTCACAACTTCAGAATCATCCACCAAAGCTCAACAAAGGGGTTAAAAAGTGGTACAAGAAAAGGCTTGTAAACATTTTTATAACATACAAGAAACGTCCATAACACTAAGTTCATCGGGGAGACAAAGTAACAACGAATTTCATACTAGTAACCTAGTTTCAACCAGCACGTTACGTGAAAGACATGAAATATATATTGCCATCTGTATGAAACATTAGTTAAAATTGTTTCAGGTGAATGTCGAATGTATTCAATTTAAAGTTTTCAAGAACAAGATATAATTATGAAATTCATCCGGTACGTACAATAATAAAACCTGAAGAATTGGTACGTGCTAGATAATACATGGTTTGTTTGAGATATTAATAGACCAAAATAATACATTATTTGAAAATACGAAATTTATAAATTTCGCTGTCTGAAGCTAATGTTATCTGAATATGAGTGCTGCGAGTTTTATCAGTTCGTACAAAGCAATTCTTTCTGGGCAAGAAAGAATAACTTCATTAGCCATATGGACCTCCTTTGATAAAAAAGAGGATGCTCCAAAATTAAAATGCATTACAGAGGTAACAAGTGGATTAAAAACAATTCCTTCGCAAAATATTTTCTTGTAATTAAAAGAAATTATTTTTACTTATGGAAAACTTTCAGCTTCTTTGAAGAGATGTTTACTTTATTACGACATTGTATGAATACTTCCTGATTTACTAAAAAACGCGATGTCAATTTATCACAATGCTTTCATTATCACATATATATGAAGTTTCCAACTGCAACTACGGGCACGAATGTGACTAGATTACTGTAAGAAAATTCCCTCATTATGCAAAATTCTAAATTACAGTCGTAAATTTTCAACTTTTAATTAACTGCCCTGCTCCTTGGAATACGAAAAGGTATCTTTCCGCCTTTTGGTGATCTTCAAAGTCACATCCAATCTAAGGCCTTTCCTTTCTATGTCACGGAAATTTATGAGCAAATATTCGTTTAAATAACGTTATATTTGCTTAAGTCTAGAAAGATTTACTGCAGAAAACTCATTCAATGAGCTAAAGCATTTTATTCTTGCAGTTAAATATTTCATTGCGTGATATGAGATGCAATTACTTCAAACACAAAAATCAGGTGCTATAAAAAGTTCTTAGTGAAGTACTGGCAGGCATTTTTTAAAAGTATTTTAATTAAAAATTTCGGATGTTACTAGATTATCGAGCTATTTGCGATTAATTAAAGGTTGCGTTGGCTTTGATAACAAGTCATTCTTTTTCAGATAGCTTCGCGTGGATAATAGCTTTCCAGTTGAAAATTAGCTGAAAACTTCTCGGAAAGGACGAAGAGAGAAACACTTTTCTGTTTTTTGTGCAATAAAAAAGACATGG
The DNA here is from genome assembly GCA_013235015.1 of Araneus ventricosus. Classification (NCBI taxonomy): domain Eukaryota; kingdom Metazoa; phylum Arthropoda; class Arachnida; order Araneae; family Araneidae; genus Araneus; species Araneus ventricosus. The sequence continues at coordinate 123,646 of BGPR01001438.1, forward strand.
AAATTGTCCTAGCTGAAACACTTTGTTGATTAAAACGCTGTTCTTCTTTCTTTAATTCCGCTTTATCTCTGAAAATTTCCGTCAATTATTAGAGTGATACAATGCTTTTTCAATCAAGAAATAAGCGTTTGCAACTCAAAAAAAATTTGTCTAAAATTATGATAGAAATTATATCGAAAGAACTTTAGAAAATCATTTTTTATAAATCTTTTGATACATAAGGTTTTGCACTTTTAACAGAAATTGACATCAAGCAGTTCTTGGAAATCATTGGCTCTGAAGAATTTTTCTTTTAATAGACAAAAATGAAAGGAAATGAGTTTTATAGCTAATATAGAAAAAATTGTAATAAAATTAATTTTATAGCATTAAATTAATGAAAGATTCTTATATGTGTCCCGATTTTGTGCATTTCTATATCCTTGACAAGTCAAATTTTAGACAGAGATATTATTTGAAACGAAAAGAAAACAATACTAAAAAAACTAAATCTCCTAATTCAACGGATCTATTTAAAACATAGATTTCCCTACAGAAATTTATAGTCCTAGTACAAATGAGTGCAGAAATACCCAAATTGTTAAGTCGGTCATGAAACTATAGCAAAACGGTTTAAAATCGTAAATATCTAATGATATAGATTTTATCAACGGAGTATTACTTCAATAACTGAAATAAATTGAAAGAAAATTTTAAGATATCAGGCATTAAGTGTCCCTCATCTGACTTAAGATTTTCAAAAATATATTTAAATATTTTATTTAATACCAAATAAAAAATTAAAGTTTGCATTAAAACAAATTAATAGCATATCTACATTATTTTATTTGCTTAAATAACTTAATTTAAATTGTTTTAAGTCGTTACTTTTCGTTTCTATATAGAATAGAAAGATTTCTCGTACGAAGAATATTCATTTGGATTATCTACGCAGAAATACCCATTTCTAAAGAGTTCTTGTAATTTATTACCAAGTGCTAAATTTTAGCTTCTCTGTAAAACAATTATGGCAAACAGGAATGTGGAAAACCTCACAAGTAAAGCTATTAGTGTTTCAAATTAAAAATTTACAAGACAAGGGTAATTTCCGTCTCCAAAGCCACGGACAAGTAACTACAGATTTATTGCACGGCAACAAATTCCAACAGAAACTTGTGTCTTTAAATTAGGATTTAACAGTTATTCATCATTCCATTGAAATTTCCAGAAGCATGGAAAGGATAAAAAGGACCTCACTGTAAACAGGTCAATCTGAAACCATTCCGTTCAGTTTGGACGACCATTTGTCAAATGTTCAGAGTATCATCTATCATGAACCAGAAAAGACGTTTCTTCAGAAACCTTTGGAAACTTCTTCAAGTGTTTCTGTGGTGGTCGGTTTCTGCTGGCGTAGGCAGTGTTCATGATTGTTGTGTAAATTAAACTCTTAAAGAAATACCGCTCCGAAATTTATGGTCCGATGCCTGGAAACTGCGCATCAATATGTCAAGAGAGAAGTCTGTGTTTTGATTTTCGATGAAAAGTGTGAGTTTTGAAGGATATAATGGTGGAGTACTGAATTTCCAACTTTTGGAACTGAGAATGGTTCTTTTGGACAGAAGTGAAATATAGAAAGTCGGAAGTTTAAGGAGACACAGCTTAAGATGTTCGGGTTTAATATTATATAATTTACGCATATTTATAAAGGGTAAGGCTGCCTTCTTTAGACCACATGAAGTTTTTCAATCTTTATTCATGGAGAAGTAATTTTAATAAAAATGTAGTAGAATTATTTATAGTTTATTTAACTCAAAATAACGCAATTTACTTTGTAGGTTTGTAAAAAATACACTTTGAACTAGTAGTGTATGTGTGCTGTGTGTTTGTATTTGTATTCGTGATTGTATGTGTGTTTTTGTGTCTGTCTATGTCTGTGTGTTACATTTTTACATTTCAGTATTATCTATTTCGTAATGAATAGATCTGAGATTAGTTTTGAACTTCTACTAACTTTTCTGTACATCCATCTTCATCTGACAAAACTAAAATGCATTAACGTCACTAAATGGTTCTCAAATTTATAGAAATTTGCAAGTGAAATTAATTAACTAATGCATGTGAAATTAAACAAAATATATGGAAATAAGGAAACCTAGACATTCTTGTACAGAAATTCCTTAATCTCCATATTTGTAATTCTATTTTCATCCCATCATGAAAATTTTTCTGTTATAAACAGTTTTAATTCGTGCGTTTATTTAGCATTACTACTTGTCTGATTTCGATGAAGCAAACGTTTTGTTTAAATATATACAGGCATTTAACCCCTTGCTATACGAATTTATTTAACCTCTTAATTAGATGCCACCACCCATCTGTGATATTTTTTATTATTTCAATCTATTTAAAATGGTAAAGGATACTTGAGACATTTAAGCGTGTCCAGGTAATTTTTGTATTTAAAACTAATTGTTACGTTGACTTAAATACGGATTTAAATAGCAAAGATTCAGTAATTCGATGCACGTGTCAGAGACGCCATTGCTTGTTAAAGGGTTAAATACCGAACTAGTTCTTTTACTTACAATTCTTTACAGGCTTTAATGTCAAAAATATAGTTATATTTAATGCGAAAGCACACAAATCCTATGCACTTGAACTTAGGCTGGAATCATGGATAGGAGAAAGAGAAACAGAAAAGTTAGAGCTAGTATTAGTAGTTAAAAGCGTTATTGGGTATAAATTATGAGTTTCGAATGAGAGCACACACTTTTTTGCTTTGCAATAAAATAACTCTATTACGAATTACAGATCTGAATTAGATTCTAACAAATATATAAAGTCTCAGGTTTCTATGTTTTAGAACAGAACAATTTATTACAAATATCTCGTGGCAAAAAAAGAGATTTGAAGTAATTTATGTTATATGAAGAGTCCATCTTAGACTAATTTCAACAAATGTCACAAAAATTTGGATTTAGTTAATTATAGTTTAATGGCACAAGAGCCATACTTGACTAAGCTGCGCCAAACGTATGGCAAAATCTACTAGCAAATGTCAAAAGCAAAATGCTTAAGAACAATTAAAAAACATTTTAAAATTGTATGTTAATATGGTGTAGGTAAAAACATATTTTTCCTTTTTGTTAAGAAGCATTATATACTGAAGTCTAGGGGGAAAAAGGAACTTCAGAAACAATCGATATAAAATTATACGATGCAATAAAACTTTCGAAAGACTATTGGATCAAGAATATGGTATAAAAAGTATTAATAAATAATGGTCTGTGAAAACAGAAAAAAATTTTATGTTGATGAATTCTCACTAAGTTTGTATTTTGTAAAAAAATGACATGGAAGAAGCCAGATAGAATTTTCTTCCGTTATTGGATTCCTGGTTTATTAGAATGTGAAGCTGGAGTACAAGATCTGTGAAGCTGGAGTGCAAACAACTTCTTCCTTTGATGCTTATTTTGTACCGAAATCTGATTTTGTTCTTCACAACTTCGTAAACTTCCAAGGGTATCTTCAAGAGGTTCCTTTGTGACGTATTCCAGGAAGACTCCAGTCGAAGCACTGGAAGTGCTCATTTCACTATTAGAGTGTTGTGAAATTTGGGTTTCTTTGGTGGTAGAAAACTTTCAGATTCCGGAGAAGGCGAATTTGTAATTTTGTTGGTAAGTGTGGTATTATTCTTAGAATCAGGTTTAGGGAGAACTTCCATTGGTGCAGAGGAAGAAACTGAGCATGGTGATGTTTTCAAAAATTTCGATACACTGTCTGGTTTTTTTCTTGATTTCGTTTATCAGGTTTAACTTTAGAAGCTTTTATGGATTTTATCTTTTTAGTTATATTATGAAATTCAGAACGGTCTTGTAACGCTGATGGAATATCAGAGATTTGTACATTAGATTGAGATGAAATATTATCAGCGGTATTTAAGAGATCTGCACATTTTGGGACTTGAAATATTTTTATTAACTGCAACTGATGAGAAGATTATTGTAACAGGTTCGAATTTTGAATCAGAAATGAAAGGAATGTAGAACAGTCTGACAACATGGTGACATATTGGAACATTGGGAGGACATGGTGACAGATTGCCTTTTGGCTGCAGAAGCACAGCTCATGCCTGCAATTGGCATTTGCACATTAAGGAGTCGTCAAGCTTTAGGAAACTAGATATTGTTTTTAAATTTGGTAGTTACAATCTCTTTCTTTAGCTCCCGTTTCTGACAGGAACGGTAGTTAGAAATACGTTCGCCTTGACAATTTACACATTTTTACTTGAAGTACATCCAGTGCTTTCGTGGCTAGCTACTGCACGACGGGCGCAAATAAATGTCCCGATGCAGTTAGCTTTTGAGTCACCGAAACGTTGACACTCTAAACATCTTAATGAATTGGTGATATAAGGTCTTACGGAACATATCGAACATAACCTGCCTGTATGCATTCCGGCAATTTAGAAGTGTTAAACGTCAGAATAGCGCACCATCGGGAAAGATATTAATACGTTGGATGTGTTTGACACCTTGACGTCCCAGTGCCTTTGTAATTTCAATTGTTGTATCATGTGAAAGTCTTCTACAAGGAATGATGCCTTTTGCGGCATTAAGAGACTCATACAATTGGACGGAAACACACACACACACACAGCTATGGTAGAAACCGACTGCAATTTAATAATCTGTTGTGCTTGCTTGCGAGAAGCAACATCAATGAGAAAGTTATTTGAGGGCAATAAATTTGTTGATGCAACGTACCAACACTTCCAGTGATAGCCTTCTCAACGAGGAAAGGGGAAACAAATTCGAAGGTTTCTTTGTTCTGAGAAATGCGATTAATAATATCAAAAGTATCGAAAGAAGAAACAAAGCGGTGCCAACTGAAGGGAGGTTTCTTTACAGGCCCCATGCAAAGCACAAGAAAAATTCGGGTCTCGAAGGCACCACCCACCGTGGAGTCCAACAAGGGAAGACAGTTACCGGCTCCGGGCAATCTCAGCCTTGGCACTTGCATTAGTTCTATCTAGGACTTATACGTTCGGAAAAGTGACTCCCTCACTTGATTCCTTGCCAACTTAGGTGGCTAGATACCAGCCAAACTGACACACCGGGGGCCTCAGTGCAAAACCTGTCAAATGGGTCGCCTCACACGGTCAACACCTGTGGTCTTGGCTGTCCATGAGGGACGGAAGTGACCAGCAAAAAGCAGAAGACAAAGAGGAGGGTAAGTTGAAACGAGAGAAGGGTACCTATCCCTGGGTACCTAGGCGTTGGACATTCGAACTCACCTAAATAAGATGAGTCCCTGAGATGCAAAAATTTGCAGATCATACTATAATAATTCTTATTCATAATAATCTGGACATCTACATTTCTCAAATACATTTTAAATCAAATTCTAATCATAACATGAAATAAATGTAGAAATAAAAGCTTTTAATATCTGGTGAGAACATTTTATACACTTTTATTTAATTGGATCCGTTTCCTGTCAATAATGATGAAATTTTGTAAGCGACTTTTCATTCACTTCCTGAAGTTATAGAATTTTCAAAATTTGTAGTATTGCGTGTCTTGATGGATGTTCTGGAATATTCTTGTGTTCTGGAATTTTTATATAAGTTGCCCTATATCTCAGGCTCTAAAGATATGAAAGAAAACTTACGCTAAGTTTCGCTCATGCGCAGTAAAAAATTATTTACTATAAATGTTTATATTTCCTGTAATATTAATTTTTTACATTCAAATTTAATACAATGCTTCGTAAACATATTGTCAAGTATTCTGCAAGTCTTGCACAATTTAGTTAAAAACTTTGCATGTTATAACAAAAAACATGTGGAAAAATTTGGGATTTTTTAAGAAAACCTTTATATCTTCCCAAATATTTGTGCTGTGTTTACGAAACTGCATGTAAATATTATGTACAATAAACCATAACCATTGATAAAAGTTACATCTCGTTATAAACTTTCTGTGAATCAGGATGAGTCAAACTCCATTTTCGCCTTCATCCCTTTCTGCTGGCCCTCCTAATTGCCCTGTGACCGAATCTTGACTGTAAAATGTGAGTTATGACGATAGTATGTCCCATGATTCTCCGCATTTGATTGTGAACCATAGTATTCATATTAACTCCATTTTTTCCCATCTTAAGAATTGTGCTTAACTTTTGGAAGTGAGTGTATGATAACAAATGCAGATGTTCTTATTCCAAAATTTGTTATATAAAGCCTTGCCTTTTCCTCCATTTTGTACAATCAGGGTTTTGAACAAAAGTTTTAAATAGTTTGAATGTCATTCTTCTGCTTGTTATCACTTTATTTCAGCCATCAAACCATAGTGCAATCCATTTCTCTTTTTTCTCATATTTTCAAAACTTTCAAAGAGGTGACAATGGAAAGATTGATGAGAAATGCTTCCCCCCGAGTATTTTGTGATCTAATTTTGCATTTCCAACTATCTCTTCTTGTTATTTTATTTTGTATCAATCAATCTATCTTAGTTGTATTTACATAAAAACGCACTTGCAGCGATATTAAATTCTTTTTTAATAAAGTTGTTTTCACAGATGCTTCTCCCCCTAAATATCACTGAGTGTTGTGTATTCTGTTTCAAAACGTGTTACTGAATTTTTATGACTAAAAGTTTTTAAAAGAAAATTGAATTTTTTTAGGCTTTCTTCTTATTTGTGGTATTTTTGCCTGATAAAATGTTTGATGTTCAAATTAAAAGTTCTAAGGGTAAAGAGTACACCATTAATCATTTTTTTCGGAAAGAGAACTTATCGACATAATATGTTATTCAAATTGAGTGCAAAAGTGATATTTCCAGAGATACTGCATACAATATTCTACAAGTTTCGTATTTTTTGGTATAAAAAACGTACAAGCTTCCGAAGCAAATTTAAAATAATATACATTTATAAGATTCTAAATTCAATATGCAATCAGAATAGCCTCTAGTACAACGCTGGGGATTCATTCCACGCCATAGGAAATAGTGTTATATGGGACATACGTTATCAGAACTTATGTAATTAAAAAAATGTCTCCAATTTGCAACTGCATATATTTTCATTGTTGTGTTAGTTTTTATAAACTGTCAGTCAGCTTTACTTTTCATTTATAAACAACAGACGAGTTTTTCTTTTCTAAATAAAAAATAAAATACTATGAAAATGTTAAATTTATTCTATGTGTAATGCGTGAGTTTATATCGCATTGTATGAGAACTAGTCACAATTACGAATTCCCGTTGTACGGCAACGTGTTATACGAGAATCCACTATACTACCTAGTCATGGAAGAGTTGTATTTTAAATCTAGTAGTGTTAACTAAATGTGTTTAATCATAACAATAACGTTAACATTAATTTGCCTTCAAAATAAATAAGAAAATCTTTCGAAAAGTTTTGATTTTTACGGTTTTATTCCGAAAGTCTTCTTTTTTAGCTCAGATTTAGTCTAATTTTGTTATATTAACGTCCCGTTTTCAAGTAACACGAAGAATATTGAACCGCGGTCCTACAATTTTGAACCGCGGTCAGGTGATAAAGATTACGTCTGAGATGGTACTTCCTCTCCAAACTTCTCTACCATACCAGCTGGAGGACATTTGACCCAAGATTTGTTTATGATGTTGACTTAACAACACTGATGCAGCTGTCCAAGAATGTATCTACTTCTTTAAATTCGTTTTATTAACTTTAAATCAAATAATGGAATTATGTATTGTATCCAAACAAACTGTTTATTCAAATTGTTACGTTATCATATGAATTAAGAACAACTATGACTGTTATTAAAACACCTGAATATATTTATTCAAATATATTGCAAATAAATTTATATTTGAAAAACCTAGGCTATTCACCTATACATGCTAACATTAGGCGTTCGTAGGGAATGAAATATACACTGTAAAAAATATCCGTTTTTTTCCCGGACTTTTTCCGTATATTTGACGGTTTAAAGCTGTTTTGTTGACAAAACGGTTTTTCACCGTTTTCCGCTCCAGCCATAAACGGTTTAAGACCGTCAGTTCAAATTCTATTTTTCGTCATACGGTATTGCTTTCCGTATGATAACTTTCCCTTTTCTTAACTTTCCCTTGTAATTTTATTGCATTCATTTCATGTTTTTAATAGGTTCCATCTCCGCTGCTGTTTACACATGTTGCAGTAACCTGTTGTCACTCATGAAAGCTAACCTTAAAACGCGTGTTCTGGCAATAGTTGATTTTTACACCACTAGGTGGCGCCACTAGAGCTATAGTGACTTTAAAACTCAAATAGATTATTTTTACATCATTTCATGAAGTCTCCGGTGGTCTACTGGTTAGAGCGACTGCCTTTTATTTCTAAGAACGCGGTTTCGATCCCCGGCTCAGAGGAGTTAGAAGTTTTGGCACCATCTTGCATCGAAATCGTCCAAGTAAGTTCAATTAAAAATTACATTAATGAAACTAATAATTAAGCCTTGATTAATTAATATTCCTAATTGACAATACACATCAGCACATTTCAACTCAACTCGAACAGAGGGAGAAAAACAACTCAACTCAGTCGATGACGTCACTTACTTCGATGACTTAATTTTTACGGAGAAAACTTGATTTCATACGGTAAAAAACCGCTGTGACTACGGATTTACTTCCTAACTTTTACGGGAAAAACTTGTTCCTGTATGGTAAAAAACCGTTGTGCCTACGGATTTACTTCGTAACTTTTACGGTTTTGCACAACCAATCCAGCTGCCAGTTTAAAACCGTAAATTTTACGGGATTTTTTTTACAGTGTATACGTACGTTATAACATAATCATGATATTTACAAATCGGCCTTTCAAGAATGATTTTGAACATTTTTTTAAGAGGTGTGCCCTAGGTATTTCATTTCTATCCAAGAAAAGGGCCGCTTGCAGTGTATGCTTAGTTTTTCAATAAACAAATCAAAGTATAATTCACGAATTAAAAATTTCAAAATAGTTTGTGCCCCTGGAAAAATGGATTTGTAAAGTATGGTTATATATAAAACATCAATTCGTATTAAATACTTTTCTAAACACATTTTATATTTGTGCAGTATTACAATTATTAATTAATAAGTTTTATTTATAATTTCATTCATAGTTCCTTATTTACATATACCTAGAAATTATTACACTAGCACAGAACGAAAAATACAATACTAATGTTTTCTCCGAGCTTTTTCGTCTCACTATAAAAAGTTCAATCTAGGCCATTAATGGTGGGCAGCTTACTGTGAAAAGTTCTAGACCACACTGGTCTTTAAATCACCTTGAAAATATGAAACAATACAATGTTTTGAAATTTATACGACGCTTGATTTTTATGTCAATAATTTGTTTAAATACCATGTCTTGAAATGACATTCTTCTACATAAATATTAGGTTTTCATGACATTAAAATTTTGTTCCTAGACCCGAAACGGTCTTGCGACCCACAATTTCAGAAGTTTATTGCTACATAAAATGTGGTAAAAAGGAAATCAATAACTCACCACCCCTGGTATAAATATGAAGCAATGGTGCATAAAAGTATGTTTAGTATAAATACTATGGCGCTAAACTACTATATTGTTTAAACTATGTAAATGCTTTTCCATTGCGTCTGGAACGCATTTAAAATTAAGCTTTCTAAGTTTAAACCGAAACCGTGATATTTCGAGGTTCCTTCCGTAAGTTCGCCAGACTAAACTGATATGCTCATCCTTGATATACCCATATTCAATTATGAATTTTCCATAGTATAAATTTCTTTTCTTAAAAAATTTGGTTCACAATGTACAAATTTTTAAAATGCTAATTTCAGATTTTAATCGCTATTATTAAAATGAATGTGCTGTAGCAAATAAAATTGTCTCCACTCAAGCATTTCCTTTTCTTCTTTTTGTAATTTGGAAAACTTATAAAGTAATGGCTGAGAATGAAATGAAACATATCTACCCTGTGAGCATTTTCCAATGAAAAAGTTATAACCATCAGAATTATTTCATTTTTGCAATTTCAACGCACATTGTTACACTGTCAAAAATCTAGAAAACCAATATTTATTCAATTTTGTCGATAATATGCGTTCTTGCAAAGAAGTACAAACGTTTCTTTAACCATCAATTTTTGTCATGTAATCGAAATTTAATCTTTTAATTATAAGTTGTTTAAAAGTTTAAGGATTTGCTCAGTTTTTATTTCAACCTTTATATGACAGTTTTTAACAGTAAGTAAATAATTGCAGATATAAAATTTAAAAAATATAATTTTATTTTTCTGTAAGATAGCAAGGGCGTATTTTGGAACGATACATCTATTTATTCCATTAAAATCAAGACATATATTGTTACATAATTGGTCCGGTGAGTGTAAGGTGAAAACAGTGCAACAAGCAGGATAATGGAGAACGACAATTTATTCACGAATATTCCGGAAAACACGAAGCACTGATGACAAGAGAACAGCACTTGTAAACATTAGCAACAAAAAACAGGCAGGAATCACTAATAATAACAATAATATCACGAACAATAGCGCTCAGCGTCTAACAACTGACCAACTCGGAATGCGAACCAGACTCCAAAGAGATTGATTCACTCGATAGGCTTTCAGTATTTATACATTTTCCGACAGGATGTGACGTCACATCGAATCATCATCTAGTACATTCTGCATATCTTGGCTCCTAATAGACATATGACGAAAATTCTAGCATTTTTGAGGACCTTCGTTGTATCACCGAAGTCTCACCATGTTTCTCGCCAAGGTCTTAGGTCATTGGCTGACTATCCCCACAGTGTCTAATAAAACCTTTGTAAATGTTTCTTTCCAATCATAGGACTAACGAGGCTACTAAATTACAGGTTCGCAACAATATTTTTACTTCATAAAATATGCTTAACACTGTTGTTTTAGCTCATATATAAATATTTATAAACTTCATTTCTTTGCTTTATTGTCTGTTTAAATGAATCTATAAAACGCATCAACTTAACTACCACAAAATTAAGAACCTTGATAAGTTGTTACTTATCTAAATGTTTATCTAAGCATGTAAGCATTAATTATTTATGTAAAACCTTTTTAAAGAGATCAAGACAAACAAACTTATTAATTTTAATGAACTTTCGTTAATTTCTTTTAGGACTGAAAAAACCCAGGAAGAGATAAAAATGCTTTTTCCCTCAAGGTCTTTCTTTGATTGGCTAAAAGAAAAAAACCCCCAGATATTTAAATCTAGAGAAAAGAAATTATCATCATGTAAAAATGCGCGATTAAATTTTGCCTTAAAGGAGAGTTTTAAGATCAGAAAGAAAAGCTTAAGCAGATTTTGCATAATGCTCTTAGAAGTTTCCAGTTTTTCGAAGTGTCCAGTTTTTCTTCTGGTGGATTATGAATTTTTTTCCCTCTAAGCATTTTTTTCTAAATCTATACTTTTATGGTAATTCTCATACAAAAGAAGCATTTTTTTATTAATTTTCGGAAGTGAACATGACTTTGCATTGATTTAAAAGAAATGAAAAGAAAAACTGAAGACATCTTCATTTACTGCATTTTTGCCACGATAAATAAAGAATTATAGAATGAAAACAAACGCAAACACTTTCACTAATGATGTGATCTATTTGTTATTAAGTTTTCTCAAAATAAATTTTTCCACATTTTAAAGATGTTCACAAACAAATACTACTACATGAAGCGTTCTTTCACCGAACTGGTAAATTTAACTAACAAGAAATATAAAAGATGCTTAACCAAAATAAACAGGTATTACTTCTTGTTTTTATTATATTAGTTTGCCTGCTGCATCTTGTTTGAATTATTTTGTTTAGACAGAAATTTTTGAGTCGTTGTGACAGTTTCTCAATGATTCATCCTTTGTTTAAAGAATATGCTTCTCGAATTTCGTTCTGATTTTGTTCTTGTCCCATTAAAAATAGTCGCCTTACGTTTAAAATGGCAACCATTGTCTCGGGAATTTTCATTCTTTTAATATGGTTTTCTGATTGATTTATGTAAAATATTAAGATATCTTAAAATTGTCACATGATGAGAGTATAATACCAGAGACATTTCTTGCATATGCAAGGCAATGAAGAATGCATTCGAAATTCGTTGTTTCTACAACATTCACCAATAATTAGGGTGAATGTTGAAATAAATCTTACATTGAGTAGATCTCACATGGAAACTGTTTACAATCCTTCAAAATAGTCCCCTTCATGCACCTCTGAGAACATTTGAACAAGTCGTCGAAAGCTCTTAAAAACTCCTCCACTGATATAGATTTCAATACCCGTGTCACAGCAGCTTGAATATGGGCAATGCCCTTAAATCTTCTCCCTTTTAGAGTCACTTTAAGTTTAGGAAATAGGGATAAGTCCGGTGGCAATAGGTCTGGGGAATACGGTGGGTGCGACAATTCAGTAACCCAATATTGAGCCAGAAACCGTTTTACAAGCTTAGCAGTATGCGGCCGTGCATTATCGTGCAAGAGAAGCAAAGATGCTTCAGATGTGGCCGTATAAGACGAATACGAGCCAAGAGTAGTTTGAGCATCTCGCAGAAAAAGTTGCAGTTGACAGTTTGAATTGCGGGATTTATAAATCTAAAACCCGTAGTGATGAACAATATGTTGCGTTATTTGATTAGTTTTCAGTAAGGTAAGAATTTAAAAGGGTTGCTTAATTTTACCATTTACTGACTGCTAAATGATATGTTTAAGCATTCAGCAGCATATTTGCATGCATTTACTTTGTTCCAATATAAAAAGAATCCTTCAAAGTCTCAGCAATATAATCCAAAGGAATTGAAAAGGAAATTTATAAATATGATAAATAAATGTAGAGGGAATAGAGAATTTATTTGGACAGAGAACAGCTCTGTAGCAACTATGAATGTGAAATTTGTAGTTTCGGGAATTTCTAATTAAATTTGAAACATAGTTACATTGCATTTATTAATATCCAACATGAATGCATATGACCGTGTTTTGTAAGGAATAGTATTTTTGCGTATTTATGGATATGAATTCTATAGCATTCAGTTTCATTATGATGAAAAATAACATGAAGACATTCAATGACAAATTCATGAACGCATTCAAATTTATAAGCCATATCATCATGCATTCAATTTTTTCAGACCTAATCTTTAAAATTTATTATTGTTTTTAAAGCAATGAATAACTGGTTCGTTAAATATTTTCATTTTGCTAAGTCTTTTCTTTGTATATTTAAGAAATTTCCGTTACATGGCACAATGCGTAAATTAGGAATTTTACACTTGATGTGTATGCAATGGCATCTACATTCAATAAAAATATCATAGCATATATATCTCATCAATATCATATATATCTATTAGAAGAGTGGGTCTCATTGTTTTTTCCTCTGTCCTATAATTTTCGTTATCATCTGGAAATACTATTATAGGTGGAAATTTGTCAAGTTCACATCATTCCGATATCAAGACTGTAAAATCTTTTGTGTCCCAGATTTTGCTTTCATCAGTGGCATATATCTGCTTTAGATTACAGCTCTGACTTATCTGACATGGAGTCTGAAAAAATCTGGCTTAGAAACTTTCAATTATAATAATGAATCAATAAGTTTAATTTATATTTTATGCACATATTGTTGGAACCTGTAATTTTGCTTCCCAGCCATGTTAGTCCTATCTATAGAAAGAGATATTTACATAGGTTTTATTGTACTCCGGGGGAGTGTCAGCCAATCGGAGACCTAGACTCCAAAATGTTGGATTCCGAAAATACTAGAATTTTCTTGATATCTCTATTAGGAGCGAAGTTATGGAGATTTTTCTGGAATTTTTCTGTGATATCACATCCTGTCGAGAAAAGGGTATAAATACCGACCTGATCAGCGATGAATTAATTGCTCTGGCGTCTTTTTCGCATTGCGAGTTGGTCAGCTATTAGACACTGAGAGCTTTTCTTCGTGTATTGCTGTTATTATTAATGATTTCTTGTCTGCTTGTGCTGCTAATTTGTACAAGAGCTGTTTTTGCTATTTCCTATGCTTCGTGTTTTCCGGAATATTACATGGATAAAGCGTCGTTCTGCATAATCTTGCTTGTTGAACTGTTTTCACCGTACACCCACCGAACGATTTTTGTAACATTATTAAATGTACCTATGTTTTAATTTCTTCAATTTTTTTATATATATGGATGAATAAATATCCAATTAAAAGAAAATAATATAGAGGACTCATAAATATAATTAAATGTCTTTTAGTAAAGATTATACGTGCATTCGACATATGAAGTCTACAGTATTCAGGTTATCCTGGCTGAACAACTGTATCGACGTGGATAATGTAAAATTCTTAGTATATATTTATTAAAATATGATATATTGAGGATTCGAACAAAATGTGACTAATCAAATTTTGACATTTCAGTTAACTTCAAATTAAATTGTGTATTTCTTCCCCTCATTAATTATTTTACTGTCCGCGAATGTTTTAAGGACTAAGTTTAGCTATTTTAAAACCTAAGGAATATTATTTTAAAAAGTTATTCATTTATTTTAAATAATTAAGAAGTATCCCTCCACGAACATGAAAACATTTAGTTAAAAAATCACGCGGATATATTCTGATTAAATCATTCAACTGCATTGAACATTCCTACAATAACAGCATCAACAGAATGTGCACATTCTCAAAACTTCTCTTCTGAGGAAATGTGAAGAATAACCAACGAAATGCTTTTCCCTCGATTTTCTCGTCTACTTACACAATACAGAGCGTTTTATGTTTAACTTCAAAGTATAATGACGAGATTCAAGCATGCATTTTAGATCTCTTTTCTGTGACAAATTGCATCCAAAACTTCATACAGATCTACAATTTCTTTTGTCAAAACCACAACCCAAATTTCATTTATATTGCTTCTTCAATTTCTTAGTTAATGCATTTATATACAAACCATAATATACACAAGGTATTACAGCAGAGAACAGTCTATCCATTGATGAATTTAGACTGAAATTAGGTACATATCTAAATTTTTTGTATATGGATCATGCACTAAAATTTATTCATCTAGGTTATTGCGATTTTGAGTTACCGTGTTCAAATATGCACGAAGTAGTAGTACGTACTAGTGTAACATATTTTATTGACACAAGGTACAGTTTAGAACAAGCTGCGCCAAACCCAAAATCTATTAAGATCAAATATAAAATCACTTTTACGGAAAACATGACTCAACAGAACAAAAATAAAATTTACGTCACTAGTTGAAAACACAGGTAAGTTAAAACGTATAAGGGCATGGTTAAAATATTAAAATTTCAGATAGGACAAAGAGAGCCAAAAAAACTAAAAAGTTTAGGGTCAGGTGTTTCACCTCAATTCCTGTAAGTCGGGGTTCGTTTTCCAAAAAAAAATGTTTATGTGCATATGTAGTGTGGCCAATGCGCAGACGAGTTAAATTTACATCTGCACATCGGTTCGATGATACTGACCACTTTTTTAAAAACGGAAAAGTGGAGTGTAACTTATTGTTATCCCAAACCTCCGGCCACTTTGCATACATATATCGCTTGATAAATACGCACGAAGAGGCAGAGCGCTCTTTGGCGGATTTATTCCGAAATTACACACTGATCCACAATTATAGTGATAAAAAATCTACGAAATTTCAACTGCTAACTCGTTGGAATTTTGAGTTGTGTTTGCTTGCACAAGGATGGACTCAGAAATAGGCTTCTGAAAAACAGATTTCGTCAAAAATTTGATATAAATCTACACTTTTGGTGCAAAGGTCGTGTGTCCAATTTCACTATTTTATCTTGTTGTCCCTAATAGGACAAGATACCCTACAATATTGCTAACATATCTTCAAGATATTTTGCGGCATTCAGAATATTGACTCACATCGTACAGATATCGTACAATATCTTGTGTTAATAGGGGTTTTCTTTTGAATTATCGAGTTGTCAGACAAACAAATCTCTAAAAATGTTTTTTCGAACTCAGGTTGGAGATTCATCAACAATTTTTTGATGACTGCAATATTTTCTCTTTGTGTGTTTCTTATCCAAGAAAGTAAAAATCAAATTGCTCTATGTTATCAGCAATATATGAAATTAAGGTATTCTATAGTTTGGCATGACAATGTTTACCAGTTTCCTTTCTCTAATCACAGAAATCTTCTCTTTAATCTATTGAGAAACTGAAGCTTCTAAGAATTCCTGTAATTTATTATCAAACGTTAATTTTTTTTTCTTAACAGGAAGACGATAATTGAAAACAGGAAACTGGTAAACCACTAAAGGAAAGCTATTAGTGTTTCCAAATTAAAAATTTACAAGACGAGAGTAATTTCCCTCACCCAAGCTATTGCAAATGTAAACACAGATTTACGGCACGACAACAAATTCCGATGTAAAGTTCTGTCTTTTAAATAGAATTTAGCTGCTATTCATCGATCAACTGAAGTTTTCTGGAATGAAGGTGATGAAAAAAAAACGACGACACTGCAATCGGGCCAACTCAGTCCATCCAGCGCACTTTGGGCAATCATTTGTCATTTGGGCATTGTTTCATCCATTATGTTGCAGAAGAGAAGTTTCTTTTGGAATCTTCAGAACATTCCTCCTGCGTTTCTGTGCTTTTGATGATGGTAAAGTTCATGATTGTGGTGCAAATTAAACACTTTGAGAAATATCTCTCTGAAATTTATGGTCCAATGTCCAGAGATTGCACCTTATCAATGTCAAAAGAGATGACATTCCTTTTATCGAAATTCAAAACCTTGAGTTTTCAAGGAGAAAATATTAAGGGCTCTAAAAAAGGGATGGAGGGATCCGTTTCCAGCTTCTGAGATTGTGTTCGTTTAAAAAAATTCGTGGCATAATATTATCGATTGTTTTAACAAAACAAAAATAAGATGGTGTGAAACAATAAGACATTCACGATGCTTTTCTTTACAGAGATGGATTTCTAGTTTTTTAATGGCTATATTTTTTAAACTAGCGTCGGAGGTGAATTAAAAAGGAAAGCATATGGTGAAATGATATTTTTTTTTCATCTTTTTCTAACATGCAGCACTTAATTCAATAGAAAATATAAAAAACTAACTCCACTGATTAAAAAAAATTAAAGACTCACTTTATTTTTACTCCATTATCTCATCGTGTAAACGTGTTAAATCCATTTAAAATCTTTTGAATTTGTATATAGTCCTCAAAGTTATTGGAAGGAGATCCTTTATGCAGAACAACGCCAATGATGCTAAAATGCGTTATTTTCAGAATTCAAGAAAAGCGTAAATAGACTGCAAATCTCCTCTAATATTGTCTACATTGCACATATTATGTTGCCAAAATACTCTCTGCAGAATGATTTCGAGAATGTCGCAACGGAATGATTTGTCAGAACTAAAAGCAATTAGACAAATGCAAATTGGTGCATCACGAAAGCAAGCAAACTATTTCATTTATGTATTTTAAAGTGTAATTTGTCGACTTTCTAACCGATTCGGAACTACTAGAGATGTTTGTAGACGGCCTAGTGTAGATCCTTCACTTGGAGCGACACGAGTCAGTGATAGTTATCTGTCCATAACTACCTCGAAATATAAACAGAAAAGCCAATTATCGGGAAATAGAGTTTTGTTGGGTTATAGAAAGGAACGAATTTTAACAAACTGTTCGAAACCGACTTCAGCAGTATAGTTTGTATACAAGTAGGCATTTTGTCTGTGATATCATAGAACGGGAAGAGACTAGGTGGATGAAAGCAAACAGTGGTGTCAAATTCTGTTCATAGACGTTTAAAGATTCTATTTCGAGCCAGATAACTGACATATCTTTATAAAGATTGAACGTGGTATGAGATAACATACCGATTTTATTCGTGGAAGGTCACAAAAAAGGAGGCTGTGGCTGATTGTTTGGACAGGAATACGTACAGGTCGATGTACAGATCTGTATATTATACAGAACGTCAATTTAACGGTTAGAAAGTACAGAGACGAGATTCTTGAACCTTTTTTTTACTGCATGTTGGAGCCATCGGCGGTATGTTCCTTTTAAGGAATCGAAAAGAAAGATTCGAAAAGAAAAAGAAGAAATCGATTTCTCAGAGATTGTCTTATGGAAAATTGGCTTCTGGAGCAAGGAAAGTAGACAGGCTACTCACCGGACCTAAACCCAATCCAGTGTGCATTCGGCCTCCTCTGACAGTTAGGAAGCTAAAAAATTTCGCTTATGAGGAGTAGGAAAGATTGCGTCAGAGTGTTTGGAATCGCCTTGTAAATTCTAGGTCGATTTGCAGCCATTTTAGTTTGTGGGGAGATCGCAGTCCCTTGATATCGTTTTAGTTTATTAATTTTAGTTTCAGTGATGTATTACGTCACATTTTGAAGCAACACGAAACTTTTTTGGTACAGACATCGTAATTTTTAACTTTGGTCAGATAACGAGATTGCTCCCCCATCCCACCCCGCCACACGCTCAAGAAACTTCTCCAAAATTCCACTCGAGGCCACTGGGTCCTATATATATACATATATCTTATGAAATTCAAGTAAAATCAAAAAGTATAAATTTTTACTTCTAAATGTGTTAATTTCGGCCATCTCCACAAGTGCTTAATATAACATTTTATCTATTAATGTATATAAAATAATTTCATTTTTTGGTCTTGTTTATATCAGCACCCCGTTTTGAAGCAACACGAGATATATTTTGGGACGTACCTCATAACTTTAAACCGCTTTCGGACAACGACACTTGAGCTGGCACCCCCTCTCCTAACTTGCGTACCACACGAGTGGTAGGACATTTGATCCCCTAAGTATTATTTAATGTGCAACAGGCCCACATATAAGCGGATCTCAGTGCAATCGGGTTTCGAGCCTCGAAGTTAAGACCTTACCACTAGGCCACCGCGGAAATTATATTTTCGGTAGTGTTGTTGTAATGTGAATACATCACAACAATAATTTTAAATGCAGTCACTTTCAAATATTATCGCTTAGATGGTTTTATTATATCATTATAGTATATATCCATCCATAACAAAATAAGAAATAAATTAAATGTCTATAGAAAGTTTACAGAAGGCTAACTTTATTACGGCATAGCAACGCTAATGCATTGAGAATACATGTGCATTTTTATGGTGATATTTTATTCGTTGATATTCCTCGCTACTTACATGAAGAAGATATATGCATATTAGAGATCATTATTAGGTGAATAAGCAGCACGAGGGTGACGAGGAAGAACATGCCTATTAACCCAAGTGGGAATTTTATAAAGATTTTAAAAATTAAACTCCCGAAAGTAGATACTAGGTAATAAATACAAATATACGTGATATTAAAATAAACGCTTTTCTTTGCATTCAGTTCGATAGTAATTTAGTAGAATATTAAACTGAGCTAAAAAATCTTGATATGAAATCTGTTTATAGTTAAACAGATTTAAATGATAGTATATTTGATATAAAAGATACGCATGCGAAAGTTTTTTAGTAAGTTACAGTGTTGTGAAGACTTGAATATATTTAAAATATCTTTAATATTGCATGTAAGAAAATTCTGAAAGGAGAACATAAGTTTTAACAAGTTAATTAAAAAGAACATTCCTGCTTTAAAGAAAAATCTATCTTACATATGGTTTGAATTGTGGAGGCTGAAACTTCTGATGAATGTCTTATTACGTTTTAAAAGTTCATTTATTTCGGATAAAGGAAACATATTTTTATTTCTTTACTATTTTATTTATTCAAGCGAATTTAAAAATTTTGATTATGTATGCATTATCATAAATACGCTATATTTTGTATTACCAGTTAGATTCAAACATTTGTTGGCAAACATTTTGAAAAAAGTTTAATGACTTTTATATGTATGAATATAGTATTAGATTATAAAGTATTTGAGATTCGAAAGTAAACCTTCAAAAACTTCATAGAGTTGCTTCTTTCATTAATTGTTTTAAATAAAAAAGCAATTTTTCAAATATATTTTATTGTATATTGTATTTAAAGGATCTTAACCTCTTAAATGTTTACTTTTCTCTATTATCTAAATAGGGAAAACCTTCTTTACTGAGAAAATATTGTACTGATTCAAATACTTAGTTCATGGAACCCTTGCGATGTTTATGAATTCCATGCATTTTTTGTTTCGTCTACGAATTACTTAATTTGAGTTTATTATTTCAAAAATATGATTCACCGATGTATGAGTGACTCCCGGGTATCACAGTTAAGGACATAAAGATACATATTTGACATTAACTTTCCAATTTGTAAGTAATATCACGAACGTGTTATTAACAACAACTCAGAAAACCAAACAATTTTGTGTTATAAATTAGTGCAAGTTTGTAATTTCCACCAACAGAATAAATAATTACTCCCATCATGAGACTTTACATGTATATGTAAAATAAATTCTAAAAAGAAATATTCAGCATTTTCGTATTTTCTGGTACATTTGTATAGGCATTTCTTGAAACATTTTTCATCTAAATCAAAATCCAAACTAATAAAGAGATAAACATTTCCTGTGAACATAAATTAATGTCTCCATTTCTGATTTCAGAAAGATCCAATGTGCTAGTTTACATCAAAAATTGTTGGAGAGACGAATGTAGATTTCAAAATAAAAAAATAATAATTTTGAGTTTATTATAAACTAACTCCAATTCACAAACTAAAATTATTTTCAACAATAACATGATGAATTCAAAGAACCGGTAATTGCGTTTAGATTGGAAATATGTTGTGAGATAAGATGTTTCAACCAACTTTTGAACAGCATTTAAGAAGATTCATTCTAGATAGGCTACCAACTTTGAGACGTATTACACTAAATTTTTCCTCGGATATACCCATCTTTCTCATATGCTCAACAAAAAAGGCAGATTATACAAAGTTTTAGTAAGTTAAAATAATTATGTATTAAATTTAGAGCAAACCAAAGACTAAACACAGGCGGGAGGGAAAAGCAACGAACTGCTAACTACATATATGTGATGTTTCGCAATGACATGCATAAAAGTAATTATAATTTTAATAGTCATTTTATTTTAAAATTTTTAGTGTTATTCTTCCATTTTTTCCAAAGTTTTCATTTTAAAATTTAAAATGACTGAACCAGTTCTTTTGCTTGATTTCAAGACGGTTCAAGAAAAATGTATTTTAGATTGGTCATCCGTATTATGAACAATTATACAGAATTTCTTGCCAATGTGACAATATTTATGCTATAATAATTCCTAACACATATAAACTAGGTTTTGGCCTAGCCATACTCTAATTGTTAGGCGAAATTATCTAGAGTTCTAAAGCGTTCGAATTCAGTCTGAGCGAATTAAAAAAAAATTTAAATTAAGGCACAGAAAGTGCAAATATATATTCTAAATAATTTTTTGAATATTACGTCTAAGCAAATTACATGCAGGTGTGCATACAGATTTCAACTAATGGTTCTAATGGTAATTTTTCTTTTTACTGTTTTTAAATAAAGCTTTAAAGAACAAGGTTTCAAAATGATTATAGCCGTTTTTCTGATTTTTATCACACAGCTTTAGCTGGGTTTGATTAAGTCTTTTGTCTTATAAAGCCTGGAACTTTCCACCAATTTTTGCAATCAAGATATTGAATTAAATATTTAAATGCTAGAAAACCACTCTCTTTCTTGTTATCACTTAATTTTAACTGTCAATACACACAGAGATACATTTCCCTCTTTTAACTCCAATTTCCAAATTTCCAAAGAGATGGCAAAGAAGTGATGGATAAGAGTTCTCTTTCTCAAGTAACTGCTTTTTTATATTTTGTTTTGTATTAATCAGTCTTCTTAACATCACTGCAAATATTTTAGTTTACATGCAAGACCTTGGAAGAAAAACTCTAAACGCCTTTTAAGAAAATTGTCTTTCGAGGATTCTTCTTCTGTGCTTAAGATCGGTCGATGCAATGTGCTCTGTTTTGAAACGAGTTGCTGAATTTTTTATCACGGATTCAATTTTTTTCGAAATAAAATTGAATTCTATATTTATTTTTCGTCGTGACTTTGTCTGATAAAATTTTCAATGTTTAAATTAAGGCGGTTATGGAAGAAATATTGCCTGATCAATCATGTTTAACAGAAAAAAACAGTTATCAAATAAATTGAGATTAAAAAGAAATCAACTAGAAAAAAAAATTTAAAATAAAACATTTTAACTTAAACTTTAAACAAAAACAACAAAAAATGTATTTATAAACAATTTTAACTGATGAATTTGATATTATTTTAACAAAAAATTTAGTTGATAAAATTTAGAAAATAAAATTTAAACATTGTTTAAGTAGCTCGCAATTGCAGCTGCAAACAAAAAACAAAGAACAACGGAAATCAATATCATACAAAGAAAGCCAAAAAACAAAGATAATCTCAGAGGTAATCGAAAAAAAATTCCTTTCGGCAAGCTGGAAGGCAAAGGTAATGATATATTACATATTGATCAATACAGACATAGCCTTGTTGTTTCCACACATTGCAATATTTACGTCGTTATTCTGTTTTCTTGATATTTAATTTTTTACTATATCAAGGTATTATCATTCTACTCAAAAGGTTAAGCTAGAATTATTGGTCAGTACATTGCTCAATTTTTTTTATATCCCAATGCATAATTACTCAAAAGGTAGGCGTCAAAAAGAAATAAACATCCGAGCAGTGCAAATATCGAGAACATTAAGTCAGCCTATCTGAAATAGTAACAAGAAATTGACACTTAACACGAATGAAGAAAGACTCTAGATTTAAAAATTAATTTATTTAATTTAGGTTACCATGTAATTGTGCGAACTTTACTTAGTCATATGCTAAAACCACATGACTTGAAACATTTAAACACTACTGAGAACGAGCTCATTTACAGAAACCCTGGTTACAGAGATAAAAGTTACTAAATTCTTAATACATAAGACAGTAAAAATTATTAAACATTGAAAGTGGCAAATTTAATACGTGTGTTTAAAGCATAGGATATGAATGCAGTCATTTTGAACAGTAAATTTAAATCTCCATCGACAGTTAAATGCAAATACTCAGGCAGAAAACACCAAAACAATTTTAAAGTTATTGAGATATTTTTCAATATCAATAAGGAACAAGGAAACTCTTACTTTAATATCTATCTTTTTTCGATATTTTGTATTAAATTTATTAAGCAACTCTTGGTGCCGCCATGTTTAGTTAAATATCAACTTAAAGTAATTTGTCAATTAACTAATTATCTAGTAAAATTAACTGTTTGATTAATTAAAATTAGCTATTTACTTAATTAAAATTAAATATTTATTTGTGACGAAATCTTCACTAAAACCTTTTTTAAGGCTCATAGTATTTGCCAGCAATAGCTTGATTTATCTTAATTTAAATAAAACTCATTGTGGCTATGTATGTATGTTTCACATCTCCTTCTAAGCCACAGGATTGGTTTCAACCAAACTTTGCACACTTTTTATTTAAGACAAGAGAAAGGTCACTCTCAACTTTTCAAAGCCCCAAAGTTATTTAAAATTTCAGTTAATTAAAAATTAAGCACTGCGTTTTTCAGCGATAACTTTGGAAAATATTGTCTCTAACTATTTTAACACCATATTAAATTTCAAAAAATTAGCTTTTCTGTGACAAAATTTCATTTCCATACAATTTTTTCTCTGATTTTAATAATTTTTTCAAATTAATTTTAAATAAATTTCGTAACAATAATCTTTATTATATTATATTTTGAAGAACAAGAATAATACGAAGAACATTAACAGAACCAGAAAACAATAACAGAATTCTGGACGAATGCTAAAAGAAAATTTTAAAAGTAGGCGATTAACAATTTATATCAGGACCAACTATTAATTTGATTTATTTTCATTCTTTAAATTAATGAATGAACTATTTAATTCAATTGTTTCAAAATATTTATTAAAACCTTTCTTTTACTTTAGTAATTGTTAACAAAATTTGATGTACATATATAAAAAATAATAATGTATGGAGAAAATCAGCTATCGGCTGTTTTTTAAAAAATTGTCTGGTTCAATTGATATTCTCATTTTAATTAAAATTGTTTCTGATCAGAAAAGGAATTTGTGTATTATAATTTTTATATAAGAGTAGATTTTACATTAAAAATATTAAACATGAAAGCATTTTAATCCGGAGCAAAGCCTGGTATATCAGCTTGTTTGCCGCATAGAAAGTGGAAGTAAATGCGGCTGATGGGAGCTATTCAACAAGGTGTCACATACATAGGTTAAAACGCACTCTAAGTTGGACGGTGTGGGGGGTTAAAAATCACTTTTCAGCTCATAAGTTCTAAGTAATTCTGTCTGTCAAAAAACTTTCTATATAAAAGTAGTTTGCTATGATAAGGTGATAATTCCCCTAATTGAAATTTTCTTTCTATCTTCAATCATAACGGAGCTATGGAGAAGAGATAAATTAAGAGGGGGGAATTGAACATCCCTTTTTAGCTCATAACTTCTAAGCAAATCTAGCTGTCAAAAAACTTTCACTATAAAAGTTGTTCGCTATGATTAGGTGATAATTCGCCTAATTGAAATCTTCTTTCTATCTTCAATCTTAACGGAGTATTGGGGATATGATAAACTGGGGGTAGGTGTGGTGAATTGAATATCGCTTTTCAGCTCGTAACTTCTAAGCAATTTTAGCTGACAAAAAAACATTTAATATAAAAGATGTTCATTATGATAAGGTGATAATTCGCCTAACTGAATTTTTTTATCTTTAGTCGTAACAGAGTTATAGGGAAATGATTGTTTGTTATGATGAGGCAATTATTCGCCTTATTTGAATTTTCTTTCTATCTTCAATCGTAAAGGAATTATGGGGAAATGAAATCTTGAACTCCCCACCATTTCCACCCCCTTTGCGCTGGATAGACCATCTAAGGACTCGGCCTAGATTTTCAGTGTTCTTACAAAATATCTCTCGCCGGTTAAAATCTAATCAAAATTACTCTAGTTATCGTGTTCACAAATAACATGGGAAAAAGCGTTATACATTATATCTCTACTAATAATAATAAGGAAAAGAACATTTCGCCTTCTATTCTCATAAGGGTTAGAGCAGCAAGAATGAAAGTGGGTGAAAGAGACTGCAAATGACGACAGCTTTCCAACAAGGGGTAACTTGCATAGGTTAAAAAGTATTTTAAGTTAAGGGGGGAAAGCAGGGGAAGGGAGGGAAAATCACTTTTCAGCTCATAACTTCTTAGCAATTGCAGCAATCGAAAAAGTTTAAATACAAAAATTGTTTATTAAGATAAGGTGATAATTCACCTAATTTGAATTTTCTTTCTATTTCCAATTGCAAAGAAATTATGGGAAAATGATTTCTGAAAACTAGACAGGAATTCCTGAAAACTAGACAGGATTACTAATATTCAAACATTCTATTTTATAAAATTTAGATAAACAACTGTATTGCATTTTGAACAGATTTTGAAATTTTTAATATAGGTATCATACTAATTCTTTAATATCAAAATTATTTATATTATTTGGTCAATTTATGTTGAATCATAGTTAGAAATCTAGTTTTGGCAATTTGTGAAGTCAAGCTAAGTGGCGGTTTGTATTAAAAATTTTGAATTCTGGTAAGGATGGGTAGAGACACTGATTCTTTAATTCTTAATGAATAAATATGGGTATTTTATTGAATGATGTATTTATTGTTTTTAGTGCAATATATTGTTGTATTACATATTTTTAATTTTAGTACTTTCCATATAGTGTTGTTTTATTGTTGGGGTTAGTGTATGATTTTTCTTTCTAAATTCTTTCATTTTAGGGTAAATTACCCTGTCTGTTTTTTCAACAACTTTAGTAACAGGGATGGTTTGTACAGCAAAATTAATTTAGCCTGGCTAAAGCTTGTCCACAGCCAAGCAGCTAACTTAATTGTTGAAAACTCCATATACTTGGATTGCCTTTTTTAAAATTTTTGATAGCAACAGAGTTCTTTTATATGCTAACATCTAAATGTTAACATCTAAATGTTCTAATACATTTCTTTAGATTTTGATTTATATTTGGTTGTATTGCTTATAAATAAGGAATTTTTTGTTCATGATTTGCTTCTTGATATATCTTGTTAACTTTGTTTTTGTATGTTCATATACAACAAGCTATATTTTGGTTTATATTAAGATATATACCTATATATATAAACTTTTGAACGAAGGCTCGTTTTGGGTTCTAGGGGTCATGATTGGTGAAGATCTGCAGAAATTTTCCGGAAGTTGTGCCATGAGAACCATTGCAATAGGTAGAGTTCCTATAAGGAATCTACCTAACAGAGGTAATCGAAAAAAAAGGAATACATTCTAGTCCATTTTTTCAAGGGCTAAGGACTTTATTCTAAATGGATTCAAAATAATAATTGAGAAATGTTTCTAAATTGAGTTCAAAAGCCAAATTGGTTGCCACTGCTTTTCTTATACCCATACGTCTGCATCATTTTTCATGTAAATGACTCCAATATTTCCGAAAACCTTCAGAGGTAGATGGCATTGAACAGCTGCAGAACCGCACAAAATGCTGTTTGGAAAATGCAGGTGTCCACAAATTATTTTCGGGGTTTCTTTTCCTCAAAACGTTTGATTAAAGAATATGACGACAAATTGATGCAATCCTGCTGAATACTGTCTCATGCTTCTTTGTAATCGGGTTCAAATTCAACGCTCTAGTACGCCACAGAACTCATGCAGATTTGGATGGCGCTAGATATGTTCTGTAATTGGTGTCTTTCTTTTAACAGTATTGTTAACCACTTAAAGGATTGCATGTATTTGTATGAATGGGTATTATTTCTATCGGCTCTGTCGGATTGTATGACTGGATGCTCTACGAAGTACGATGTCTGCAGCTATCTCGAGTTGAGATAGATGATTGACTTTATCCGTAATAAAACATTTTTATGCATTCTTGGTCTACCTTTCTGCTCTGCCCTGCTCAAACGCTATAGCCTTTACTTTTCATAATTTTATGCCCGACTTTTTCGGCATGAAATATATCACAAATATTATTACCTATTCACAAATTGCAACCCAAAAACTTTTTTTAATGACACAAACAAATTTTAGTAATTCCCGCATGGCAACTTTTAGCGACATGTAGCCCTTCGACATTTTGCTGGAATTAGACTTCAGTCTCGATGTGTTACATGCCACGAAAGACTACCGCAACTTTTGTACTAAAGGTTTTTTCAATAGCTACCTGTTAGAAGTTTTGCTGTTTTTACTTCTTCCAAGATACTCACATATTTAACTGCTCTTGTGTAAAGATTGCATGCATTTTACTAACCGAAACCTATAGTCACATCTAGACTGAATTCAATTTTCAGCCAAGTGTCCAGGAGTTACATGCCCCGCAAGGCAGCGATGTTGAAATTACTTAGTTTCTGTTATTAAAAACTTTTCGAGTCGCACTAAATGATTATGTAATAATATTTATCGTCGTGATCTGTAATCAAAAATTATGAGCTAACCACAAACGAGTTTCTCCGGCCAGCCCTAACGCGCTGATTAAACATGAATGACCCGACGGCCGCGACAAAAACCGGGCACTGTGGCCCCTGCATCGTAGCCTTCATTACGAGCGGCATATGCGACGATCCCTCATTCAGAGGTACGACCTTTCATCGGTAGTAGGTAACTCGATCCCACACCATTAAAATACCTCACCGGGAAGCGAGACTATATGTACTTATACGGAAATCAATATCATACAAAGAGAGCCCAAAAAAAATATAAACTCAGAGGTAATAGGAAAAAAAGCAAACAAGGAATCCATTATAGTCCACTTTTTCAAGGGCTAAGGACTTTATTCGAAATGGATTCAAAATAATTATTGGGGGGTTTTCTGTAAGAAACTTGCATTACGCCAAACATAGTTTCTCTTAGCCCGAAATTTCCCAAACAAAAGACAAAGGAGATTTGTACACCAAAAAGCATATTTTCAAAAGAGAGAGGAAAAGCAAAAACACAAACATCAGAACGCTAATAAGACTGATTAAAATTATCCGCCATCTGGCTTTTAAAAAAAATTGCCATCATAAATAAAAAAACTTACCCTAGGCCCATAGTTGAAAAAAAGGGAAAAAAGTTCTTCACGTAATCACAAACCCACGCTAACTTTCTTTTAAAAGAAGGTATCATCAAATTATTATTACTGCAGGTTCTCATCGCCATATTTGAGGGCGTCCCTGCATTTTAGCTCTCTTTACGAGCGGCCCATGCGTTGATCCCTCACGACAGAGGTACGGCCTTTCATCGGTAGGAGGTAACTAGGCCCCATACCATTGCAATATCCCACCTAGAAACGATACTCTGCTTATTTATAAAGCAGGTTCTCATCCCTATATTTGAGGATGCTCCCTTAAGTGGGAAAAGTTATGAGGTAAGGAAAACCCGACAATAATTTATGGACACCTGTATTATTCTTTAGTTGCTAGCATAAGTAAAAGGATGGGCAGTTATACATAAGAAGAAATTAGCCGTTAAACAACTTCTATGAGGGGCTGGAAACTATAATGGACGGATTTTGAGAACATCGTGATCAGGAATGGTTTCCTATAAGACCAACTTCCAATTAACAAACACATCTTCGATGTATATATACGTTCATATTGTTTTAAGGATTTGTTCTTGAATTCAGTCATTTTGTAGGATTCTAACAAAGTGATTCTTTCCAAGTGGTGTCATTTTAATTTTCACGCATTTTCTTTTCCGGTGGAACAAGTTCTTCCGAATGATACTGTTCTTTTTTTCACAGGTTCCCTTCTCATTGTGATCACAATTTTTTTTATTTCAAATATTAAGTTCACACGTTGTTGATTAAATACTGCTTTGACAAACAAAGAGGTTCTAAATTGTTAATTTTTCACTTTAAAC
Source organism: Araneus ventricosus (assembly GCA_013235015.1). Taxonomy (NCBI): domain Eukaryota; kingdom Metazoa; phylum Arthropoda; class Arachnida; order Araneae; family Araneidae; genus Araneus; species Araneus ventricosus. The sequence continues at coordinate 152,604 of BGPR01001438.1, forward strand.
AAAATAGTCAAAATATGTAGTGATATAAAGTAATTAATTATAATATTACTATTATTCGTCCATTACCGGGTGTCATTTTTCTTTCATAGAAATATCTATTATCCTGTCTAATTATAATTTAGTACCATCTTAATCGTAAATTTGTAAGTGACAATTGTGGGAATCTTTCGTAAAAATCATATTTTTAAATTTCCCACTCATAATTTCAACTTTTTTTTCGAAGCATAGCATAATATATATAAACAGAAAATAATTTAGCAAATATGGAATGCAATAACCTTTACGAAAAAAATTTTTGAGACACGCAATTAAGAAGAAGAAAAATAAAAAATAAAAGTTAAAAAATTTACAAAAATTCTTACCTTCCCGGCTAATACTAAATCCTGATAAAGTTTAATGTAAATTACGGTCTTACAACACCTTTCCATAGGTTGAACCTAATTTCTTTTTTTTAAATTCAGCAGCTACTATATTATCAGGGCTATTTTTAGCTGGATTAATAGCTTTAGTGTAGGATTGCTACGGAATCTGGTGAAGAAATTATAAATACCTGGCCTTCATAACTGCATATCCCGATCACGCTTGAAGTTCCAAATTGAAATTTCCTATTTGATAAAAATATAATCTCATTACGGTAAGAAAATTTTATCATTATGCGAACACTAAGCAACCATCGTAAATTTTCCATTTGCTTACTACCCTAAAATTAACTGTTTTGCTCCTTCGGATACGAAACGCTGTTTTCCGTTTTTACTGCTTTCCTTCGAAGTCACGTCAAGGGAAGATAAATCCATTTCGACATCACTGAAATTTACGGGAAAACATTCGTTTCAAAGACGCAAAAAATGTACTTATAGCAGTGTTTGTTTTGTTCAGATACGTGTTACACCAAGGAAAATGTTGCCGAAAAAAATTAAGTCATTGATGTTAGGTGGAATTATTTCATAGATAAAATTTACGTGCTATAAAAGAATTCTTAATGGAACACTAACTTATGCATTTGAAAGAATTTTAATTAAAATTTTAGGAAGCTAATCAATTTTCATACTATTTTGGATTAATTAAACAGTACGTCGACTTTGAGAATGAGTAATTCTTTTTTTTAATTCTTTCGCTTAAAAATAACTTTTTTTTAACTTTAAAATTAGCAGTAAATGGAATAGACGAACAAAATTACCATTTTTTATGACAAAGTATTAGAAAGAAGTCTATGTTGGAAGTTAAATCACAATGGTTATTAAAAATCCTAATTTTTTTATACATTAGGCAATTATTAGTAGTTTGCAGTGAATTTACAATTAAGAACATAATGTTTGCCTTGCAGAAATAGATTGTCTTATTTTAAGCTCAGGGTTTAGAAAAAAATAATTCGAAAATTATTTTTATTGAATCCTTCGATTTTTAAAATAGTGAACAACTTTTGCAACCTTTTTTAATCGAAACACTTCTCCAAGATCGTTTGTTTTGGAAAATTATTACCTCATTTAAAATTGAAGAAAATAATGAGAAGAAGTTTTAAATTTTTATTAATGCGAAAGCAATGATATATTCAAGTATAAAAGCAATGATTGTAAAAATAATTAAATATATTATAAGCACCTTTTATGAATTTTAATCAAGAATTTTCTACGCAATACATTTTATCAAAACACATTTCCTGATTGTTTCTTTAATCATTAAATATGAAATAAATGCATAAAAATCTCATATTACTTAGGTTAGAGTGTATGTGTTTTAATTAAATAATATCATTCAAAACCAGTTAATTTTCTGACATAATAGAATATATCATGAAAATATCACAAACAACGTCTTCAATAAAATATTTTGGTCTGACGACTGTAGAATCACATTGGGTCCACATTTAGTCTCAGATCAACAGTTAGACAAGAGGATAGATTCAAATTTTTCAATTAAAAATTCCTTAAATGTTGAGCATGTTTGAAAGTTTGGATACTGCAGTCCCATTTAAAATATCCTCCTTTGTATCTTGACTGTTTAAATTAATGAACTTATGAAAGAACTACAAGTAGAAAGAAAGCATTTAATAGATATGACATAAAATTATCAACTCAAACATTCGAAATTCTTAAATAAAATTAATTATTCTACATGTTTTTTTTTATGTTTCGAATTTTAAAAAGGGACAAAGAATAAGATCCTGGTATAACTCTATCTGGCGTAAATGAGTTAGTTTCTCATGTTCATACTTGGTCAAATGAGAAATGATAATAAGTGTTGATGTTTTTAATATTATCAATAACAATAAAGGAGTCTTCTTTGTTTGTAATAGTTCCTATATAGATAAATCCAAACAGCCAATGTCAATGACAGACTCGAGAGTAATCTTGAGTAGATCTTGTATATAATTGTTTTTAGAGACCTAGAATTTAATTTCACGCATTTATTAAACCCTTTCATATAAACTCAACGTGACAAATTTATTAATTTTAATGATATTCCATTATATTCAGTTAACCCTCCGTTAGGCGCGCGAAATTTTGTTGCAAGATTAGGCGCGCGGGGTACGCATGTCCCCTATTTTCACTTCCTTTTTTTCTATCTATATATTTTTTTTCTGAGAAAATATATATCAGCTGAAAATTAAAGAATAAACATCTAAACAATGAAAAAAGACCAAAAATAGTTTTAGATGACTATCCTGAACATTTTTTTAGAGATTACAAAAATGCTATGAAGAATCACATTTTGCATACAGGGTTCACACTTATATCCGTTACACCCCCTTAACTTCTAAACGGTGACAGCTTAGGCCATAAATTTCGTGTCTACGTATAGTAAAAAGGCATGCGCTACACGATGAGATAAATTACAACGCCATCTATCGGCAAATTTTGGAATTACCGGTCCTATCTCGTAAAAGGTGAAAGCTACGAGAAAAAAGTCAATTATAAATTTGTAGAGCATTCTCGATTTAATAGGAAAAGCTACCTTGTGCACACTAATACTTAAAACAGAATGCAAAAAATGAGCATTTGTTTGGTCACGATTTCGAAAATTGTCTTGTCATAAAGAGTGGAAGAAAGAAACTGAGACACGTCCCTGTCTTCTGGATCATTTTTTTATGTTGCTCAAAATGCTCTTCGTTAGCTGCTATACACATTTTCACTCTGGATTTATCTCTGCACATTGTGCAACATGGCAGGTGTTACAGAGGCACAAGCCTCAGTAATGCGTCGTCGAAGATCTTGCAATGTTGGTGGAAAGGTCCAGACACCTGCTGTTTGAGTTATTCCCACAGGAAAAGTACAATGGGGTCATTTTTGTCCCGAAAAATATTTTCTTCTTCTGTTCATGTCTTGTGATGTCACAATTTTGGAAAATGACAACAAACGATTGTTCATTTTTAACATTCTGTTTTGGGTATTAATGTGCGCAAGGTATCTTTTCATACTAAATCCAGAGTGCTCTACAACTTTCTAATTGACTTTTTTCTCGTATTTTTCACCGTTTACGAGATAGGATCGATAATTCCTAAATTTGCCGATAGATGACGTTGTAAGTTGTCTTATCGAGTACCGCATAGATTGTTTACTATACCTAGACACCAACTTCATGGCCTAAGCTGTCACCGTTTAGAAGTTAAGGGGGTGTAATGGATATAAGCGGGAACTCTATATACTTCTTTTAAGTGCTCATTACAGATTTATTTATGGCATCTTTTACCAAATTTTTGTTTAGTTTTGTCCCTATTTCTTCCACTACATTTGCATCTACATTGACTTTGTTGTTTTTACAGTCCTGTACCGTTGATTCTTAACATAAGATTTTCTGTTCTTTTTAATTCCATCGGAAGGCGGGCATTGGACATCTCTGCATAAAAGGTGAAATTTAATAAGTATGAAATTGAATTTTTGTTGGCATTAAGTCATTTCATATCCTCATCGACATTATTGTGTTTGAAAATTACAAAAAGGGTTAATAGTCGAGTTGTTTCAAAGATTGGTAGAAAGAACCGTAATCCAATGACAATTATTTTTTGAGACATCATTTTCCCGCCATATCTGAACTAGAATATGAACTCTTTTTGTCATGTAATAAAATGCAACACTTCAGTTTTTTTTATTATTACCTGTCTTCAATAGAAACTGAAAATTCCATTGCAAATAATTATGACACAAGCATAGCCAAATATTCAAGACTTTACTTATCGTTTCTTATATGGTAAAAATTATTTTAACAATTCCCGTTTATTTAAAATAATTGCATCGACATAAATTAGTTTAGATATCTGTTAAAACCGTTTTGGCAAATTCGAAGCTAGAAAACTTGTTATCCGCTGTTAAACTAGTTCTCCTAGTTATTTAGAATGAAATTCACTGAAATTTAATATATATTTTTAAAATTAAAACTTAAACGAAGCAAAGTGCCAGAATTACTTACTGGAAGCATAATAAGTCGTTAAGAAAGTAAGCATTACTACAGAAACAGCGAAGGAAGAAGAACAACCAACTTCGAATTCCTGTTACATGTTTAGGGGCGCAAGGTACACCTTTCCCCTAAGTGTCTTAATGTTCTCTTATCTCTCATGCCTTTGGAACTTGAATGACTATGTTATATTGTTCCTGAGTATTTCAAGGGCAGGTACTGAAATTTTGATCTCTAAACAATGAATGGAATTTAAAGCGCAGCGATTTGAAAACTAATGGGGGTCACCTGTACCTCGCGCGACAAACGGAGGGTTAAACACATTAGATAGAAATTTAAATTCAACCTTATTAGCTAAAATAGTTCAAATTCAATTCCTTTACATTGTCACGCATGTTTCTATTTATAACTGCAAAATTTTCAGACACAGAAATTCTTCATTTCATTCATAGAAAATGACATTCTTCATTCTGAATTCTTGTAATTTGTTATGAAAATTAGAAGAAAACCACAAAAGGAAAGCTATTAGAGAAAGAATGTTCTCACATTAAAAATCTTCTAGACAAGAGCAATTTCCTTTTCTCAGTCGGTGACATATGCAAACATAGATATATGTTACGACAACACAATTCCAAAGGACATTTTTATCTTTTAAATAGGATTTAACAGCTATTCATCACCGAACTGAACTTTTCAGTACTGAAGGAAATAAATGTAAAAAATCACTGCAACCGGGTCAACTCTATCCATCCAGTTCAGTTTGGACAACCATTTATCACTTGAGCAACGTTTCATTCATACGTTTCTTAAGGAACCTACAGAAAATTTCTCCAGTGTTTCGGTGCTGCGCTGTTCTCTTCTGATGGCGAGAAAGTACATGATTGCGGTGTAAATTAAACACTTAAAGAAATATCGCCTCGAAATTTATGGTTCCTTGCCTGGAGACTGCGCATCAATATGTCAAGTGAGAAGACATTCTTTCATCGAAAATCAAAACCTAGAGTTTCGAAGGGAAAAAATTAATTGTTAAAGGAAAGTGATGGAGTGATGGTTTTCCAGCTTCTAAAGATTGAGAATGGTTCTTTCAGAAGATTGTGCATCGAAGACGATGAATAAGGATGTTTTAAGGAATAAACATCAACATGGTTTGGATTAATATATTTTTTAAATTCTTTTGTATGGCGTGATTGGTCCATAAATTTTTTTTCATTTTGTCTGTTTTAAAATATCTGAGTTTGAGGATTATTTGTGCTTCGTATAAATTATTTTCTCAGGTTTTATGCACATTTTTAGAAACTGCATTTGTTTTGAAATAATATAAAGTTGTCTTTATGATGATTCAAGACAGATTAAGTTTACTATTAACTGTAGCTCATAAACTTCACTCTGAAGAGATAGAATATATTGTCGGACACAGCTTAAACCGGGTAAAAATGCATGATAAATTTCTTAAACTAAAATAGTGAAAACAGAAGAAAAAATTAGAGTTTTTAATATAAAACTTTGAACTTTTCGATAAATTAAATAAAAATTTGATGAAGTAGTGGTAATTGAGAAATTAGTAAATGATTATCTGTACATGTACATATCAGAGTATGTTTCTTTAGAATATATTCTAATAAAAGTGGAAATCATTATTTCAATTAAATTATAGGGTCGAGACCTATTAACTATTTTCATACAAAAATTATAAGGAAACCTTTACTAAATGTGTAGATTGCTTATTACAAGTCATAAAATGAATGACATGGTGGTCATATGTTTAAAATTAACAAATGAAAAAAATGCAGTTACTTTAAAGATGAAATCATTATACGTTATAGAAATCTTGGATACAGAATTATTTGTTTACTTTAAATGAAAACAGTAACTTGATATTTCTATGTAAAATAAAGGTTTGAATGAGGTAGAGTTTAAGAGCAGCCTATAATAGCTAAACATATTGAAATCTTCGTTTCGTTTTAAGTAGACATCTTTTACAAATTACGGAACTAATGTATTCCAATCGAATTAACAGTACTTGTAGTTCGTACACCTCGAGTATTTCAAAGCCACTTCCATGAGAGGTAAAAATTCTTTCCTTAACCATTAACGTCCTCTCAAGAATTATAAGAAACAAATATTTGAATAAACGCATTTATGAAATACTGAATAACTTAGATACTAACATGATGAATATAAAATTTTTGTATTTACATCAATTGAATTTTTGAATGTTTATGTGCAGATGTTTAAAAATTTATACAGAAAACACGCAATTATGGCCCAGATATATCCATATATGACCCAGATTACTTTTGAAGAAAATAAACTTCACAACCAACCTTTCCTACCGATTGGGCAAGTTTCCATGCATATTCGACAATGTTTCTATTATATTGTCCACTATGATACTCCGCCCTTAATCCTTTATTTCGGTATTTCTAGTTAGCGTCGAGATCATTTCAATGCGCTATTTTTGACAAGTACTTGACCGCAGGTTTCTTACTCCCCTCGTGAGAGTAAAAAGAGTAAGTGAGTGAAGAGAGTACCCTCGACGACAGAAGTCTGGTTAAAGATGATTTTACACGCATGGAATACCTCGAGAACTAAAATAAGAAATCACTCAATAAATCACTTTATAAGTAAGAGAGTTTTCATTTCAGGCGGTGCTTGAATATATCGAGTGCCCACTCTGACTGTGGTGCGATAGAAAATTTATAAATCGTTAGAAATAGAGACTTCGAGTCGGGAAAATGCTTTAAATGACGGAAAGAATTATTTATATTTTTGAGCCAATAAATGTACTGCTAAAATTACGAAATAGTAATTTTATGCAGTCTCCCGTCCCTATTAGTCATATTTTAGTGAAACATTTTCTACCCACTATCACTTTAAACAAAAAAAAATATTCGACTCTTCCGCGAATTGAAACTGACTGAGTTATGAATCTTTAAATATCACTCACTACTTTTGACGATTTTAGACCATTTTAAAGGCAACCTCGAAGAGGATATGTCAATTATCGGACGACTTCAGGAGGCAGCGGCCGATAATTCAGCAAAATAATGATATTCAAAGCTTCGGTAAGTATTATTCGAATAAAAGTAGACTTTTTTGCTTAAAATATTAGTGTGTCGAGAATGTTTTACAAAACATTATTTATAGGCTCAGCGTCTATATAAAATTTTAACTTCGTAAATTTTTCAGCTTTAGATTTATTGCTTCAAAAACCATAAAATACTTTGCATAATTTAAACCATTTTTCCAATCGTAACGGATTAGAAATCAGCTATCAGGCCACGATTAGATTAGATATCCTGTATACAAGTGAATTGGTTAACGACCCCAGTCTTGATGGGGGACATAACTGACTGTAAGGGCTTTTGCAGGATTCTGAGCTTCTAAGATGTCATTCACGGGTGTCGAGTTCTAAATGTTTCCAATATGTCTTCATAACTCGTAGTGGTTCCATTTACGGTTATCTCGTGATTAAGTCTGTTCGTAATCTAGACAGATCACGAAAGGAAATAATCCAGATTTTTAAAGTATAAATATATTTAAATATTCATTTCAAGACAAAAAATCATCAAAATAACAGAGAGAAAAATAGAAATTAATTTCTGGTAATATTTCTTCTTGGTTTATATATCGCGACAGTTTCCAGCTCTATGTTTTGCTATCTGAAAGCTTCCTTTATGTCCATTTGTTGAACACGAGTCTTAGTTGAGGATTCTAAGAGCATAGTTCTCCATATGTTCACAAAAGCATTCGAGAAAAATTGGCTTTCAAATGCCGTCAATCTTAGGATCAAATGGAAATATTCTCTTATATTTCCCACTAAGGAAAATTCATCAGAATCTTCAGCGTGAAATATTTAAAGCCATTTAAATGCCAAAGAAAACAATTTTAAGTATTATGTCGCGACTAACTAAATGTAGATGTTTTAGATTCTAAAAATACTTTTATAAAGCTTTACTTCCCTCTCTTTTTAAAACCAATTTTTGTTTTAAAAGATTTTGAGATGATCGAAGCCACTCGTCTGCTTGTTATCAACTAGTTTCAGGGCGTAGTGAGACCCATTTCCTCTTTTTTGCTTAAATTTCCAAACTTTCAAAGAGGTGACAAAGGAATGATGGATGAGAAATGTGTCTCTCGAGAATCTAGTGATCTAATTTTGCATTCCTAAGAGTATGTTTTTGTTATATTTTATTTTGCATATATCAACCTTCTTTAGCATTATTTGCATAAAAGCTATTCGATCCGTGACTTTAAATGGTTTATAAAAAATTATTTTTTTAAATTGTTCCCAAAAGGGGTACAGGAATTTGTGAACTCTGTTTTTAAAAGTGTTGGTGAATTTTTATGGGAGTTTAGCGAAGAAATTAGAATTCTATGCTTTTTATTTTTCGCCTTTTCATTTGATAAAAAGCTTGTTTGAATCAAGTAAATTGCGGCGTTTTCGCGGAAAATACTCATGAAAATAAGTTTTTATTTAAATTCATTTTATAATTGATAATGCGAAGAGATGTGCTTAAAATAAAAAAAATCTAGTTTTTAGTGTAAATGACAGAAAACCTTTTAAACAAATTTTATTTCGAAAGTACAACAAAAATTGAATTCAGATTTTTAAGTTTATAAAATTTCTGCCAAAATAAAAACTATCTTAATCTATAATAAATATTATTTTAACCTTCAAAAATTATAAGCTTTTTATCATACTGATTGCGTCGAAAAATTTAAATTTTGTCTCTAAATGCGATAAGCAAGGAATTTATAACTGTATATTCTTACACAATAACTAATATCATTCTTGTATTAAAAGGCATATGAAAATCATTTATCATTACTAAATGCGATTTGTAGTCAAATATTAAAAATCAAAGCTTATATTACGTTATACAGTAAAACTTCTGAGGAATACAACTTAGTAAAGTAGATGTTGTTAATGTATGTAAGTAATGTAAGTAAGTATGATGTATGTAAAGTAGATGTATTTTAATAATTTTCACTCTATATAACTTTTTTATTTTCTCGTCTGCAAACTTGAAGAAAGAGAAAGTAGTGTAATAGTCTGGACGAGCATAGATTATAGAAGGACATATAACCTTTCCAACAATATTTTAAATTCAAAAATAGAGATGAGCAAGATGAGACAACCATATACGAGCTTTGATATGCAAGCATTCAAAAACCGAAAATACTTTTTACACAGTCTATAAAAGATACAGATATACAATATAAAGATATAGATTTGTATACAGCTTACTGTTACATTAAACCATACATTTAAAAGAGTTGCTCTACCTGTGGACTGTTTTTTTCGAGCACTTTGTTTCACAAAATCCATATGTATCTATCGGAATACATTCCTCATCGCAGATTTTAAGATTTTTCTCGAAAATGGTTGAATATGTCAGGTTGTGTTGGGTTTTTATTTATTTATTTATTTACTTATTGGCGCATGAGCCATTTTTGCCCATACTGCGCAAAGCACGGTGTTAAAATTAACTTCAAGGACGTTGATGGAAATGTTAAGTGCGAAACGAAGTTGTTTGAGCAAGAAAAAAAGTTATCGAAGAACGAAGCTATTGAATGCAAACCAAAAGAATGCAAAGAAACAGCAAAGAATAATGTTAAATACATATAAAAAAGCGAATAGGTTTCAAAAAATTAAAAGTAATCGGGTGGTAAAAGTAAAATTTTTTCTCCATATAATTGTGTAGACGGATTGATTGTTACTTGTCTATCATTTTTTTGTCAATTGTGGTATAAAATGCATTGAGGAATTAACTGAAGACACGGCATATGTAAAATTTAGAATTGCACCAAATAATGACGGACCGACAAGGAGATTTGGCAGAATCATGCAGACGACAATCGGTGTTAGCTTCCTTCGTCTTCCTGGGATTAATTAATTAATACGAGACAAAACAGAGCATTATCTGAGTCTGATTTATTAGAAGGATATAGCGTCCTTTTTTTGATCAGTATAGTACGACATCGACTTAAATTAGATAACTTAGTTTGAAGCAGATTTTTAAAAAATTGGTTGAAGGATTTATCTAATATATAACTTGCGACAGATATGTTTTCGGGCTACATGCAATACAAAAAATGGGTTAAATTAGTTTTAAAACTGCACAAGATTTAGGGTTTCAAAACCTTCTGTTAAATACGTAAAAAATTGACATTCGCTGGATAATATGAATTTACTAAAAAATTAATTAATGGGTGAAAACGTAGCTATTCTCAGGCTGTATTGTTACATTCAAAAAATTTTAATTGGTTGTGGTCAACTTTAAAGCATTCGTCTTCTAACTTAAATAGTTTGTTTATTTTTTCAAACAAATACTCAATAGAATATTCCACCATACAGTCTGAGTCGAAGATCTGCCTGGGAACTTCAAACTCTGACAAAAATGCACGATAGGCAGCAGTTTGGCTCATGTTTGTTTAAATGTTATAAATTTTCGAGGCATACTTAATGGTTAGGTTATAACATAATCAAAATGTTTAATAAAAAAAAGTTAATATGAAAAATCCAGGTTGAATTCCTGATAAAAAGAAATATGATTATTCCGAATACAGATGGGTCATTTCCTTTTCGCGACAAAAAATTTGGTTTGTTAGAGTTCAAAACCATATGCTTTATTCTTGATTCTGAACCACTTAAATAAAAGAATTTGAATGGAGTAAAATACTTTAATGAATCTCAGAAACCAAAATCTATTAGTATACTATATTTAAGATTAGGTACCTGATTTTCAGGAGCAATTGCAGGTATTTTACATGCATTGATGAATATATAGATAACAATTGTTTTCCTCAAGATAAAAATATATCACGATGTATTATATAAATAAAATATTTCGATGCAAAGGTAATTCACTGTTAAAGTATAGGTTGTTGCTGAGATTTTTTTTGGCACAAAAACCACATTTGGTCATGTTGCGCCAAGTGAATGGTAGAAGAGAGACAAATGGTATAAAACCAATCGAAAATTTCTTTAAAAATGATGCTACTTAAATTCGAAAAGCAGACATACGTATAAAAATGCATTTAGGAAAAAGAAGAAAATATTATGAAAAAAGCAAAAGAGCATTAAGAACACAAATATGATAAATGGGTTTTGAGGATAAAATCAATAAAACCTATATAGGATGCATAAAACCAATGGTTTACAAAAATGTTAAAATATTAGGGTGTGGAATTAAAGTACAGGAGTTTCTACAGAACTTCTTCATAAAACATTTCTTTGAACCAAATCAATTATACTCACTTATTTCAAGTTACATCCGCAAGATTTCCAGTTATTATTTCATTTTGTTTTTCTTATTTATTAAAAGAAACATAAAGACAATATAATATTTTTAAAATTCTCCATTTTCTAGACGTTTGAGAGCTACAATTTCTCAAATTATAAATTAGCGTGCTTTCATTATTGCATATCTCGACCACGTTTCCGAATCTCAAACTGCAGTGTCTTTATTGGCACGAATGTGATCAGATTAGTGTAAGGAAATTTCCTCATTATGTGAAGTAATAAACGACCGTCGTAAACTTTTCGCCTGCTCGTTCCACTCGTAATTAACTGCTTTGCTACTTCTAATACCAAAAGTTATCTTCCCGTCTACTGCTTCACTTTACCGTCACGTCAAGATAAAGACTTTCATTTCGAAATCACGGAAACGTATGGGCAAACATTTGGTTTAAAAGACACGATAAATGTTCTTAACGAAGTATTTCTTTTACTTGGATGCGAATTAGAAAGAATTTTTTTAAAAAATGCGCAATAACAGATGAAATTGCTTCTTAGGCAAAACCTGCTTAACATAAAAAGGTTTTAATGGAATACTAATTGGTGATTTAAAAATGTTAATTTAAATTTTAAGAATTTTCTCGATTATCAAATTATCCGATACAAACTAAACAGTGCGCCGAATTTGTTAATGAACAACTCTTTTTCAAGGATTTTCGCGTATTTGTAGCCTTTTCTATTGAAAATTACTTAAACAACTAACTGAGAGAGTCGAAAAGTTTTCTGGTTTTTTTTTTGTGCAGAAAAGAGAAAAGGAATCCCGAATGTTGAAAGACAAAATTGATTAAAACCCTTGTTTTCTCTTTTTAATACTTAATATAATTATTACTACGCTATTACGATTTTTCTGTCAAGAAAGTAGTGTTTACGCTTCAGAAAGAACTTTAATTTTATCGTATGATGGAGCTAGGAAAAAATATTTAGCAAATTACTTTCCTTGTAACTTTTGATTTGAATAATAAAGAACGTTTTAAGAGAGCTTTTAATCTCTTGATTGTGAAATTATTTAATTTCAATTAATTATTTAAAATTATTTAATTTCACAATCAAGAGATTCTCAATATTTTTTTCCAGTTCCAGTTTTAAAGGAAAGTAAGTGTGGTAATTTTTAAAGAAGAGAAACTTTAGATTATAAATTGACACCGCAATCATTTTATTCATAATAACAATAATTAAGGATACATAGAAAATGTAATACTCAAGTATTTGCTTTAAGTTTACGTCAAAATTCTGTAGAACAGTTTTAAATACATAATTCATTATTCTGTTAAGTTAACTATTTGTATAATTATTTTAATTAAAATATTTGACTCCAAATGTATAATTTTCACATAATGAAATTGTAAGTCTGGAATATATTCGATATGATTCTTCTGCCTTTTACCAATACTTCTTTATAAATCAGTGTTTGCTACATTGATTTTATTATACATCATTCATGAATTTCTCAGTCATACATGATGCAATTTGTAAATAAATAAAGCATTTCAAATGCACTGTGTTTATTTGATATTTTCTTCTCTCTTGGAATTATAAAAGAGAAAAAAACATAACATATGCGTTGTAATCGTTAATACATGAAATGTTTATGCAGTCAAACCTCTGTTTGCGAACCCGATTCGATGACCGAGCTGACCCTCGATTGTTGCATATTGAAATCTTCCAGCAATACTTTCTGCATAAGTTATTAAATGATAAAAATAAGAAAAAATCATTAAATCTATCACTGTAAAGATTAGAGCAGCAATACGAAAATGAAAGAAAACTAATTAATTTTGCCGTATTTAATATGAAGACTTTTCCATTGGAAGGTAGAGAAGAGAAATGAAATCTGTAGTTTTAAGGGTTGGATTTCCCATTGGGCCAACTTAAGTCTTGGACTAGGGATCAGGAATGAGAGGAAGCGTTCATACTGAAGAAATGAAAACCAGCTATTTACAAAATGTTGAACATAATTTTCGATACTCCAGATGAAATGAACTCAGGTTGAATGAAATAGAAATTTACAATACCACAATAACCCAATTTCATGAATATCAACATGCGAAGCTTGTATTTCCCCAAACTGCAAGAGCATTTACTTTAGTATTCCAAAGGTTTGTTACAGACACTGCACCATACTTGCCACTATCGTATCTGTCATGCCGCTTACGACATGTAATGTTGTTATTCATGCAACTGGGTTATTGTGCTATTGTAAATTTGTATTCCATTCAATCCGTATTGTACATTTCATCTGGTGTACCCATTTCTCTCACCTAATTCACTGACAAACAGGCCCCTGTAGAGAATCCCCTTTGCATTTCCGACCAAATGTTCTATTGCGAAAATGGCTTGTCTGTCTGACTCACCCTTTCATTTTTACCAGATATTTTTGATACACCCTGTATATTTTGGAATCAATTCATAATTCAAAAATATCAGTTCCTGACTTTTCATTTCTTGCCGCATGCCATCTTTGTCTGAGCTTGGCTCAAAAGTAAGGGCAACAACTCACTTGGTACCATGAATCAACTTTCAATCTATTTCGACGCATTTATATCTAAGCCAAAGAAATTATTCCAGATTGCTGCTAATTGACTATGGATCATGGAGAGGGATTCATGTTTGAATATGACTTACTTTTAACATACATTTATACTTAATTTAGTATTGTAAAATTCTAGTTCACAAAAATTTCTTTGCAAATCGTTTCCTTTTAATTGAACTAAATGTTTTGTACAAATGGCATACTTAAATGTTATTTAGAAAGATTTCCAGAATTTATTAAATTTGTTGCTACTTCTATTTTCTTAAAAGTATTGAATTAGTCCAATATTTTGAAGTTTCCTCATCTTGAAGACACTAGGAATGTAAATGAAATTGTTACAGTTTTTCAGAAGAGAAATGAAAATCCCCGAAATTTCCCTTTTATATATCTTTACCACGTTTGAAGTTGAATTCGACTTTTGTATCTAGATAACTGTAAGAAATTTTTCTCATAATTTCGAAGTACTAACCGAATATCGTAAATTTTCCACTTTTCCAGCTCCACTCGTAATTACGCTCTTTCTAATGAGAAAAGTTTCCTTTCCGTCTACTACTTTGCTTTCAAGCCAAGGCTATGGTCTTTCATTTCAACTCTATGGAAATTAATGCGCAGATATTGGTTTAGAATGCCAGAAAAATGCTCTTATTAAAGTGTTTGTTTTAATCAGGGCTAAGGCACTACAGAAAACATTTTTAAAAAAATATTTAATTACTTAATTCAAAATATAATTGCTTGATAAACGAAAAAACTTAGTGGAATACGGACTCATGGTCTTAAAATGAATTTTAATTAAGATTTTAGAAATATATTTTAGTATCAAGCTATTTACGATTAATTAATCAAACAATGCAAGGCCATGGATTCTGACTGATTTTTCTAGTCTGTGATTTGGAAAAGAAGGAAAATAAATTACAGATCTTGAATTAATGCTGAAGTTATTTCATTCATAACAAATAAAAATTCAGATCGTGAAAAAAAATTACCACTTAATAAGGATTTGTTGAAAAATTGTATATATATTAATATCCATTGTATATATATTAATAATTCGAAATTGTACCAATCTGTTAACTAGATGTCAAGTTATATTTGTACTTTATATTTTCTTTCATCTAATCTTGATTGCGATCTCTTTGTCAATCCACAATAGATTGATTATCAAAACATAAGAATTTTTTTCCGAAAAAAATTCAAATTAAGTAACTAATTTTATTCAATAGCAACTCAACTTGACATTAATTAGAAAGTTAACTGCCGTTACACGGAGGTAAATGACAGATACATGTTTATCTTGCTACAGAAATAGCCCAGCGATATTAAAAGCTGTCTTGTATTATTGTTTTTTTTGCACAGAATACCGATTATTCACGTTTAACAGAAAATTACGTTCAGATGCATTATTTGTATTTAAAAATATTGGATCATAGTTAGGACTTTAGAATTGTGCATAGTAATAAGCCTGGTTACTTTCCCGTGAAGATCATTCACTTGTTTCTCTATATTGTCAATATGAGTTTTTTTACTATTAAATATCAAATTGTTTGTGCTAATCATCTGTTTACCAGTAGAAGTTTCCAGAGCAGATTTTGAATAATTGTTGTTTATTTACTGCTGTTTATTAACTAGTGTTACTCGGAATGAAAATGTTTTCGAGTCTAATTTTAGCTTGGTAATAGGTAAAACTTGAAAATATATCTTATTTTATTCATCCCTTGAAAGATACATTAATTATCATAAAACCTTCCTATTGCATCAGCATTTATGTGCAAAGATGAAGTGCATATGAAAGATACTTTTAACATAACAAAGATTAAAGTTATAGCAAATCAAATCAGATGATTATGAAATTAAAATTAAAAATATATTTTACATTAACAATCGACGGAATGCCAGACAGCATGTAAATAAACATTTTGTTAAAAATATATAATATTTTAATGTAAAAATTCTTTCATGTAGAATGTTAAAATGCAGAAAATCTCCTATTGTCGGCGACATTATTTTTAAAATGAGAATAGCAGTTGCACCAAATAACTTTCTCTCGTAGCTTCTCGAAAAATTACCGTCTGTACCAAACAACTTTCAAAATACATCGAAAGATAATTTTTCCGTAAGTAATTAATAATTTTTAAAGAATGATATGAAATTTAACTAAAGGTTGCAAATGACAAGTTGAAGGCGAATAAATAAAATGATTTAAAATATGTATAATGACGTCAACAACTAATGACGTATATGGGAATAGCGATAATGAAGATTAAATAGTATTTTCTCTAAATGCAAATATGGTTTGTAATTAATAAAAATGACGACTTAACTAATTCTCAAGAAACCTTTACTAAAATGATCCTTATGCTTCATAAGATTCGTGAGAAAAATTTTAAGAAAATCTATTCAGTAATTTGCATTTCTATAGCGTGCAAATTATTTATGAGTCTTCACTTTTAATTGCATAGGTGAGACAATTTGTAATGTGAGGATCACTATGAAAAATGATGGTCGGTTACAGTTAACAGCTTAATATTGCACTATTTGAAATAGCTAGTCAGATAGTGCAGACAGGATGCAATAAAAATAAAAAGTGCAATTAAGTATATGCAATTATTATTAACGCCTCTCAAAAGCTTTTATATTGTTACAAAAATCGTATGGTGGGTGTATGGTGGAAACAGTTCGAAAGGCAGGATAATGTAGAATGACGCTTTATTCACAAATACTCAGGAGAACACGAAGCACAGGTAGAAGGAACAATATCTCTTATACAGATTAGCAATGCAAACAGACAACAACTCGCTAGTAATAACAGTAACAGAACTTCCGGAATTAGAAACACAAACAGTCAACAGATCACTAATAATGAGAGTAACAACACTTCCAATAGCGCTCAGCTCATCGGCTTTCCAACTGGCATCGTAGACGAAACTCCAAAGTCATCCCTCCTTTAAGTTGCCTTCGTTTTTACACCCTAGTTCGACTGATCGTGATGTCACATGGAAATCTCTGGAGAAATCCGGTTCTCGGCCCCTAATAGAGATATCGAGAAAATAATCGCATTTTCGGGATTGTAGCCAAATTTGTCGCCAAAATGGTCGCCACGGTGAGGGGTCCAGGCGTGGCCGCTGCCGGTCATTCCATACTTATCCCTTTAAAACTTTCTTCCCAACCATAAGACTAGCGAGGCAGGAAAGCGACATTACATTTTTGTAACAATGTCTTACTTAAGAAACGTGGATTTCCAACTTCATTAAGGAAAGAAGAAATAAATTATTTTGTGATTAGAAATATATATGTAAAGAAAATCGTGTGATTCTTTTCTAGTAAATATAGGCGCTCTGTAGTTAAAACTTAACAAAAGCAGCAAATATGTGGAAATTTTTATATTTATTTAATAATCATTTGAAACTAATGCCGATTTTGGAAATGATCAAAATTGAAATACTGTTTCTGATATTTGGAGATGTGTATTACAAAAATTGTATACTCTTTTTTCCTAAACTATGCACTTCAAAATAAAGTCAAAGAAAGCAGTTTCAATTGAATTTTAAAAAAAATCTCTCAGTGCTTATAAGAGATAGAAGAAAGAAACATGTTAAAGAAAGAAAGAAAGATGATAGTGATAAGTATAACGAACATAAGCTAGGAAATGGAGTTGTTAAGGAAGCCTGTTCCAATTTCTATAAGTTTTTCCCCTCTAATAGAATGCTGAAATTGAGAGGAAAGAAAGATATTCCTTAGAAGAGATTTTAAATTTCATGATGCATTCTATCTTGTAATCTGACTGCTCTTCCAATTCGTAGACCACAGAATCACTTTATTTTAGTTTTTCAAATCCGTAAATCAATAACAAAATTATCTGCGAAAGTAAGAAAAATAATACTTAGAGGAATGACGGTTACAATAATTTAGGAAAATAGGGATTTCGTAGGTTATGAGATTATGCTTGGGATGTCTTGATGATTGGAATTCGATATTAAAAAAGTAATTTATTAAATATTACATAAAGCCATGGTTGTTAACTGTTACTATGGAACAATGTAAGACAGCTTGATTAAAACAAGAAAAACTAAACAGGAAACTTAAGAATGAATACTCGAATTCGAGTAGAATGTTTTTCTTTCACCATTTGTACTCTTTTTGAAGGGGGAAAGAACCGAATAGAAGGGTGGGGTGGGTAGTGGGTTAAGTGAAAACTCTGTGCAATGCTGAAAAAAACGCTTACGCAAATTTTATGACATATCGTGTATCGTATTGCATATATATATCGTCTTGTTTTACAAAAATAAATGCAACTTTTATTTATGTTTTCTATATTTATTTGTCTAATAGTAAACGAAGATTTTATAAATAAAATTGCACTTAAATATATAAAATAACGATATAAATATGTAATACGATGCACAATTCAAGTATCTCTTGCAAACGCGCGCCGGCTGGAAGGTTAACCATTTTTATCGAAATTTACTGTTGCAAAAGTTTGAAATATACAGGTTGTCTGCCCACACTTATCATGGTCAAATATCTATTTTCTAAACCGTTAGAGATAGACGTATAGCTCCAATTGGAAAAGTGCTTTAAATGAAGGAAATAATTATATTTTATGTTTTTTGAGTGAACAAATATATTTCTGAAAAAGTTACGAAGTATAATTTTTTATACGATCCCCCGGTCCTATCAGTCATATTTAGTAAAATATATTTCACATACTAACATTTAAAAAAAAATATCCTACCCTTGTCCCCAAATGACCGAGTTATGCAGCTTTGAATTTCATAATTTTAAACCAAACATCGACCTCGTCCAGCAAGTGTTGCGAATTGATTGGTGGATCTTCTTCGAGATAGATCTTATAGATCTTTGAGAGATAATGCTGGTATATTTGAACAGATTTAATATGCATCTGAACGGACTAGGTGGACGACGTGGCAAGTTTCCTTCCTTTCTTTTGCCACTGAAACAAAATTGAGATATTCGATTTGAAGAAGATGTATTTCCTGTGTATTATTCGAAACAGCATTGTCACCATCAGCATCTGCGGAAGTATAAAATCTTTCTGTATGATTTTTATCCAAGAGTCTGTGTAATTTCAAGTTTAAATATTACAAAAAAATAAGGATGTTAAAAAGCAAAAAAAAATTAAGGATCAATACCTGACATCTTTTAAATTATTGTGAATTACAGCTTTGATTATATAACACCTTGTACATTGTACAATGAATTAGATTTTCTCAGAGCACTGTAAAAAAATGATGTTTCTTAGACTGTCAAATATCTGCGCCCTCTGTCGGTCATGAGAGGAAAAAGCGACTTAAAAAAGTATGAAAACAAAAGACAGACGAAAAAGTCCTAATGTAAAAATAATTTTATCACTGACGTTTCATAAATCGATCATAGTCGTGTTATAGTCTCCGAAATGTCAATTTAAATAATGTATTTAAGATGAACTATCACCATTTATACTAGTTGTTTCAATTTTCTTAATTTCTTTTCGCTTATCACATCATTCACCTCCCCATGTTCCCAAAGCCGTACTACCGAGATTTGACTATTTTTTCTCCACAATGATTTGAATAGGGATATTTCAACCCTAACCACTCTATGCATGTGGTATCAATATGAATTTTTACACCACTTCAAGAAAACTTTTCACGCGTTGAAAGACTATATTTGTTCAGAGTGTAAATATCTGTAAATACTTAAATTTAGGATTATCCTCTTTTCAAATTATTTAGTACTAGCTGTTACCCGCGACTTCGTGCGCGAAGAATTTGAATTATTAAATTTTTCTAATTCACGAATGTAAATGTTTCGTTATATGTTGAAAGGGGAAATTAAAAGTTTTGACGGATGATAATACATAATTGAATGACTAAGCGGAGTGTCAGCTGTTATAGTTAGGTAAGTTATTTATCTATGCTAACACACTTTTGTACACTACATGTTTTGTTTTTCGTTTTTTGCACGGATGTAGAGGTTTTGTGGCTGGACACACGTGAACACGCCATATATAGTTGCCGTGGGATATATACTGTTTTTCCAAATGTTCGCCTGTCCCTTTAAGTGCCTGTCAAATGCTAATTTTAAAGGCAATTGTTACATTTTAAACTTGGATGGTAAATCCTTCGGTATTATCAGAATGCGTGGAATTAAAATACTCTCCCCTCTCGCTGTGTCAGTCATAACAGTAGTTCGCACAACATTTGTACCTAGGTGTGTAATTTGTAACTGTGAGCCAATGCGAAGTCTCGGTGCATCGAGATTACGTATGAATAGTACTGCACATCGACTTTAAATCTCAGCTTGTTGGAAGGTACTCCTGACAAATCAGAGGAGTTGAAGAACTCTACAGGATATGATGTTACTTGTTATTACCCATTAGCGTATCTACAGATAGATATTCTGTAACACCTCCCTTCATATACGACATATTTTTTTTCATTTATCTGACCTAAACTTTCATTATTCAGTACCAAAATTACCATTCAACAACCATTCTCTATTCCTCATATATTCTCCGTTATTGTAAATTGCATCATTGTACTCAATGGTATCATTAGGTGCTTACAATCTGTGGAATATATCATCCACCATGCTATATGTCATCCGCTTCCACCATTCAGCAGAATACATAAAACAAAATGTATCTTCGTATATTTCATTTTAGTTATAATTCACATTAGTTTCTAAATTTGAATCTAGAAACTCTTGCAAGTATATCATATCTATCAATACATTTCTGTCCCGTCGTCAATTTATAGACAATTTCTTGAATAAAATCTGGTAAGGAAAAGATACAACTATAAATAACTAAAATTAAATAGACTGCAAACTTCAAAAAATGAAAATCAAGCTTCGAGTTGAGTAATTTCAGTTATTATTCCATAAATTAATTGTTTACTTATTTTCTCAGAAAGATCACATAATCGCGGTTTTCTTAATGTTCACGTGATGTTTGACTATAAAAATAAGTTATACCACATGCTTACGCTTTTTTTAGTATCACATGACAGTTGATTTTAAAAATAAGTTATTCCAAATGTTTAAGAATTCCTTAAGGATCACGCAATAGTTGAATGAAAAATAAAGTAGTAATCTTCATCGCGTATCGCTGAGTCAATAGGCCTTTCTTTGTTAATTATTTAGTTGTTGTCTGTAGTCAAAACTATTGAATTTATGATAAAATCACATATCCTATGTCCGTTCCTGCAAATTTCTTATCAAGACTATTCACCGTTTAGGAGGAGTTCTTGAGACAGATAGACCATTAATACATCTTTTTCTCCCTCCCTTTGTCCTCTTCCTACGATAGTAACCGGACTAAGTAACATTGAAGGCTTAGCACACACTCATTAGGATCATTTAGAAATTTGCGAAAATTAAACAAAACATCGAGAGAATAATTCACTAACTTCATTGGATCACTGTGTAACCACTTTAAAAGGTGTAAATGCCACAACCTGAAACCGGAAGTGAAAAGTCTACTTTGTTGTTTATGCGCAAAGGAAACAATATTTTCTTATATTAACTTTAACACTGGCAAAAGCCCGCGCGCGAAACAGTAAATTGGCTTAAATTTATTTCTATAAGAATAAAAAAGTATTGTTAGAAATTGCGTTAAAATATTTTATTTAAACTTTTATAACAATCAGATAAAACACTTCATCGCAATGGAATTATTATCATAAAAAAGATAATTTTCAGCTCTTTAAAATGGCATAAAAATAATTGTTGTCTAAAATTGTTGTCTAATGAATATTTCAGAAATTATTGGCGAAAAACGTCTAAGCATTAGGCTTAACAGCGGCTAATTTTTATTTAATTAAATATCTGAAGAACTAATTAACTCTGAAAGTTGAAAATAGCACCGTTGACCTAGAAATATGCTCTAGAATGTCGTGTGTAAATTTCATGTCGCTACCGTTCACCGTTTAGGAGGAGTTCTTGTGACTGACAGACAGACTGATGCATGTATTTTCTGTTTTATATTAGAGATATTTATAAAAATAAGCAAAATGTTCACAAATAAAGGTAAATTAGTTCAAAGTCTAACCGTTGTCTAGCAACGCAGTAGCTATAAATCTTCGTTATTCCACAATCGTCTGCACGTATTTAAAAATTATTAAACTTTAAAAAATTAATCACAATGGAAGGAAAAAATGTTAAAAAAATAAAATTGGTATCACTGAAAAGGTAAAATTTTGAACTTTAAGATAGTAAAAAAATAATTTTTGTCGGACAATTTGCTCCGAAGTTACGGTGGAAAAACGGTTTCGGTTAATTTCTAATTAACTGACTGTTTAATTAACTTTTGGACTTTGAAAAGTTGACAGTAATCTTCTCCTTGTCTTAATTAATAAGTGTGCAAAGTATGGTTGAAATCAGTGCCGTGGTTTAGGAGGAGATGTGGAACATAAGTATATACAAACATACAAACATACATACTTTAAGATTATTAGCTAGAGACTGTCTTTCTATCGCTGAAATTTTAGAACATTTACAAAATTGAGCTTTTATACAAATAGATTTAACTTGATTTTTTTACAAAAAACAATTGTTTGGTTGAAGTTTTAAGAACTGCCTTTAAGAGAAATGAATTCATACCTGAATTTAATAATACAAAATCTTTAAAATCCCAAATTGATTGAAGCTGTATCATCATATGCTAATTATCTAGTTTCAAGCTAATTGGAAAAGTAATTGAGCATTCCCTTCATTAGCGCCAATTGCTCAAGTTTATCTAGATCAATGCTGACGCTGAAAATCGGAAAATGATTTACATTTCATAGTTGTATATCAGCATCTTCAGTCGAAATATTATTATTAAGATTTAAATTAAAATGAACAGTCTTAAATTAGTTTAATGATGTCTGAAGGAAGTAATGGCATTCTGAAAGCAAGACTGATTGTTTGAAATGATATTAAAATATTCATGGCTTTTGCCGTAACGCTGTATTGTAGAAATTCAGACACTTTAAAGTCTGAGGATCAGATTTAGTAAGTATGTAATATGTTTTCATCATTCAAAACACAACACCTTTTTTCTGGTGTCGCAAGAAAAAAAAAATTATATAACAAACAGAAATGACTTTCTAGAACGATATTATGATTATAAAATAGAAATATTTTTTGAGCATTCTACAACTTTATTTAATTGATTACAGAATGTTAGTTCCCTTACCATAATAGCAAAGTTTCCATATTCAGATTTCTATGACAATGAAATCAAATTTAATTACAAATGACTGCTTTTAACATTACTCCATTACTCCTTACATTATTCCAGAACTCACAACTTTCTTGATGCTTAAAGTTTGAGCCCTAAAAGTGTTAAAAATATCGGATTACATTCATATGTGTCAAAGTAGTATTTAAAAGTATACATTTTGTAAGTCATGTTTCAACGTGTCACTAAAAACTTCAATTTATCGTCTAAGAAAGGGTGTGAGACTGCGAGACGCAGGCAAGATGAATGTGTTTCATTGTAACTTTGTTTGAAAAAGACGTTGGTAAACCCAGAAAGAAGCCTCATAAATTTTCCCCAAGAATAGACTACACCTAAAACTATCCTTTTTTGAATTTGTAAAACTCATACAGAGCATTTCGTGCATCCTGGAATGTGGACAGAGCAATTAATTGTTAGTATTAAGGAGTCGGCTGCTTTGAAAAATTTCACAGAATGTTATAAATTAAACACATAACTTTTCTGAATAAATGGGAAGTAGTTTGTTAAAAGCGTAAGAGAAATTTTGGGCATAGTAGACATATTCGATCCGCTTAGTTTAATCCTATTTTCTTTAAAATTCTGCATCCAATATGGAGACAATAGACACATTGCTGTGAATATAGTCTCGAAAATTTTTATGCCTTTCTATTTTCGAAATTTACGTGCAGAAAGCGTAGCAATTTTGGACATTTTCTATTCTGACATAAGCTGACATTTTGTTTTTTTCTTTTTGTTAAAGGTTGTGTTACTGCGAACTTTATTTAAATTTTTCTAAACTTTTAGATGTTTTTTTAAATAGGTAAGAATATGTATTCGCTTGCATTACTAGACAATGAACCAACCTTAAAGACCATTTGCTAAAATGATTTTCAGCTTTTAGCTGCATTACAATAATTGAATGGATAAAATTAAGAACTA
The DNA here is from genome assembly GCA_013235015.1 of Araneus ventricosus. Lineage (NCBI taxonomy): Eukaryota > Metazoa > Arthropoda > Arachnida > Araneae > Araneidae > Araneus > Araneus ventricosus. Next base: position 176,961 of record BGPR01001438.1, read on the forward strand.
TGTTTTATTGAAATTCTGTAAAATAATTTAATGAACAGCCTGTGACAATAACATAATTTCAAAAGTACAACAGAAATATAACATATATTTTCTTAAATAAAATACTTATTAATTTCTATTTGTTTTCGTTGTTCTTAATTGCACTGCATATTTATAATCTTACAGATTTTAATTATAATTTGATTCAATATATATTCTCTAATTTTTAAAAGGGAAAACATAATAATGTCTCACATGGACTTGTTAAATTTGTTTCATATCTATTACCATTATGAAAGAAGAATTAAAATTTCACTATTCAAATTCTCCCGGTATTTTCAATGAAACAATCTTTCGTATAAATTGATAGCTCCAAAATATATTTGATATTAATATACCATCCAATCCATAATAATTCAATGTAAATAATGCATGCATTTTCGGTCAAGTAAATGATTCTGTTGTTAATTTCTTTGGAAATATATAAATGATAAAACTTCCGTTGTATATAACATATTTTGCAAAACGGATTCTGATACTTCTAAAATCGGATAATAACTATTAAGAAAAGTTATAATAAATCGAACCAGTATGTTTGTGTATAAAACAGATTTCATAATCTATTAATTTTGAAAATTATTTATAAACAATTAACGCGAACTGCTAATTCACTGAATATTTATTTAAATTTTTCAGGCTAATGAAATAGATGCAAGGAGCATTCTTTCGAACAGATTAACGATTTAAAATAAACAAATTCTGTGAAACTCTAGTTTCAGAAATTCTCAAGAAGAAATGGAAGATTACTGTGTTTTCTCAAATAAACAATTGGGATTGGTAAGATTAGGGAATATGTTTTAAAAGTATGAAGTGAATTTTTTTACGGGAAATGAAGATATTTATTTTTTAGTTGCTCTTTTTTGCGTTAGTTTATCTCATGAATCCCATTCAAATCATTTTAGATTAAATTTTAATAACATTTGTTCTGGGAAAATATTATTTTCTTCTTAAATAAATACACTATATGCCCAAAAGTATCCGGACACTTGCAGATTTTCACATTTTTTAGAATTTCTCCGGAATGGTGTAACTAACTGCCTTTAAACTTCGGACATGTAAAGAATGGACAATAACTCACATTTTACATTGAATATTCGGTCCTGAGGGCAATTAGGGGACCGTCTACAAACTGATGAAAACAAAAATGTTTTTGGCCCACCCCACTTCACAGAATACTGATAACAAGATGAAACTTTCAGAAATGGTAATGTATAATATGCATAATATTTACAGAAATTTTCGAAAACTCAGCACAAATATTTGGGAAAATATGATGGTTTTCTTAAAACATCTTAAATTTTCCCACCTGTTTTTTGCTTATAACATGCAGAGTTTTCTGTTATATTATACGAAACTTACAGAAAAGATGACAATATATTAGAGAAGCATTTTGTAAAAATGTAGAAAAGAATGTTTGAATATTACAGGAATTATTAGTATCTTTAGTAAATAATGTTTTACTGCGCATGCGCGAAACATAGTGTAATTTTTCTTTCGCAACTTTAAAGCCAGATATATAGAGCAAATTATATAAAAATTTCAGTTCAATATCATTAGTATTCAGAAAGATATCGGCATTACAACGAGCAGAAATTTAGCTCCTGTCGAAGAGAAGCTAAAAAATGAGGGGTTGCATACAAATTGATATTTTTAATTGTATAGTGGTTAGAATTTGCTGAATACCCATGGACATATCTAATATTCGTAACGAATAAAAAATATATATGTAGAATTATTAAAATATTTTAAGAAAATAAATTAATTAGATAAAAAATCGTTTCGCTATAAAAGAAATATATTGAAAAATATCGTTTGGCCGTAAAATTGTACTATGTAACTTGTTAATAATCATGTAAATAATATAATTAAAGTAATAAAATTTTTGTTATTTATAGTGCCTGATTAGCTGGAATTTAAGTTATGCACGTAATTGATAAGTCTTCATGGGTATTCAGCAAATTCTAACCACTATAGAATTCAATATAACTATTTAAAGATATAAGTTTAAAAAATATCAATTTGTGTACAACCCCTCATCTTTTAGCTTTTCTTCGACAGGTGCTAAAATTCTCCTCGTTGTAATGCCGATATCTTTCTGAATACTAATGATATTGAACTGAATTTTTTTATATAAGTTGCCCCATATGTCTGGCTTTAAAGCTGTGAAAGAAAAATTACATTATGTTTCGCGCATGCGCAGTAAAACATTATTTACTAAAAATACTCATAATTCCTGTAATATTCAAACATTCTTTTTTACATTTTTACAAAATGCTTCTCTAACATATTGTCATCTTTTCTGTAAGTTCCGTATAATATAACAGAAAACTCTGCATGTTATAAGCAAAAAACAGGTGGGAAAATTTGAGATTTTTTAAGAAAACCTTTATAACTTCCCAAATATTTTTGCTGAGTTTACGAAAATTCCTGTAAATATTATGCACATTATACATTACTATTTCTGAAAGTTTCATCTTGGTATCAGTATTCTGTGAAGCGGGGTGGGCTAAAAACGTTTTTGTTTTCATTAGTTTGTAGACGGTCCCCTAATTGCCCTCAGGACCGAATTTTCAATGCAAAATGTGAGTTCTTGTCTATTATTTATCTGTCCGAAGTTTAAAGGCAGTCAGTTAAACCATTCCGGAGAAATTCGAAAAAATGTGGAAATCTGCAAGTGTCCGGATACTTTTGGGCATATAGTGTATATTAGGTCTCCAAATTAAAATTAATTGGCTTAATAGAAAAATAAATGTGATATGATGATATACTTTTTTATATTCAACACAAAGAGTTCAGCTACAAATTAAGAGAGCAAAAATTGTAGTACTATTCATGATACATTGATGATATAACAATTTAATATAAAAAATTATACAAATTTGCTATTATGCGTTTCTTTCTTACTTATAATAAATACGTAAGTCATAAAAGTGTTTTAGGGTAGCTCACAATGAAATCATATAATACCATTAATATACAGCTGTCCGACTGTTAATTTAAAATGTTAAAGCAATTATTTCAGCTCTAACTAAAATTTAAATTTTTATTACTAATAAAAAAATCGGAGAAAATGCAAGATTCAAAATTACGACGTATATTACAAACAATTCTTTATATAGCTTAAAAATGTGACATTTATCTGACTGAAACTAAACGGAGCCAATAGTGAATAAGTAATTTTTGAATTTAAAGATAGCGAAAAATTTCTTTTGTCGCATGAAAGAAGACAACAATTTTCATTCATTCTATTGCCCTTCCTTTAAGATGTAAATAAAAATATAATCTACAAAAATTCTGCATTTGAAATGCTTTCCTTAAATTAATGGCTACATTATGAAAAAATAAAAAAAAAACCTTAACTCTTTCGGCCCTAATGAGTATATATGTCCCGGGGAATAAACTTTATTCTCTATTGGTAAATAAATCCCACTTTTACACGGGTTTCAATATTTTCAGTATTCTTAAGGCACTGGGAAATAAAAATATGATTAAAGAAACTTGCAAACATTCTCAGATTGCAAATGGTGGACTTATGTTTCAGAGCATGCTCATTACACAAGTTTCAATTGTTCCATTTATTTTTTAATTTTACAGTAAGTAAATAAAACCGGATGCATTCGAAGAAATGGAAATCGGGAACGAGGTAAATGGAACCTATTTTGCAAAATTAATGCTACTTCAAAGACGAATCATATTACATCATAACCAGTAAGCAAAGTTATCATAAATTGTAGCTTTAAATTTCAGTTAAAAACAGAATTTCCAATATATAGGCTTGAAATTAAAGAAAAGATGAGAATATAATGGAAGATTTTTTTATCATATTTGATTTGATTTGCTCTAAATGTCTCCTATTCGAAAGAAGAGAAAGAAAGAAAACAACCCCGACATGAAGGAAGTAAAGGTATGCAACTAACAGAAAGAAGAAGTAGAATTTGCTTGAATAACAGGAGCAAGAAAATTCTGTAGGATATACGAAAAGAAATAAAATTGTTCGAAAAATAAACTCGTGTTATTGGTGCTT